>LPNX010223549.1:388602-565337 GCA_001517045.1 Pseudotsuga menziesii
GATGCGTCGTTGCTTAAGCGACGCTTGCTAGGATAGTCGTCGCTTAAGCGACGCTTATGAGCCTAGCCGTCGCTTAAGCGACGCTTAAGACCACAATTTTTTTTTTTAAATTTAACTTTGTGATTTTTGGTAGGTTTAAAAGAAAAAATCCACACACCGTCGGAAGTAACCGTCGGATTTTGGATCGAAATGTAGTAGTGTTTGAAGCTAGCTGTGGAGCTTTTACCAAAGACTTCCACTTTGGAAAAGTGTTTGGTCCACTTGGAAAAGCTTGATGAGCAGCATAGATATGCTTTAGTGGCTCTTGAGGTTAACAAGCATCTCGTTAAGGTCCAGTAGGATAAGTCTATCCATCCTAGGAGGTTTAGTGAAGGTGACTTGGTCCTATTGTGGGATCAAGCTAAGGAACCCTTGGGGGAAGGAAATTTCAACCCTATGTGCCATGGTCCTTACATGGTTAAGCATGTCTTAGAGAAAGGCGCCTATGAGCTGGTTGATTTTGAAGGGATAGCCTTGGTGAAACCTAGAAATGGGATCTATCTCAAAAAATACTATGCATGATCCTCAGCGAGGGCTGATTTTTCTATATTATTGTACATTTTTGCATTTCATACTTAGGTTTTCTTATGGTGATCAGGTTTGTTTATTAGTTTTCTTTTTTTATGGCATATGTCGATGGAGTCTTCTGTTTACATAGGATTCACTGATGGTTCTATCCGCCACACTCAAAACTCAACTTCGGTTTCTTTGGTGATCTATACTCCTACGGGTCAAGTGTTGTCTTCGGGAGGCGTATGTCTACGGCCTTCATCAAACAATGTTGCTGAATATAGTGCTATCATTGAGTTATTGTGGGATGCCATTTCACATGGTGTTATTTCTCTTGAGGTACGTCTTGATTCGCAGTTAGTGGTTTCACAACTTAATGGCTTGTATCGTATTAGGGATCCGACATTATTACAAATATTCTTACGTGCTAGATTGCTGGAATGACAATTTGAGAGTATAACATACATTCATGTTCAAAGAAATTTTAATCAAGTTGTTGATTCATATGCTAACTATGTATTAGATTGGAATTTGTTTCACAGACCATAAGCATTTCACAAACAAATTTTACACATGTAAATAGAATAATAATTGATCATCATAAATATTTTTCATTAAGTTCAAAAAATGTGATGTCATAATACATAAGTGTCATATACAAAATTGGGGCTTTCAAGCCACCAAATTATACTACACGATCATACAAAAAATATACACCCAGGTCTCTAAGCCTGAGGTGGAGGAGGGTGTTGATCATGGTATCACACCATGGCTCTAGCTAGTCGGAGAAACAATCAAAGCCATGCCCGTGGTACTCCAACCACCTAGTGCTGCATGGCCTCAGGAAAGTCCTTGACTTTTTCCATGGGTACTCTCTCTGTCAATCAAACGAAGTTCGTGTGGATGCTCTGGAGTGTCCACTCTGCAGCCGCACCCATGATCTCATCACCTCTTCCCCTCCGTCAATGACGAGGAAATCCATCTGGCCGTCATGGTCCTACATCTACATATACATGACAGAGTATCACTATGTTTCATCACACCAAAAACATGTCTTTTGATTTCATATGTATAAAAAAACACAAAAAAAATTAAACAATTCAAAAATTAAAAGTGGGTTTGGGATTCATTACCTATGTCTCCATACGCTGCTCCTGGTGGTAGGGGCATGTCTGGGTCTCCACGAAAGTTGATCCCTGCATAGGGATAGTCATCTATGGCGATGAGATATCTCTGCCACCATGGAAAGAACTCTACTGGGTAGGGGTTAGCCACCCTTCCACCTCCCATTCTGCGCATGACATTAGCCCAACATCGCTAAGCTAGATCCCAGACTCCATAAGGAGCAATGTCTACTCTAGGGCTTATCCCTGGCACTCGCTCAAAAAATAATGTGCTCAGTATGCTGCCAAACCCAAAGTTCCGTACTCTACCCATCTTGCAGTCACTGAGCTGTTATTTCATGTTTCTCAACAGCGTAGTACTCTAGTCATATATCATAGGCCGCATACACTCTACTGCATAGAACATCATTGGTTGTGAGGCCTGGTGGAGTGATGCCAAACCTACGATCATGCCTAATGCCAATAGTATGGCTTTTAGCCCCAGAATCTGAATCGCGTTTGTCAGAAATTGACTCCCAACCTTCTCTATGTTGGGAAGGCAGTACATAGCTATGTAGTCCTCTATAGTCAGCCCACCTCCTGGCCCACGAGATCGGAGGTTCACCACCTCCCCTCGTTGGGACAAACCTGTGATGAAATATATGTCCTCAACCTCAATGCTAAGTGACATCCCATCTATCTAAAATGTTTCAGACTCTGGCTACCAGTAATCTACCAGCAGCTGGAGTACTCTTGGCTTTGCCCTCAAGCTGCCAAGACACCAAAACTTGTATAACCCTCATGCCTGTAATGCTTGTTGAGCCATGAGTTCATCCTAAACAGCTTTCTCAACATCACCAAGTTCCCTCTCTCTCCACTCTAATACCATCCTGCACAGAAAACATAAATTTTGATCAATATTTTCCCATAAAAACCATGTTCACGTCCCTATACGTGACTGTTTTCAAAACAGTCACGTATGTATGCGGATTTTGTGGAATTTTCCGCTTATGGTGAGCCCTATATGCGGAAAAATGCTCGATATCCATGTGGGTCGAAACCCCCAAGTTGGGATGGCCTAAAAAATTAATTTGACCGTGAAAACTTAAAATTTTTACATAAAAATGAAGTGGAGGGGCAGGGGAATTTCCCTGGATCAAACATGGAGGGATTCGGCCGGACGATGCTCCCTAAATTCAATTCTGAAGTTCTGGACTCAAATGCATTATGGTGGGTAAATATTCAAAATGGTATGAAAAATTTTAATTTTTCACTATTTTATAGAAAAATTTTGAAATTTTTACCCACTTTCTATAGTTTTTTACCGTTTCTGACCATTTTTTACCATTTGAAATAATTTGATGTTGTAGGAGCCCGTTTTGAGTGCGGTTTGACCGTGTCTTCAACACGTTTGTTCCTATTTCAGGTATTATGTCCAAACTGGCATATGGGTTAGGATTTCACATCCGCTTGCATTTTGCATGACCTTATGACTGTTTCATCTTAACCCTAGATATGAACCCATTCCATGTTGTCATGAAACCTTCATGTTGCTTATAGAAGTGACATTATGTGAAAAGTAGAGCTTTCCCATACATGGGTACCCTAGTTAGATCATGTATTGTATTTGGCACCCATGCTGACATTTCTCCTTTAGGCTGTGGGAGTCCTTTGTATAGTACCACCATGTCTTTGAGAAAGAGCCTCATACTCCTCTTGAACTTTATGCTGGACATTCCCCTGGGACTCCCTTGTATATGTCAAGTTGTAATTGCATTATCATGAGTTTTTCCTGCCTTATTGAGCCTTATGTCAGCTTTCCTGACTTTGTTTATCAGCCATATATCCCAAGCTTGTCTCATGTCTAGCCAAGCATAGCATTTTTACATGTCTTTTGCAGCTTGATTCCCCATTTTTTACCACGAGGCGACCTTCCCCCGAGTGTCATTATCCTGCACATACTTCCTTGCATTGAGCATAGGTATGTTCCGCTGCTTGGAACTAGTTTGCTTGCCCCCCTAACACTTGTCTCCTCCTAGATTTGTAACTATAAAGAAATTTTATTCTTTTTCAAGCTTTTCAAAATATCTGAAAAAGTCCAAAAAAATAAAAAAAACCAAAAATCCGGATAGGAAAAGATGTTATCTTTGGCAGCAGTCGAGTCGTGTCGCCTTTGAATAGAGCACTGTATATCACATCCTTTGGTTGGGTTATTAGTTTGAATTTAGGAGTTGTACTCGTTCCTCTGAATTTATCTCCATCGACTAGTTAAGATTCCAGTCCCTATGGAGCCTCTTTTGATGCCTCCTATGTCACAGAGATGTCCCAATTTTCATATCGATTCCATGCTACCTATATTCAGTCACCATTTTCCTTTATGCTTTTGTTCGAAGGAATTTGAATCCTGAGTCGGCCATTCCTCAGTTGTCTTGACTTTGCAAGTCGGTCATTCCAAGTACTATTACTGGTTCATGCACATCTTTTTTGAGTTCTTCCAAATTATACAGCGTTGCTGAGTACCTTGTGTTGGTTGATGGGGGATGTCTTAATGCTCTCCTTCCAGTGGATTCCATCCCATCAAATTCAGATAATTTATTCTGGGATAGGAGTCAGGAGTCATTTGAGTGCCTTGACACTTACAATCATCAGTGGTAGATTCTCTCACCATCGACAGTTTTAGGAATACATCTATGTTCCCTAATCAATGGATTCTTCCATGTGTTCGACCTCAACACATCTATTCACACTTGTTAGATTGCACTCTAGTACCTTGATTCCCATTTTCATTATTGGTGGGTGATATCATGTCTATTAACGGTATACATCAATGACCAGTAATCAGATGGTGGACTACTATGTTTGACCTCGACACCTCTATTTGCATAGTATATACTCGTAGCAGTTTTTGTAGAAGACCTTCCAGCTTGGTGGAATTCCACATATTCTACCTCCTTAATCGTGCCAGTGTTCATGAGATTTCAGCTCTCGTGATTTGATTCCAGTGGATGTCATATATCTTCAGCCATTATGGAGATTTTGATCCATTGTATATCTTCAGCTTTTATGGATATCTTGATTCATTGTATATCTTCATCATGGAGATTTTGATCTATTATATATTGTACGTGGCGATGACCACACATGTCACATTTTGTATATCATTCCTATTCATGGCCATTGTACTCTTATGTATCTGGGACTGCTATATGTATTTGCAATCACATGTAGAGATTGATTATTGTACTATACTGATGGATGGTTGGTTATTCCACCTAGTTCTTCATCACTCCACTTACGGGATGGATTTTATAATGTATTTCGGCCATCATGTTACCCCTCTAACCTCACACATTAGGGGGCATCTGTTATAGATGATTGTACCACACGTGGTTGATCACATATTTATGGCCCTCCCTGTCCCTCTGCAGACTCTTTAGACCCCATTGACTGATATTATACTTTTATTTTTCCAAGTTCATCCCTAAAAACCCCTTTTTTATTGTTGTACGTGAATTTTAATCCCATACTCGCGTATACACGTGACTTTTGACCTCAAACCCGCGTACATCGGGATGTGTGCATAAATCCAAATACTTTTCGAGTTTTCCTTCATATGTGTCCGAACCACTTGACTCTTGGCCTTCCATATTCCTTGATATCGCTCGGATTTGACCCTCCATTACCCCTTTGGAGTGCTATATAAGGAACCCCTTGGATACATTGAAGAACAGGAATTGAAGAGGAAGGAAACTATAGTCCATTGTTGCCACAGTTTGCATATACTTGATTATGCATCCCTTTTTCCCTTTGGAGCACTTTGTGTTCTTCCCAATATTGAATTTTCTTGTGAGCTTGCTATCGAGAGATGGAGGATTGAGGTGGTGGAGTCCCAGGTGGAGGACTCAGTTTATCTGGTTCACAGACGTGCCGACAGAGGTTGTCACTTGTGTAATCTCTAATTTGATTAATAGAAATATCTTTTCATGTCCAATAATGTGCATTTGAATGAATATTGAATCCATGGATNAATTGTTAGCGCAAGCGGGATTGGAAAAAGCTCAATGGGGATCTACATCAACCGTCCGAAATAAGGTATGATTCGAGGTCCCTTAGTGTTATATGTTTTATTTCTCTTCCATATTGGCAAGGGATTGATTTCTCGTGTCTGGATGTCTGTTGTGGTACACCCAAAGCCATAGGAAGTTTCTCTCTGTAACAGTTCCTTAAAAATATTCTCTTATAGTTCTTTTTCTAATATTTATTTTGGAAACTTGAAATTACTTTGAAGGATAGATTTAATAATGGATTTATTGGTCCATTTTACAATCCTTTTCCAAGCGGGTCACCATATTTATGTAAACCTTCATGTCTCTTCTCACTCGAACTAGTTGTTAGGACTTAAATTTTCCTTAAATACATGTTTTGTTACAGTTAAGGAATTATCCATACTTGTAATGTTTATATTTAGTCCAATTTAGAACTTAATTGTTGCAAGCATTAAATGACTAACTCTTTGGAACTTAATTTTCACCTCTATCATTGCCTTTATATCGCTCACCCTCATCTCCATCCTCATAAAATCCCTCATTCATCCCTAGCATTGACACTTGGGGGCCTATTCTTCGATGGTCCTAAGAATAAGTTTCTAATTAGTGCTATAACCATTTTTATCATTCCCAAAGATGAATAACCTATATACTCTACTTACAAACTAGATTTATCTTGCACAAACAACAATACAAAATATGAATCCCTCATCTTTATCTTATGTGCTACTATATATATTAGGGAAACTTTTGTTCAATATTTGGGGATTCACAGCTTATAGTTAATCAAGTCGATGGGAAATATGTCATTCATGATCCATACCTCATAGAATACCATAATATTGTGAAATTATTTCTTTTTATGTTTACTTCTTATGATGTTTCCATATTAAGCGGGTGAAAATATTCCAAGCTAATCAATATTTTATGTAAAATACCTTAATAACAATGCACCAAGAGTACAAAATCTACAACCTTAATTGCATTACAACTAAGCAAGTAAGAATTAATGATGTCTTATCTATTGTATGATCTCTATAATCTTAATGTATGTATTATGCATTTAATGGATGTTTAATAGAATGAATTGTTGTATTGTTTGGTGTATTTTTGTCTCCTCATCCTGTGTGAAGAGAATGAATTAATGTATGTCCCTAGGATCTTGTTGCTACGAGATAGTAAATTAATGGCTTGGCTGAGAGAATGAATTCATGGCTTGGTTTGGTGTCCTTCCTCTTGCTTACTAAAAACAAGAAATGAATAGTTGTTCCAATATCCTGTCCTCTCCTTCGGCTATTTAAAGAAAGGAAATTGTAATACCCCCAGTTTGACCCTGTGATGTGTTTTATTGAATCATGCAAATGGTGTAAATGTGATGTATAAATTCCTAGTGAGGAGCTCAAGGCCAAGGCCAAGGCCTCTCTAGTGAATGATCGGATTCTAAAGGCAAGTATTGTATATTTTGTAGACCATGTGCTAGTAAGCCATGGTAAATATAAAATCATGTAAATATTTATAATGCAAATAAAAAACTAAGGCTGGCTATAGAGGAAACATGAATGAGTGGTTGTGTTTATCCACTAGGGAGAGGTGAGTGGGTGTGGGAGAGTCCACCCTCTATTTTCAAGTTACATCTTGAGAACCGGAGTAGACGTATTTGCCACTCTTTAATTTTGTTTTCAGAAAGTAGTTGAGATTAAATCAGCTCATGCATTTAATGGGGCATGGATTGAATTCAGAAATCGGTATGGTAGAATATGGGTTGAGTTGATTATCGTAGAAGTCAATTTCTCTCATGGAAATATGTTTCCATTCATCTTGATTCCAGTGTAGAAGAACCACATTTCAATTTGCAATGTGGAATGCATTCCCAACAGTGACCATAGTAGATTCGGTATCTAAAGGAAGAGTCGAGTTTAAGAACGTTGAAAATTCCATGAATTCATGTGGATTGTGAAAATCAGTGAAGTTGTGAAATCCCTCTTAGTTTTAGCAAATTGGACCTTCTATACTTATCCCGAATAACACCATAGGATAGGGACACCCCAGGGACTATGTAGTAGAGAAGGGGGCCTTCCTTGGGATGATTGTGGAAAGTGATGTGGGTGTCAAGGCTAACTGAATCTGACTGTAGCTCTGTGATTGAGCTCACTATCTTAACAGCCATTATCCCTATCTCTCTATGAGATTGATAAACCCAGTTTTGTACTGTATTAGCCTAAGTGTGTGTACCCATTGTTGTGAGTGATCTTGTGTATTTATCCTTAGTGGATAGCATATCCCACCTTGGGGGTGGTCTCTCAGCTGAAATAATATAGGCTAGATAGAGACCTATGGTTGGGTGGAACATTGTCCTCACATAGCCATTTGCTTGGACGACTTCAATTAAGAGATAAGTGTTCTATTGTTCATGAATGCCCAAAATTTCTATGTGATGGATGAATATTTATTCATGTTGAAATGAATGAAATGATACCTTCAATAATTCAATAGGATGCATGTTCATAGTCTGGAAATGAGTTTATATCTATACATGATTTTTCTGATGTTATTCTGTGATGAGTAGGCTAGTTTATGCATGAATTTCCTTATAGTTCAATTGTATTCTTTATTGTATATGTTTAATGGAAGCTGCACATGTTCTGTAAGTTTTGATAAGTCACAACTTGGATATCAGGAGCCGGTGTGTGTGCCTTAGTCATGTTCTTGAAATAGCTAAGTGATAAATGTTGGATCAAAGAAATATTGTTGAATCTCCATGGCCAAAGGTGTTGAAGTGGGATGAAGTCCTCTAAGTGTTCATGGTCGAAAATGTTCAAGTCCAGAACGAAAGTCTCGACGAAGAATGTTGTTAAACACCTAGTTAGCTTCTGATTGATGAAGTGTCAAGGTACTAAAGTCGAAGTGCCAACATCGGGATTGTAAGGTTGTTCACGGAAGAACCATTATGTTGGTGTCGACATTGAAGTGTCGGCATTTGATCAACAAATGATTCATGGAAGGATGTTGTTCATCGGTGCCCATTTCTGAGTTCTAATGTAAGGACATCGAGGCGGGACTAGCGGAGGTGTTTCGCTAAGGATCAGTTATGTGATGTTGAGTTCTAAATCCTAATGTTGGAAATGTTGTGAAGATGGAAATGTCAAAATCAGGGTGGATGCGTCATGATTGTTTTATTCGAATTCATTATACAATGTTGGATTTCGACTGCTGATGTCAAAAACATCAAAGTCGGCACTCCAGGGTTGTTCGTTTGGAAATAGTTTTGTGGTTTTGACTTCTGACTCCTGATGTTAGAACCATTGAATTCATCAAGTTGGGTTGGTTTCATTGGGAACCTATTTTGTGCTTCTGAATTCCAAATCCCGATGTATGGAGAATAGTAATCGGAGTCAACAAGTCAGGGGTCGTTTGTTAAGAACTTGGTTTGAGGTTCCAACTTCTGACTCCTGAGACCAGAAGGTTGGAGTCAACAAGTCAGGTTGGTTTTGCAAAGAAATTATTTTTGTTTCCAACTTCTGACTCCCAATGTATGGAATATAGAAGTCAAAGTCTGGAATTCAGAGATGGTTCGTTAAGAACCAGTTATGTGTTCTTATTTATGATTCCCGATGTCGAAATAGTTGGGAAGTATTGGAAAAGTCGGAATGGTGGAATTTAGTAGTAGGGATTATTTATTTTCATCGTGTTTATTTATTAGGAAAAGTTAATGAACGATTAACCAAGCTTAATGAATAATTAGGAAATATATCCTATGGATGCCTATGTTTCCACATTGTTTGATATCAATTGGGTGATTTGGAATCCCAGTTTTCTGTAATGTCCCCTCTGATGGTCGGTTTGGTCGAGGGGAACATGACAGATTGGTATCAGAGAAAGAAAAATTGATAGTGTGGCATTTGAATGAGCTCCATATCATCCCAAAGGGACACCGAGGTGACCGAGGACATGACAGAGAGGAATGGAAGCTTATAGTTGTAACACTAGGGATGTTTGGGCCAAAATCCACACTTGCAGGTAGAAAATCAGAGATGGTTTAGGAGAAATTGAGCTATGTTAAATGATAAGCATGGGCAGGAGGTCTGATGTGGAGGTTATGTTTGGGAAATAGATCTGATGTGGAAGCCTGACGTCGAAAAGAGGTGTGATATGGATCGGTCGCATCAACTCTACATGAAAGTGATTGCATAAGAAGATCATGAAGGAAAACAAGTTCTGGTCATTGGAAGACGAAGATATGATCTCTGTGCACCTATGTTAGTTCTTGAAGTTCGATCGTGGTTGCAAGACAATCTGAAATGGAAGCAAGAATTGTTGGATGCTTGGTGATAGGGAAGTTCCACTAATGAGTATGAATAATACATTCCAATATGTGTACTATAATGTGGTTCATATTTTGGGAAAATGTTTCCATGGGGATGGGATAAAAGGCAGCACTAGTAAGTGCTAGGAAATTCAAGAAAAAATAAGTGGACTTGGCCAGAATTTCTCATAAAAATTAGAGTGGAAACGCACTGTGCACCAGGTGCAATAGAAGCTTCTATAGTGGCCACGGGAAGCTACATGAGACTGAGATGATAGTTGTAGTATATATTCGAGAATAATCTCCCTGGGGAAATGCTGATAAAAAGGGAAATTTCTCATCTTAAACTGTTTATGTTTATAGCATTAGAATTGTATGCTTGGAAAGTATAAAGTATGAATGATATACATATGTATATGTATTGAATTTCTACTTGGTGAGAAAACCATAGCTAATGATCCTTGTGCGATTGCCAGAGAGGCCGTGAAATTGGATCAGCTATGATATGGAAAAGGAATTCCATGCTAAGATGAGGAATTGGAAAGGGAGAACTCGTCAACCCTTCTCTTGCTATTGTATTTATATTTTTGAATTTTGTGTACAGAAAATTATGGCATAGGATTTTTTAGAATGTAAGAGTTGGATGGGTAAAATAAATATGAATTACTGGGCATACTAATAGATATTGCATAGTACATGTGAATATGTTTACACATGCATTTGATATTGCATATCAATAAGAGTATAGAGGTTTCACATATGTGATGAGTAATTAATGATAATTAATGTGGTTAATGATAATTATATGACCAGAGATGGTTTAAGCATTCTTGAAGATGTCGATGATGTTGTTGCAAGTGACCAACCATGTTGTGAAGAGAAGTTGGGACAACACATCTATGATGAAGAGGTGGTGGAAGGATTGTGCAGTCCTTGGTAAGAGGCCAACTGATTAGGTGACATAAAAAAATGTTGATAGCGTCCATGTAGGTAATAGTATGTTTATGCTAATTGCATAAGTGTTGAAATAGGATTGTGTAAGAACCCCTTCAGCCATATTTTAATCATCGTGACTTATTCTACATGTGATATTGGATGCATGAATGTGAATGTTTTCTCACCGAGTATGTTGAGGTATGGGGCACTGATAAATTATCTTTATTCCCTCTAACTATTTAGAGTTTGAATGCATTCATCTGAATGAATATCATGTCATGTGTGTATGTTGGTTATGAGCTTAATAACCCAAGTCAATGAGGACATACGGTCTTTTTGTGATAGTACATACAATATGAGATAATCATGGGTAAGACCATATTGGACAATTAGTTAAATTCTTTGGATGGGCCTATGCTTGAGTCCATTTGTGCAAGAAGGGTTTATATTATATGGTAATTGAATGCATTATTAAAAGTGTGATAAATTACGAAAGAGCAATGAAGTGTCTGAATTAAGTTAAAAAGATTTCTTTATTTTAACCTTACACGCATATGTTTTGGGTCTAGATGCTTGGATTCTTGCTCATTATGTATTTGTGAGTTGTAAAGGAATTGTTAATACTTTCATACTTGTGTTAAATTTATAACTGTGAAGCTGGTTGAGATAAGTTGTTAGCTAATTATAAAATGGCAACTCATGTTATCTAAGAATTGGAGTTCTTTGGGATCATCCAAGAGGTTCTTCATCATGTTTTGTTGAAGAATGTGGAACCTTAAAAGAAATTAAACATGTGCTCAAGCCTCAAGGAAGAATAGAGTAATATTTACCCTAACCTTGATTTAATGATGTAATGAATTTTTGTAGAAGTTAATATTCAGAAAATGTTATTTTTCCTTGAAAGGATGCTTAAGTTACAATTACAGCCTACATGGTACACATTGGAACAGAGTGGACACATTCATGGTGTTGTATTGTGTTATGGTTGTCAAATTCGATTACACCCCAAGGGAATGGATGCATTCCTGGTGTTTCAATGTCGAGAAGTGCATTTTACACAAAAATATGTTTATAGTTCTATGTTAGTACACTTTGATAAATATATGATACTAATGAGCCTGGCTATCCATTTTGTGTTTGTTGGGTATTAAAATAAGCAATTTGGTGCTTGCATATTGAAGAATAGAAGTGAATAAATGGATCAAATATGAAGGAGAAGAATACCATGCAAGCCAAGGAGGGGTATCCTTCAGCTGATTGCATTGAGGATATATATCCTCTAAAGAAGTAGGAAAATTTTCAAGATGATGTTTCCATGAAGGTTGGAATAGAATTAAAGAAATGTAAGATTAAAGAATATTATATGAATGAAAACCTCTCACCTACTAACAAAATCCAGAGGAGGAAGGAGGCGCCTAGTCTAATGAACGAACCTAATAATAAAATCAACAACAACAATAATAATAATAGTAAATAATGGATGAGGTTGTGGAAATGTGGTATTCCTGTCGGTTAAGAATCCTCTAAGCAAACCACGGGGAAATTCGGTTGTGAGGCCTTGGATAGACTTTAGCTATGAAGTGTCTTAGCCGGAATGATGATTAGGTGAGTTGAGTGCCTACAATTCTAAGTGAAAGAGACCAAGGAGAAGGAAGTAAAGGTTATGGAGCTACATACTTGGTCAAGACTAAGAGGGGGGAACTCTTAATCTCCTCTTTCTATTTTTGTTATTGCTTTCTAAAAATATAAAATTGTTGAAAGGCATGTTACTACTAAAAAAATTGTTGTGTTTATTTTTGCTTGAAATAAACAATGAATTCTAAAATAGTTAAATTTTCATGAAAGAAATGAAGATGAATGGATTCATTTATATGCATTTGTTGGGTTAAGCGTGAAAATTCATAGTCATTTAGGCAAATAAAATGGTTAATTTCAATACATGTGCTCAATGTTTTGACTAATGATATTCATGTTGATGGATTTCCCAGATAAGCTTCAAACCAAATTGGTTGTAGTTGTTACAGAACCAAGACAAGTTCAGTTAGTGAGAGAAGCTTGGGAAACCATACGAATTAAAAATTGAAACTGATAAAAAGTTCTTTTACTTGGCTAAAGAACTTCTTCAAGCAATTACAAAGAAAATCTTGGGGAAATGATCAAATTGCAAAGGAAACAAAATTATAAATTTAAGATCTGAATATTTTGTTAATGATAGCTAACAATTGTTTGGATGATATAGAATTGTGTCAGTAGGACATATTGTAGGTGGATGTCCAAGTTATGGAATTGGTTGTAAGACCATAAAGGACAGTGTGGTTCCACTTACAAGAGCCAAACAAAATTGTGAATTT
This sequence comes from Pseudotsuga menziesii, assembly GCA_001517045.1. Lineage (NCBI taxonomy): Eukaryota > Viridiplantae > Streptophyta > Pinopsida > Pinales > Pinaceae > Pseudotsuga > Pseudotsuga menziesii. The sequence continues at coordinate 401,891 of LPNX010223549.1, forward strand.
GGTGTAAATTATAAATTTAGATTTGAATCAAATTATTAATGTTATTGAATATTTGGATGTTTGTGAGCTGTGTGAGGAGGGAACATTACATGAATACCATGTTCTATTTCCTGCAAGAACCAAACAATATGAGCATGAACTCATCACTGAATAAATTGAAGTTTTGTAAGAAACATACTGGTAAATTCATATTTGAATTGGTTATTAATGTTATTTATGGTTTGGAAAATTGTGAATGGTGTCAGGAGGACATGTTGCAGGGAGACCATGTGTTAGGGACTGCAAGATTCAAACACCATGAAAGGAACATTGTGCTTGAGAAATTTGGTGTCTGTGTGAAACATACTTGAAATTTATGATTAAAAGTATTTTGATGAATATCTGAGGGGATGACATGGAACATGAATATCTTCAGCTGTAAATTTTATTTAAAAGTAGAATGACCTATCATGTGAACTACATGCTCATGTGTAATGTAGGTGAGATGATGAAAGTATGCTAGTGGGGCATGCATTGGTTATTGAAGCTGAAAGTGCGAAGGAAATCTAAGTGTGGCTTGGGTCAGGGGAACCTTGGTTTGCATAGGAGAGGAATCCATGCACAGATATCCCCTTTATTCCTGATAAACCCAACGGAGGTGCTGGCTTGGAAATGGTTGTGGTATGATTCATAAACCCAATAAGGCAGATGGATTAACATACTAAATTCCTGATAAACACAGTCGGTGTACTAGATTGGCATTGGATATTAAATGTTGTGGCACAACCAGCATGTTAAGAAAACATTTGCTTTGCATGATGTATCACCTTTATTGCTTGGTAAACCCCACATAGGTGTCGGATTGACATGAATGGTTATGGTATGCTTCATAAACCCAATCGAGGATCTAGCTTAGCATACTAAATGCTTGATAAACCTAGTAGATGTATTGGCTTGGAATTTGATATTAAATGTTGTCGCACAACTAGCGTGTTGGGAAAACATTTGTTTTGCAGGATGTATTCCTTGTTACTTCCTGGTAAAAACAGTAGAGGTGTTGGTTTGGAAATGATTGTCAAATTCCTGATAAACCCATTCAACATACTAGCTTGGAAATGGATATTGGAAGTTGTGGTGTAGCTAATGTGATGGCCAAACATTGTTTACGTATATATACACAGAAGCGATACTCGTGGAGATGAATAAAGACGCTTATGTAGATAAGTATTTGGTTTACCTTGCATCTTCTTGTTCATTTCATGTGAATATACATGGGTGTATGCTTTGGAAATAATTATGATAATCCTATAAGGGATGAGTTCTATGATAACAAATATGACATGTAATTGCCTCATTGTTTGAGCCTAGGGAGTGTCGGAAGTAAGGACCTTGAAGGAATCTTAAGGATGTAGTTGAACATGTGGTTTTCCTAAAAAGATCAGTATGAGCAATTGAAGATTGGACAAAGTTCCAATCGATGTGAATGTAGAGAAAGAAATTAATAACGAAAGCAGCTGGAAGTTGAAGGCATTGCAAATACAACTGAATACAAGGCATGGAACATTGCTGAAAAAGAAAGAGAACACTGAGAATGATGTTATTCTAAGGGTGTAATACCCTACAATTTGACTTTGTGATGTATTTGATTGAATCATGTACATGGTGTAAATGTGATGTATAAATTCCTAGTGAGGAGCTCAAGGAAAAGGCCCTACTATTGAATGATCGAATTATAAAGGCAAGTATTATATATTTTGTATACCATGTGCTAGTAAGCCATGGAAAATATAAAATCATGTAAATATTTATAATGCAGATAAAATTCTAAGGCTGGCTATGGAGGCAAGGTGAATGAAGGGTTGTGTTTATCCACTAAGGAGAGGTGAGGAGGTGTGAGAGAGGAAACCCTCTATTTCCAAGTGTCATCTTAAGAACCCAGGTAGACGCCCTTTCCACTCTTTAATTATGTTGTATGAAAGTAGCTGAGAAATCAACTCATGCATTTAATGTGGCATGGACTAAATTCATAAATCGACATTATGGGATATGGGATGAGTTGCTTGATGTAGAAGTCAATTTGCCTCATAAAATTGTGTTTACATTCTTCCTAATTTCAAGGTGGAAGACCCGCAATTCACTTCATAGTGTGGAATGCATTCCTAGTAGTGACCATAGTAGAGTTGGTATCCAGAGGAAGAGTCAAGTCTGAGAATGTTAAAAACACTAGGAATTCATGTGTATTGTGAAAACTAGTGAAGGAACGAAATACCTGTTGGCTTTAGTAGCTTGGACCTTCTATACTTATCCTTAATAGCACCAGAGAAGAGGGACGCTCAAGGGACTATGTAACATAGAAGGAGACCTTCCTTGGGATGAGTGTGGAAAGTGATGTGGGTACTAAGGATGACAAAAGCTAGCTCCATGGTTGATCTCACTAAATTATCATCCATTATCCTTATCTCTATGTGGGATTGATAAACCTTACTGTGTACTGGCTTAGCTTGAGTGTGTGTACCCATTGAGATGAGTGATCATGTGTAGTTCTCCTAAATGGATAAGATACCTAGCTCAAGGGTGGTCTCACAGTTGAAATAATATAGGCTGGACAGAGACCTATGGTTAAGTGGAACATTGTTCTCACATAACTAGTTACTTGGATGACTTCGGTTAAAAGATAAGTGTTCTGTTGTTTATGAATGCCTAGATTTTCTATGTGATGGATGATTATTTATTCATTTTGAAATGAATGAAGTGGAAGCTTGAATTATTCAATAGGATGGTTGTTCATAGTTTAGAAATGAGTTTATCTCTATGCATGATTTTATTGTTGTTATGCTTGTGATGAGTTGGCTAGTTTATGCATGATTTTCCTTATAGTTCAATTGTATTTTATCTTGTGTATTTTTGATGGCATCTACACATGTTCTATAAGTTTTGATAAATCACAATGGGAATATCAAGAGCTAGTATTCGTGTCTTAATCATGTTCTTGAAATGGCTAAATGATGAATGTTGAATCGAATGAATTCTGTTGAATCTCCATGGTTGAAGGTTTTGAAGCAGGAAGAATCGGTTTGGTTAAGGGGAATGTGACAAAGTGGTATCGGAGCAAGAAAACTTGGCAATATGGAATTTGAATGAGTTCATCATCATTTCAAAGGGCCACTGAGAAGACCAGGGACATGATAGAAATATAGTTGTCTTATAGAGATGCTCTAATGTGACTCGAGTAGTGAGTATCTAGTAAAGGAAGGTTTAAGGAAAACTTTCTAATCTTTCATTTTTTGCATTTCTAAAGCTTATTCCTAATACGTTGCTTTTTCATTTTTAAATCTTATTCCCTTAAATGTTGTTTAGCAATATTGTTATCAATTGTTTTTGCATGTGGTTGTTTAGAAATATTGTTATGAAAAAAAATTGGATGTGGTTGTTTAGCAATACTATTATCAAAAAAAATTTGCATGTGGTTTCACATGCAAAATGAATCTAAAGTAGGAAAAGTCTATGTCATCGGTGCTATTGAAGCTTAAAAAAACATTAAAAATAGTGATGCAGGTCTATAGGTTGAGGATGTTGATGATGCGGAATTTGATGTTTCCCAGTCAATATTGTTGGGGCTTCGCGGATAGAAATGAGAATGTTTATGAATTGGTGAGTTGCATGTTCATTAGTTTTATTTCAATAATATGCATATTACAATATGATTTACGGTGTAACATTTTTTATACGTCTATATAATCATGTGTATTGTTTTTGTTTTTGAAGGATTCCGATGATGATAAAATCCAAGAAGGTGACAAAGTGAAAGTGTTGGATCCCTACGATGGTGTTGAAGCTAGAATTAGACGAATTCATTCACTCTCTATCCTGCGTGGTGTTAAATTTATTGAAGGCATTGCAAATGTAAATATTTTAAAGGTCAACAAAAACATACAACTTCCATATTATGACAAAATCGATTAATGTCTCTGTTTGGAAAAGAAGGAAGGAGGCTTTACTGGGTGGCCTTAAAAATATTTGAAAAAAATGACATAGTTGCTAGTTGGCCCACTGCTTTGTATTATAGTTTCATTACATGAATGTTCATTCAGAGATCTGGTATTTGAGTTGGATATTAGTTCATGAAACTTTGTGTAGTTCAATTCTTGAATGTTCAATCAGGGATTTGGTATTTGAGTTGGATATATATGTTAATTATCAATATTGTATATTGTTGTTGTTTTTTAATTATATTCATGTTATGTTTATGAATATTAATGTATATTAATGAATTTATTTTTTGATTATATGTTTTAATATTTTGATGTTATATTAAGTATGAATATTATATGTGTTTTTTAAATTAATGTTTATATGTTTATGAATAGTGTGTATGTTTTAATTTGATGTTAGATTCATGAATATTGAATATTGTTGATTTCAATTTTTTAATTACATGGTAATTAATAAATTATTTATATTATATAAATGGATGTGAAACTATAACCAATAACTAATATATAAATATATTATTGGTAATTAATGATTAAATAAGCCACCAATTGATATCAATTAATGACTAAATGTACTATCAATAACCAGTAAATTAATGACTAAATGTATTATCAATTGACAATAAATTAATCACTAAATATGTTATCTATTAATGTCAAATTAAGGATTAAATATGCTACCAATTAAAAAAAATGTAAATATGTTACAATTAACGACACATAAATGACTAAATATAATATTATTTGACGACAATTAATGGTTAAAATGACTAAAATCAATGACTATAATGACTAGATAAATGACTAATTACACAATCAAATAAACTATCATTTGATGAATTTATAGAAAGCAATAAATGACTAAAATATTTAAATTAGGAATTAATTTAATGGTAGAGTTATATGACTGCAAAAGTGGTCATCTAACCAAAATTAGTCATTTATATGTAAATTTAATAGTTTTTTTAGTCATAAATTTCTTGTTTTCTACTGGTGCTTGTTGCATGCCTGGGGGGTTTTCTATTATCATGGCTCAGTGTGCTATTGTATATTAACCGCACCATCACCCCAATCAATTTTACCGATGTGTTTTCCTTCAGTTATCACATCGATGTTTTGTAATAGTTTGTAAGCTTGGATGCTTTTTAATAGTTCGTAGGGACCGGTGCAACATTTAATGTAAAGCATGAGTGTTTAATGTATTTTAGTTTGATGTTTATATGTTTATGAGTATTGTATGTTTCAATTTGAAGTTATATATGTTAATTATGAATATTGTATATGTTGAATTTTTCTTAATTGTATTTATGTTATGTTTATGACTATTAATGTATATTAATGAATTTATTTTTTTGATTATATGTTTTGATATTTTCATGTTATGTTAATTATGAATATTGTATATGCTTTTTAATTTGATGTTTATATGTTTATGAATAGTGTGTGTGTTTTAAGTTGATGTTATGTTCATGAATATTATTGATTTCACTTTTTTAACTAAATGTATTATCAATTGACGATAAATTAATGACTAAATGTACTATGGTGGTAAATTAATGACAAAATATGCTACCAATTAACAACAAATAAATGATTAAATATGCGACCAATTAACGTCAAATTAATGACTAAATATGCTACCAATTAATAGAAAATTAATGACTAAATTTGCTACCAATTAATCACACATCGATGACTGAATATATTAACAATTTACAGTAAATATTATTAAATAAATGACTACATATACTACCAACTAATAGAAAATATAATACTATTTGACAACAATTAATGGTTAAGATGACTAAAATCAATGACTACAATGACTAAATAAATGACTAATTAAACAACCAAATATACTACTATTTGATGAATTTAGAGCAAGTAATAAATGACTAAAATATTTTAGTCATTCATTTAATGGTGAGTTATATGTTTGCAAATATAACACCATTTGTCATCTAACCAAAATTAGCCATTTATATTCTAAATTTAGTAGTTTTTTAGTCGTAAATTCATGTTTTTATACTAATGATCGTTACATGCCTCGGTGTGCTACTATGTATTAACCACACTATTAATTTTAAAAATATAGCAACAATCATCATCCCAATCAACTTTACTAGTGTGTTTTTCCTTGAGTTATCACATCGGTGTTTTTTAATAGTTTTTAAGCACCAGTGCTTTTTAATAGTTTGTAGGGACCAATGTGGCATTGAATGTAAATCAACGATGTGTATATTGGTATAAGGTGTTGATGTGTTTTAATAATTCATAAGCACCGGTCCTACCGATAATATAAAGCACCGGTTTCGGTTAAAATTTTGGTGCACATTGGTGCTATATGTATTTTCAAGCACCGATGCACAAATTTTTATGTGCATCTGTGCTTGTATTAGTTTAAAAAACACTTGTGTGTTTTACATATGTTAGCACTGGTGTTTTTTATTCAATAAAGCACATCAAAAATAAAACATCTGCAAAAGCCTTCGGTCGTCGATTTTTTTTTAGTTATAATACATTTCCATAAAAGCATCTACTAAAACATCCAATACCATTTGGAGGTTGTAGCAGAGGTTCTTTTGAGAATTTTGACTAATATTGTAACACTAAAACCCTCCACTATAAGGTCTTTTCCTTGTAGTGTTATTCTATCGATACTAATAAATTTGATCATGACAATTGTCATGATTTGTATTTCAAAACTGCCAATATTATCAATTTTTCATCATGAGGCCCAATGGTTTAGTATGTAATACCTTTCTTAAGAATGTTCAATCATTTTTTAATGATTTCATGTGAAGATAATAGTGAAGAAAAAAATTAACAATTATATGAATTTTAATTAAGTTACATATTGATCACAATAATTACCAATGAAGGGGGAGGCAAGTGCAAGAGTGGTCATTTTTTACCCTGGTGGAAAATTTGTGAAATCCTTTGCATGGGGCCTTGGAATCAAGACAAATAACGAGGACGAATTGTTTGAGCTCCTTCGTGACCTAGAAATTATAGATTGGGGATCCTTTCCAAATCTTATTGTCTTTGGTGATTCTCGTTAAGTCATTCTAAAGATGAAATCTGGCTACTCTAAAGGATCCATAAACTGCAAAAAAATCTATGACTGGATTTCTCTCCTAAATCTACCCCCTCATATTTCGTATTTCCACATGCTTAGAGGAAACAATGATTTAGCTGACAAATTTGCTAACAAATGTGATTATATGCCCCTAGGAACCATGATTTATAATGAACAAGGTGAAGGGTTCAAGTTTATCCCCTAAGACCCCATTCTACGTTTTCATGAACCACCCCAAGTTCTCTTTGTCGAAGGGTCAATATCCCCTTTCCTCACCCTCATTTTGCGCATACCTTATCATCCGGAGAAATGGATTCTTTGAGGACATGTGGCCTCCTCCTCTGGTTGGCCTTAACTCCTCATCCTCCCCTCAAGTGCGAGCCGTCTTTGTTTTGGCAGGTCGCACAAGTGTTATGGATTGTTGTGTTAAGATGGATGTTTCCCTTCTCCTGCCAAATTTGCACCCTATTTCTTCTGAAGCGGTATCTCTTCAAGCTGTCAATACCCCCACGCATGTTCCTCTCCAGGATTTGGTTTCAGGTCTTTCCTCCCGAACTTGTGCTCTCTCTATGGAAAAAAAGGACATTGGCGATGGGTTTGCTACTTTAAAGGTGAGGCAAGACGACCTCAAAAAACACCTAAGCATCCTTTTTGATTTCATGGAGGTGGGTGTTAAACACAATAGACATACGACATCCGATTTCAAGTTCTTGGTCTCTCATATTAGGTACTTGTCCAACCAGATTGGATGCCACGACTCCTGCATCGACGACCATGACAGAGATCTCAAAGAATTGATGGCATCGGTCGATATCATCAAGGACGAAGTGCTAAATATAGCTAAGATGAATCAATGCAGTCATTTCTAGGATTCCCACTATGAAGAATCTCATCCCATGGAAGATATTTTAGTCACCCAACCTATTGGGTTTCCAAGCAAACCAAAATAATCCTTTCTATCTTCTCTATGTTTTGTGTATATTTTTGAACCAGTATTTTGTTCGTGTGTACTCTTCCTTAGTTACAGTTAATAGTAGGAACTCCTTTACAAGTCTTAGTTGGATGCCAACTTTGTTGATAGTTTTTCTAGATCTCTTCTACTAGCTCTTTTTTCCTAGAAGTTGACTTGCTTTGTACTAAATGGTTTCGCGCAACCCTTTTAATATATAGTTTTATTGTTTCTGTTATAAAAAAATACAAATGATTAATCAAAGTGGTGCGATTGGAAACCAAATAAAAATTTTGTTTCGAAAGAAAAAATATAAATTTATATTCAATAATTAAAATGTTATATCCAGTAAGTGTGTGAAGAACTAATAAAAAAGATAGACTGATATAAAACTGATAGAATTTCCATGATGGAAAAAAAAATAATGGCATAGAGAACTACATAAAACTGATAGAATTTCCATAATGGAAAAACAAAAATAATAATAAAATTATATTCTCAAAAGTTGGGTATGTCAAAAAGTCTCATCAAAGAAGAGATACATAACATAAATAGGAAGTAAAAATAAGATATTAGAATAAGAGGGAGAAAGGTACTATATTTCCCTATCCTCCTTCCACTCTTATCCTCCTTCCACTCTTCTTAAATTAGGATCTTAAATAATTATATTCACAATTATTCAAATTCATGTGCAAAGGTAGAATAAATTCAATTAGTTAGTCAAAATATAAATAAAAACTAGACAAACTACAAAGAGAAAAGGAGAATGTGGGAAACTTGAAACTTGCCACACCATAAGCACTAACTTACATTGGAATACTAATTATGAGTGAGATGATGTAATGTACCAACTTGGAAATTTGGCAGACTAACTCAGACCAACTACGCAAACAAGAGATTAGGTGACTTAAACTGGGATTTTTATCAAGAATTGAAGTGGAGTTTTTACTATGGGAGGTTAAGAGACATGAAATACCAGTTAATATAATCGTAAGGTTCTCTCTAGCAAGTTTGATCAAGTTTAGAGAATATTTAATCGGTAAACTAGTGAAAGAGGGTTTTAGGACTACACAGCTAACTCGGCTTCAGGATGACTCAAATATTGTCGGGATGGTTTGAATTCTAAAAAACAAGGATGGTATGGGATAATTATATTTTTAATGAGTAGCAGCAAGTGGAATAATTTAACTTGGATTTGTCTTGAGTTTTTTATGAATTTATCACTGAAACTGGCTAGAATTTCGTGGCAATCTAGACTAGGTGCACACAATAGGACATGAAACCATCTTTATTTTATTGTAGCAAGTGAATAAAATATTAGAGCTATTATATTACATCAAGGGAATCCTTCAAAGTCTTAATTTCATTAGAAAATTGAGAGAGAGAGAGAGAGAGAGAGAGGAATAGAAGAATTCTCATTGAGAAAGGACTGCGAATAATGAAGAACTAGATTGGAAGGCTTCATCAATCACTGCAATTGGATGGAATTTCACTGGATCTGATATTAAGGTCTGCAATAAACTTGATTATCGAGACTATATGTCTTTATCCCTGCAAAAAGAGCATGGGGAACATCTCCCAGCTTGGACTAGGGGCACATCTCCCAATTCTTTACACAAATAACTCTCAATTCATTTCTCAAACTGTCAAAAGATCGGATAGGGGTGTGCACTCTTCTTTTTATAAAATTAATGATGTCTTTTTTAGCAATCTAAAGAGGCTAATGTGCCCTCATGGATGGATAAATTTTCCTTGATTTCACAGTTTACCTTTTTTCCTTCAAGCTTTAGCTTTTATTGCTTTCATTTACTTTTTGTTTTTCTTTTTCTTTTCTTTCTTTTGTTATGATTTTCACTATTTTTCCTACTTTTCTAGATTTATCCTGATTTTGCTTCCCTAACTTATCTTTTCCTACCTCTCTCTGCTTTTTACTTATTTTTCCTACTTTTTATGCTTTATCTGCTTTCTTCTTTATCCTTCTTTACTCTGCTTTACTGCCTTTTCCTTCTTTATACTTTATCCTTTCTTTCACGGATTTATTATCTTTTTCTTATTTGAGCCAAATTTTTTCTTTAGTCTTGCTCCCGGTTTTCTTTCCTTAATTGTTTTATTCCTTCTTTCCTCAACTTTCTTAATTTTATCCTTTCTTGGACTTCCTTCTTGTGCAAGCTAACTTTGGTCAAACTTTCATCCATTGCACCCTTGAGGATAATTCCCCTTTTATTTTCATAAATAAAATATTAATTTATGAATATAACCACTAATAAATGCCTCATAAAACGTTATTCAATTAATTTAGTCTCTCCTAATTAATTAATGATTTGAAACCTTCAAAATTAAACCCAAGAAATTTAATTTATTATTCTCAACCCAAGGGAGTGGTTGGGTTAGGAACTCGAACCTTGAATCATTCATGCGGGGACATGGCATTCTTCCCCTCCCAATATTTATCTTCCTCAAGCAATTTCAAACTAGGATGTTGTAAGATGTATTCTCCTTCCCAAGAAGCACCCTGACTAGGAAGCCCTTCCTATTGCACCAAATACTCCTTAATGATTTTGCTACCCCACTTCTTTTCTCTAACCTCTAATATATTCTTTGTAACCAACACCAAATGTCCTTCATCATCTAAGGGGGGTAATTATTTTGAAACTTTCACTTGCTTCGCTATTACCTTCTTCAAACAAGATACATGAAAGACATTGTGAATCTTACTTCTTGAAGGAAATTCTAGCTCATATGCCACCTCACCAACCTTCTTCAATATTTTGTATGTGCCATAGAACCTTGGATGCAACTTCTATGATCCATTATACTTCAAAGAGGACTGTCTATAGGGTTGCAACCTCAAATAAACTAGATCTCCCTCTTTGAAGATTCGATCCACTCTTTGTCTGTCTACAAACAATTTATGTCGGTTTTGTGTTTTCAACAAGTTGTCATTGAGAGTTATGCGTATGTATAGACTCTCTTGAAGCCAATTATTTTCCTTCAGTGTCATACAATCACCAAATATCATATCAGAAAAATTAGGTGCATCATAACTATAAATATCTTTGAATGGTGACATTCCAATGGAAAGATGGAAAGTAGTATTATAGTAGAACTCGTCCAAATGTAACCACCTTGTCCAAGAGTTTTGTTTCCTAGTAACATAGTTTTTCAGGTACCCTTCAATCTATTGCTTCACTCTCTCTATTTTTCCATCATTATATGGATGGTAGCTTGTACTCTTGTTCAAACTTGTCCCCGCCAACTTGAACAGTTCTTTCCAAAAATTGCTCGTAAACTTGTTGTCCCGATCACTGATGATAGACTTTGGCATTCCATGAAATTTGAATACTTCTTTAATGAAATTTTCAGCCGCTTGGATGGCTTCAATTGTGGTTGTGATAGAAAAAAAAAAATTCATATTTGGTCATCCTATGAACCACAACAAAAATATTATCTTTACCTTGGCTTTTCGGGAGTCTGGTGATGAAATCCATTGACACGCTTTTCCATTTTTGCTCTGGAATAGTAATCGGTTGTAGGATTCATGTTGGATGTGTATGTTATAATTTTTTTATGACATTATGCACATGGTATTACATACTCCATAACTTCTTTCTTCAGTCCCTTCCAAGAAATTTTTTCCCTCACCTTCCTATATGTCTTCACAAATCCTGGATGTCCAGCTAGGGGTGCATCATGAGAAGCCTCTATGATATTCTTCTTCAATGATGATTTCGGAGCTAGAAATATTCTATCATTACCATAGATGATATTATTAAGGACATTGAAATAATCATCATGAATTATTCCATCAAACAAATAAAAGAAAACTGATTTTTTGCATAATCAACTCCTAACTGTGCTTTCCAATCATCATGAAACTTCATCAAAGCAAGTACTGATTTTATAGAGACGAAATCAACTACACCATTCATCTTAGCCATCTTGTATTCAGTTTCAAAGTTGAATGCTTGGATCTTACTCACCCATTTTTGTTGCCTATCATTCAACTCCTTTTGTGATAGGAACTGTCTCAAGCTGTTATGATCATTTTTTATGATGAATTTACTCCCCACTAGATATTTCCTGAACTTCACTAGTGCATCCAATATGGTCAACATCTCTTTATCATAAACTGAATCATAGACTCTCATGAGGCTGCAATTTCCTACTTTTATAGGATACGGGATGCTTATTTTGCATCAATACATCTCCCATCCCATTTCCTGAGGCATCACATTCAAGAACAAAGGGTTGAGAAAAATGAGGTAGTGAAAGAACATGACGACCGCTCATTACCTCTTTCATTCTTTGGAATTCCTTCTCTACTTCTTTTGACCATCTGAAGGCTCCTTTCTTTGCGATATGTGTCAAAGGAGATGATAGTTTAGATAATCCTTTCACAAAATTCCTATAGTAAGTACACAATCCAATGAATCCTCTCAACTGAGTGAGATTCTTAGGACTTAGACAATCCAATATAGCAAGAATCTTTTCCACTATGCACTTTCACTCCTTCTTGTCCAATCACAAAACCAAGATAAATAATCTCAGTCATCCCAAACTCGCACCTAGAAAGTTTAGAAAATAAATATTGATCTGCCAAATTCATTAGTACAACATCCAAATGGTGCAAGTGCTCCTCCCAAGTCCTATAATAGATAAAAATATCATCAAAGAAAGAAAGAACAAACTTATGGAGTTCTTTGTTGAACATCCTATTCATGCATGACTGGAATGTTGCAGGTGCATTAGTCAAGCCAAAAGGCATGACCAAGAATTCAAAGTGCCCATAGTGACATCAGAAAGCAGTTTTCTGAACATCTTCTTCTTTCATTTGGATTTGAGGGTAACCCGAACGGAGATCAATCTTGGAAAAATACTTAGATCGAAGTAACTCATCGATCAACTAATCAATTCTAGGGATGGGATACCGATTCTTTATTTTCTTTTTGTTGAGAGCTCGGTAATCTATACACATGTGCATGGTCCCATATTTCTTATTCACCGGTACTACAGAGGAGGAAAAAGGGCTTGAACTTGGTCTTATGAATCCCAAGTCAAGGAATTCTTTAATATTTCTTTCAATCTCATCCTTAAATATTTTTGGATGTTTGTAAGGATGCACTTGGATAGAAGATGTTCCTATATCCAACTCTATTATATGATCCACTCCTCTATCAGGTTGTCTCCCCTGCTGAAGGTATCCAAACTCCCTCTTATGCTTTTGAAGCAACTTCTAAATATATTCAGGATATTGTGCTACCTCTAAAGTTGTGCCTTTAGTAGATATCAATCACTCAATATCCCATTCAATGTATCCATGCCTTGGTAAATATATCATACTATGTGCACTGGTCACTTGCTTTGGGTAGGTGTTGACTCCCCTCAATACGACCTCCTTCCCACCTGCATATTGACTTGGAGGCTCCTTTTTGAATTCATCGGGTCGATTATGAGGCCTAGTACTTGAAAATACAAACCATTTAGGTCTCCTCCTTTCTTCATGTAGTGAACCATGGATGCCTCCTTCACCATTTTTGTTCTCCAAATGCTTGACAAGGAATACTTTGGTTTCTTCTCTGGACAGGATGATGTTACGGGTCATGTCTCAGAATCCTTGCATCATACTTGAAATCAGAATTTGGATCTCATCATTGCATACCATACTGTGTCTTTCACTTTCTCCTTGGAATTTTCCTTCAATAAAATTCATTTCATCGGCATCATCCCCTAGGGGATATTTCTTCTTATTTGGATCCGGATATGTTTTGTGAAACGTGATTGAACACTTAAGTAGGTTTATAGGACCATGCTCTGATACCGCTTGTAATGTACCAACTTGTACATTGGGCACACTAACTCAGACCAACTTAGCAAACAAAAGACTAGGTGACTCAAACTAGTATTTTTATCAAGAATTGAAGTGGATTTTTACCGTGGGAGGTTGAGAGGCATGAAATATCATTTAATATACTCTTAAGGTTCTTTATAGAAAGTTTGATAAATTTTAGAGAATATTTAATTGGGAAACTAGTGAAAAAGGTTTTTAGGAGTACACAACTAACTCGACTTCAGAATGACTCAAACACTACAAGAATGGTTTGAATTATAAAAATCATGGTTGGGATGGGTTAATTAGATTTCTAATGAGTATAATTAAGTGGAAGAATCGAATTTGGAGTTGTCTTGAGGTTTTTATGATTCTATCACTGAAACTAGCTAGAATTTCATGGCAATCTAGACTAGGTGTGCACAATAGGACATGAAACCATCTTTGTTTTATTGTATCAAGTAAATAAAATATTAGAGGTTTGATATTACGTCAAGTGAATCCTTCAAAGGATGAATTACATTAGAAATTTATGAGAGATAAGAATAGAAGAATCCTCCTTAAGAAAGGACTGAGAATCATGAAGAACTAGTCTAGAAGGCTTCTTCAATCACTACAACTGGCTGGAATTTCACTAGATCTGGTATAAGGACCTTTAATAAACTCGATGACGGAGATCGAATGTCTTCATACTTACAATAGAAGCATGGGGAACATCTCCCAACTTGGACTAGGGGCACATCTCCCAAGTCTTAAGGCAAATAGCTCTCAATTCATTTCTCAAACTGTCAAAAGATGGGCTAGGGGTGTGCACTCTTCCTTTTATAGACTAAATTATTTCTTCTTGAGCAATATAAATAGGCTAATGCACACTCATGGATGGATAAATTTGCCTTTCTTTCGTGCTTTACCTTTTTTTTCTTTCATGCTTTAGCTTTTAGTGCTTTGCTTTTTCTTTTTCATGCTTTTGTTATTCTTTTCACTGCTTTTGCCTACTTTTCTGGTTGTATCCTGCTTTTGCTTTCCTACCTTATATTTTCTTTCCTTCGTCTACTTTTTATTGTTTTTTTCTAATTTTTCTGCTTTATCCTGCTTTACTGCCTTGGCCTTCTTTATGATTTATCCTTGCTTTCACAAATTTATTCTCGTTTTCTTCTTTGAGCCATCTTTTTTCTTTAACCTTGCTTTCCCAGTTTTCTTTCCTTAATTTTTTTATTCCTTCTTTCCTCAACCTTCTTAATTTTACCTTTTCTTGGCTTTCCTTCTTGTCACAAGCTAACTTTGGTCAACTTTCCTCCATTGCGCCCTTGAGGATTATTTCCCTTTTATTTTCATAAATAAAATATTAATTTGTGAATATAACCATTAATAAATGCCTCATAAAACTTTATTCAATGAATTTAGCCTCTCCTAATTAAGTAATACTTTGAAACCTTCAAATTTAATCCCAAGAAATTTAATTTATTCTTCTCAACCCAAGGGAATGATTGGATTAGGAACTCAAACCTTCAATCATTCATAAGGGGACATGACAGATGATTCACGAGGGATAAGAGAAAATGTGGAAATTGTATACATTTCAATATATTTTGGTTGTCTCGACATGGCATCTCATCCACATTTGGTGAACATAACCTAAATTATATTAGAATTGCTTATCCCTTACCTAAGTTGACCAAGTGACATAGTCTATGCATTCGCGGAAGGATATGAAATATATGCATTAGCCTAATGATTGGAAAGGGGTGATATATATCAAATGATAACATACATACATAACCTGATTAAACAATTGCATAATATCAATTTTAATTAACCAATGTGCCGAAATAATTCTCTAGGAAGGATCAGCATCCCATTCCATGAGCTTTAAATTACAATAATCATTTCATATACCCATGTCATACTATAATTTACATGTATTCGTTCTTAAAAATAATTCGGGAAGCATGTAAAACCTAACTTCAAATATATTTTTAATGAAAATATATTTATTTATTTGGAAAAAAATATTTTCAACTTTCATAATTCAAATTATATAGAAAGTACTTACCAATGCATTTTTACTATATGGTACAGCACTTGAACATGTTGTTTAAAAATTGAGTTCCGTGGTCCTTAATTTATAGAAAATAAGCAGTGGCCATAAGGGGTTCACTAAGGAAATACTATACCACATGAATTCATATTTGGTGATTTAATACTCTATAAAATGGAATCAATATATTTCCTAGTATATAGGGGTCAACCAAAATTTTTACTATATAAAAAGCATATAGATATTGTTATCTCCTAAATAAATTAGTGTTCACTAGGTCAAACTCAGAAAAATTATTTTTTACATAGTGATCAATATTTCAAGGCACATTATGGAATACGTTGGTATGTTTAACAAAGTTGGAACGCCTTGTGCTCTGTTTTTCCATTAAAAATCAAAGTTTAGCTTTCGGTGGCTTAGGTGAACTTCTCAATAGTTCATTAGCCACCAAAAAGCCCAGCTTTCGACAACTTAACAGTTTGATCTAGGAACACATTAACCATCGAAACCTCGTTAACTCCATTTTTTAATATAATTTTGAAGAAAAGATTTCAGTGGCTTAGGCGAACTTCTCAACAGTTCGTTAGCCACCGAAAAGCCCAGCTCTCGGCACCTAAAAACTGGATCCAAGATTACCTTAACCACCGAAAGCGCCAAAAGAAGAAAATGGTTAGTGCATCCGTCAAAATCAACCATCATCGGCATGAGGAGTGCCATTATCGAGCACTTAACCACCGAAAAGATTGGGACTGCGAAAAAATCACGAGCTGGTAAAGAAGAGGTCGTTATGAAACTGAAGTGATGGATAATAAACCCAGACCCTAGCTACCCTCCACATGTCCCGTGACTGCAGCCAAACCACCACAAAGCATTAAGTCCTAGTTAAAATGATCACTGCACTGGCATCTCACGTTTCTCATTAGAACTTACTATCCCTCTACTCAAGTACCAATCACTGATCAACCCCTCAAAATCAGCATCCTCTCCTCATTCCATTCCACATTTTCCTGCATGCATCCTCATTGATCCAAGCCCTTCCTGAATCCAGCACGGTAATATCCTTCCACAGGGTTTGAATTTTGATTTTTGCAGGTACAAGGAGAGCAGTCCAGTAATGAAGAAAGGAGGAGGACCTGCCCTCAGAGATGAATTGGGGGATATTGGCTATCTCGAGTCACACCCAGAGGTATGCCAATTCTTCAAAGATGCAGGCTATTACAGGTTCTGTGAGAAAATTCGAGGATCCCACCAGCAAGTGGCAGAAGCCTTTGCTCTCTCTTTTGATGGCTCAAAGGCATTGATAGGCAAAGAAGAGTACCAAGTTGATGAGGCCCTCATAGGAGAAGTAGCAGAACTCCCAAGGAATGGGGAGAAATGGTTCAATACCACCATCATGAAGGATGTGGAATTCAGGTCTTACTTGAAGCCTAAACACAAGAATGTAGTACGGAAGAAAAGCATCCCTTCAACTTGGCTTGAGGAGAAGTGGCAATAGTTGTTGAAAGCAATCTTGGTTATATAACTTGTGAAGGCAGGTATAATAGGGTGACGATATACCACTTTAAATTGATGAACAATTTCACTGGAAGGAGCCCAGTGAACCTAACTTTCTACCTACACAAGTGCCTGACCAAGATGGCCCATCAGGTCAAAGCCCATCCCACCAAAATTGCAGGCAGGCTATCCCATCATGGCCTGATAAAGCTCATTATCCAAGAACTGATGCAAAGAAGAAACATAGCATGGACATACTTCTTATTTTGGAATGAGTTTGAGACAACCTTGCATCCAGAAGAAAAAGGAAAGTCTCCTTCGAAGAAGTCCACCACTCCCAGGAGTGGCAAGATGAAGAGAAGGACCATCTCATCAGTGGCAGTGGATCAGCCCTCTCCAACTCCCAAGACCAACAGAACCAAGAGAAATCTAGATTTCAGTGGAAAGGAGGAGGAGGCCCCAGCACAAGGTAAAAAAGTACTTAACCTACCTTACTCAGACTCTGAAGAAGAAGAAGGGCAGGAAGGTGACCTAACAAAGTAGGTTGCAGTAGAACATGAGGATTTTCCCTCACCTACACCAAAGGAGGGTCAAGATGAACCAATGGCGGAGACTTCCTCTAGCAAACCTAGGTCCCAGAGAATCAGCCAGCTATTAGGAAAAATATATGAACTAGAGGTCTTAGAGAGAGAGAGATCAAAAGAAATAATGCAAGATTAACCAAGAAAAATACTGAATTACATAATTCTCTTCTAGAAATGAGAGGGATGTATATCCTGCAGCAAAAAATAAATCTGAGACTAATGAAGGACAACTCCAGGCTCTACAGGATGATCAGACTGTCGAGGTTGCATAAAAAAAACTCAAACCCTAGCTCTCAAGCTCACATTGCGCTGGAAACCCTAGCAGAGGTAACAATAAGCCTTCAGGATCCAGAGGCCGCCCATGATGTTGTTATGATTTTCACTATTTTTCCTACTTTTCTAGATTTATCCTGCTTTTGCTTTCCTACCTTTCTCTGCTTTTTACTTATTTTTCCTACCTTTTATGCTTTATCTGCTTTCTTCTTTATCCTTCTTTACTCTGCTTTACTACCTTTTCCTTCTTTATACTTTATCCTTTCTTTCACAGCTTTATTATCTTTTTCTTATTTGAGACATATTTTTCCTTTAGTCTTGCTCCCAGTTTTCTTTCCTTAATTGTTTTATTCCTTCTTTCCTCAACTTTCTTAATTTTATCCTTTCTTGGATTTCCTTCTTGTGCAAGCTAGCTTTGGTCAACTTTCATCCATTGCACCCTTGAGGATTATTTCCCTTTTATTTTCATAAATAAAATATTAATTTATGAATATAACCACTAATAAATGCCTCATAAAACATTATTCAATTAATTTAGCCTCTCCTAATTAATTAATGATTTGAAACCTTCAAAATTAAACCCAAGAAATTTAATTTATTCTTCTCAACCCAAGGGAGTGGTTGGGTTAGGAACTCGAACCTTGAATCATTCATGCAGGGACATGGCAGTCTTCCCCTCCCAATATTTATTTTCCTCAAGCAATTTCAAACTAGGATGTTGTAAGATGTATTCTCCTTCCCAAGAAGCACCCTGACTAGGCAGTCCTTCCCATTGCACCAAATACTCCTTAATGATTTTTCTACCCAACTTCTTTTCTCTAACCTCTAATATATTCTTTGTAACCAACACCAAATTTCCTTCATCATCTAAGGGGGGTAATTATTTTGAAACTTTCACTTGCTTCGCTATTACCTTCTTCAAACAAGACACATGAAAGGCATTGTAAATCTTACTTCTTGAAGGAAATTCTAGCTCATATGCCACCTCACCAACCTTCTTCAATATTTTGTATGTGCAATAGAACCTTGGATGCAACTTCTATGATCAATTATACTTCAAAGAGGACTGTCTATAGGGTTGCAACCTCAAATAAACCAGATCTCCCTCTTTGAAGATTCGATCCACTCTTTGTCTGTCTACAAACAATTTATGTCGGTTTAGTGTTTTCAACAAGTTGTCATTGAGAGTTATGAGTATGTATAGACTCTCTTGAAGCCAATTATTTTCCTTCAGTTTCATACAAGCACCAAATATCATATCAGAAAAATTAAGTGCATCATAACTATAAATATCTTTGAATGGTGACATTCCAATGGAAAGATGGAAAGTAGTATTATAGTAGAACTCATCCAAATGTAACCACCTTGTCCAAGAGTTTTGTTTCCTAGTAACAGAGTTTTTCAGGTACCCTTCAATCTATTGGTTCACTCTCTCTATTTTTCCATCATTATATGGATGGTAGCTCGTACTCTTGTTCAAACTTGTCCCCGCCAACTTGACCAGTTCTTTCCAAAAATTGCTCGTAAACTTGTTGTCCCGATCACTGATGATAGACTTTGGCATTCCATGAAGTTTGAATAATTCTTTAATGAAATTTTCAGCTGCTTGGATGGCTTCAATTGTGGTTGTGATAGGAAAAAAAAATTTCATATTTGGTCATCCTATCAACCACAACAAAAATATTATCTTTACCTTGGCTTTTCGGGAGTCCAGTGATGAAATCCATTGACCCGCTTTTCCATTTCTGCTCTGGAATAGTAATGGGTTGTATGATTCATGTTGGACATGTATGTTATAAATTTTTTATGACATTATGCACATGGTATTACATACTCCATAACGTCTTTCTTCAATCCCTTCCAAGAAATTTTTTCCCTCACCTTCCTATATGTCTTCACAAATCCTAGATGTCCAGCTAGGGGTGCATCATGAGAAGCCTCTATGATATTCTTCTTCAATGATGATTTCGGAGCTAGAAATATTCTATCCTTACCATAGATGATATTATTAAGGACATTTAAAGAATCATCATGAATTATTCCATCAAACAAATCAAAAAAAACTTATTTTTTGCATAATCAACTCCTAACCTTGCTTTCCAATCATCATGAAACTTCATCAAAGCAAGTACTGATTTTATAGAGAGGGAATCAACTACACCATTCATCTTAGCCATCTTGTATTCAGTTTCAAAGTTGAATGCTTAGATATTACTCACCCATTTTTGTTGCCTATCATTCAACTCCTTTTGTGATAGGAATTGTCTCAAGCTGTTATGATCATTTTTTATGATGAATTTACTCCCCACTAGATATTTCCTGAACTTCACTAGCGCATCCAATATGGTCAACATCTCTTCATCATAAACTGAATCATAGACTCTCATGAGGCTGCAATTTCGTACTTTTATAGGATACAGGATGCTTATTTTGCATCAATACATCTCCCATCCCATTTCCTGAGGCATGACATTCAAGAACAAAGGATTGAGAAAAATGAGGTAGTGAAAGAACATGACAACTGCTCATTACCTCTTTCATTCTTTGGAATAGCTTCTCTACTTCTTATGACCATCTGAAGGCTCCTTTATTTTCGATATGTGTCAAAGGAGATGATAGTTTAGATAATCCTTTCACAAAATTCCTATAGTAAGTGCACAATCCAATGAATCCTCTCAACTGAGTGAGATTCTTAGGACTTGGACAATCCAATATAGCAAGAATCTTTTCCATATGCACTTTCACTCCTTCTTGTCCAATCACAAAACCAAGATAAAGAATCTCAGTCATCCCAAACTCTCACCTAGAAAGTTTAGAAAATAAATATTGATCTGACAAATTCATTAGTACAACATCTAAATGGTGCAAGTGCTCCTCCCAAGTCCTATAATAGATAAAAATATCATCAAAGAAAGAAAGAACAAACTTATGGAGTTGTTTGTTGAACATCCTATTCATGCATGACTGGAATGTTGCAAGTGAATTAGTCAAGCCAAAAGGCATGACCAAGAATTCAAAGTGCCCATAGTGACATCAGAAAGCAGTTTTCTAAACATCTTCATCTTTCATTTGGATTTGAGGGTAACCCGAACGGAGATCAATCTTGGAAAAATACTTAGATCGAAGTAACTCATCGATCAACTAATCAATTCTAGGGATGGGATACCGATTCTTTATTGTCTTTTTGTTGAGAGCTCGATAATCTATACACATGTGCATGGTCCCATATTTCTTATTCATCGGTACTACAGAGGAGGAAAAAGGGCTTGAACTTGGTCTTATGAATCCCAAGTCAAGGAATTCTTTAATATTTCTTTCAATCTCATCCTTAAATATTTTTGGATGTTTGTAAGGATGCACTTGGATAGAAGATGTTCCTATATCCAACTCTATTATATGATCCACTCCTCTATCAGGTGGTCTCCCCTGCTAAAGGTATCCCAACACCCTCTTATGCTTTTGAAGCGACTTCTAAATATATTCAAGATATTGCGCTACCTCTAAAGTTGTGCCTTTAGTAGATATCAATCACTGAATATCCCATTCAATGTATCCATGCCTTGGTAAATATATCATACTATGTGCACTGATCACTTGCTTTGGGTAGGTGTTGACTCCCCTCAATACTACCTCCTTCCCACCTGCATATTGACTTGGAGGCTCCTTTTTGAGTTCATTAGGTCAATTATGAGGCCCAGTACTTGAAAATACAAACCATTTAGGTCTCCTCTTTTCTTCATGTAGTGAACCATGGATGCTTCCTTCACCATTTTTGTTCTCCAAATGCTTGACAAGGAATAATTTGGTTTCTTGATCTCTGGACAGGATGATGTTACGGGTCATGTCTCAGAATCCTTGCATCATACTTGAAATTGGAATTTGGATCTCATCATTGCATACCATACTGTGTCTTTCACTTTCTCCTTGGAATTTTCCTTCAATAAAATTCATTTCATCAACATCATCCCGTATGGGATCTTTCTTCTTATTTGGATCCGGATATGTTTTGTGACTCGTCATTGAACACTTAAGTAGGTTTATAGGACCATGCTCTGATACCACTTGTAATGTACCAACTTGACATTTGGCACACTAACTCAAACCAACTTAGCAAACAAAAGACTAGGTGACTCAAACTAGTATTTTTATCAAGAATTGAAGTGGTTTTTTTACTGTGGGAATTTGAGAGGCATGAAATATCATTTAATATACTCTTAAGGTTCGTTATAGCAGGTTTGATAAATTTTAGAGAATATTTAATTGGGAAACTAGTGAAATAGGTTTTTAGGAGTACACAACTAACTCGACTTCAAAATGACTCAAACACTACAAGAATGGTTTGAATTATAAAAATCATGTTTGGGATGGGTTAATTAGATTTATAATGAGTATCATTAAGTGGAGGAATCGAATTTGGAGTTGTCTTGAGGTTTTTATGATTCTATCACTGAAACTAGCTAGAATTTCATGGCAATCTAGACTAGGTGTGCACAATAGGACATGAAACAAATCTTTATTTTATTGTATCAAGTAAATAAAATATTAGAGGTTTGATATTACATCAAGTGAATCCTTCAAAGGATGAATTACATCAGAAATTTAAGAGAGATAAGAATAGAAGAATCCTCCGTAAGAAAGGACTGAGAATCATGAAGAACTAGTCTAGAAGGCTTCTTCAATCACTACAATTGGCTAGAATTTCACTAGATCTAGTATAAGGACCTTTAATAAACTCGATGATGGAGATCGAATGTCTTCATACTTACAATAGAAGCATGGGGAACATCTCCCAACTTGGACTAGGGGCACATCTCCCAAGTCTTAAGGCAAATAGCTCTCAAGTCATTTCTCAAACTGTCAAAAGATGGGCTAGGGGTGTGCACTCTTCCTTTTATAGACTAAATGATTTCTTCTTGAGCAATATAAATAGGCTAATGCACACTCATGGATGGGTAAATTTGCCTTTCTTTCATGCTTTACCTTTTTTCTTTCATGATTTAGCTTTTAGTGCTTTGCTTTTTCTTTTTCATGCTTTTGTTAATCTTTTCACTGCTTTTGCCTACTTTTCTGGTTGTATCCTGCTTTTGCTTTCCTACCTTATATTTTCTTTCCTTCGTCTACTTTTTACGGTTTTTTCCTAATTTTTCTGCTTTATCCTGCTTTATCTGCTTTCTGCTTTATCCTGCTTTACTGCCTTGGCCTTCTTTATGATTTATCCTTGCTTTCACAACTTTTTTCTCGTTTTCTTCTTTGAGCCATCTTTTTTTTTTAACCTTGCTTTCCCAGTTTTCTTTCCTTAATTTTTTTAGTCCTTCTTTCCTCAACCTTCTTAATTTTACCTTTTCTTGGCTTTCCTTCTTGTCACAAGCTAACTTTGGTCAACTTTCCTCCATTGCGCCCTTGAGGATTATTTCCCTTTTATTTTCATAAATAAAATATTAACTTGTGAATATAACCACTAATAAATGTCTCATAAAACTTTATTCAATGAATTTAGCCTCTCCTAAATAAGTAATACTTTGAAACCTTCAAATTTAATCCCAAGAAATTTAATTTATTCTCCTCAACCCAAGGGAATGGTTGGATTAGGAACTCAAACCTTAAATCATTCATAAGGAGACATGACAAATGATTCACGAGGGATAAGAGAAAATGTGGAAATTGTATACATCTCAATATATTTTGGTTGTCTTGACATGGTATCTCATCCACATTTGGTGAACATAACCTAAATTATATTAGAATTGCTTATCCCTTACCTAAGTTGACCAAGTGACATAGTCTATGCATTCGCGGAAGGATATGGAATATATGCATTAGCCTAATGATTGGAAAGGGGTGATATATATATTTTTTTTTTCAGAGGAAATCTCCACGGAAAACCCAGCAATACTTCCCCACATTAGTGGATGGTATAGGTGGTAAACCGCCGGCCATCCTCACAGATGACCTAACCCTGAAGGACTCAAGGCTCGAACCCGTGACCTCTCCCCGTACCGAGAGAGTGTGCGCACGTCTTACCAATTGAGCTAACCCTTGGGGCTAGAAAGGGGTGATATATATCAAATGATAACATACATACATAACCTGATTAAACAATTGCATAATATCAATTTTAATTAACCAATGTGCCGAAATAATTCTCTAGGAAGGATCAGCATCCCATTCCATGAGCTTTAAATTACAATAATCATTTCATATACCCATGTCATACTATAATTTACATGTATTCGTTCTTAAAAATAATTCGGAAAGCATGTAAAACCTAACTTCAAATATATTTTTAATGAAAAATATGTAACATGTTGACTTTGGTGCACGAGTGCGCTTGTTTATAACATACAAATTAGTGCATTGTGATGTTTGCACATTCAACATGCAAAGTGCATTGTGATGTTTGCACATTCAACATGCAAAGTTTGGAAAAGGAAACTGCCACAAAAGAATAATTGCAAAGTATTCATTTTTATTTTCACTGAGAATTGATTTCGGTGTGACTAAGGTAATATAGTGCATTGATAAAATTAGATTTTAAAGATGCAACATGAGTAGATAAAATATTTTTTAATATAACTAGACTACATTGTTTTTAAAAAATAAGTTAAAAACCAAATGAAACAAAAAAGAGAGGAAATTTCATTTTGTAAAAGTGACTGAGGTTCACCTACAATGTAATCAATTATTAGAAAAAAGTTGAAGCATAGGCTTGTGCAAAAGAGTTTGAAGTGGACAGAGTTTTTAAGGATGGAATTTGTAAGGGGACACCATGGGGTGCATATAAATATGCAAAAGAAAGTTTTTCAGGAATGTTATTTCATTCTCTTCATCTTAACAAAATAGAAGGGTCTTAAAGTCATTCAACTTTTTAAACCTTAGCTTTGTTGTTGTTTTCATTTTGTTTATATTAATGTAAACTCTAATTGAAGAAGTTTACTTTCTATAAAAAAAAATTTGGAGGGCGGAGGTTGGTATTTGTAGGCATCAATGGTTATTTTGATGTAAAGGATATTTTAATGGATTTGATTCCCTTGTAGTATTGCATCCCAAACTTTATCACTGTCAATATTTATTTGGAAAAAAATGTTTTCAACTTTCATAATTCACATTATATAGAAAGTACTTACCAATGCATTTTTACTATATGGTACAGCACTTGAACATGTTGTTTAAAAATTGAGTTCCATGGTCCTTAATTTATAGAAAATAAGCAGTGGCCATAAGGGGTTCACTAAGGAAATACTATACCACATGAATTCATATTTGGTGATTTAATACTCTATAAAATGGAATCAATATATTTCCCAGTATATAGGGGTCAACCAAAATTTTTACTATATAAAAAGCATATAGATATTGTTATCTCCTAAATAAATTAGTGTTCACTAGGTCAAACTCAGAAAAATTATTTTTTACATAGTGATCAATATTTCAAGGCACATTATGGAATATGTTGGTATGTTTAACAAAGTTGGAACACCTTGTGCTCTGTTTTTCCATTAAAAATCAAAGTTTAGCTTTCGGTGGCTTAGGCGAACTTCTCAATAGTTCATTAGCCACCAAAAAGCCCATCTTTCGACAACTTAACAGTTTGATCCAGGAACACATTAACCACCGAAACCTCGTTAACTCCATTTTTTAATATAATTTTGAAGAAAAGATTTCGGTGGCTTAGGCGAACTTCTCAACAGTTCATTAGCCACCGAAAAGCCCAGCTCTCGGCAGCTAAAAACTGGATCCAAGATTACCTTAACCACCGAAAGTGCCAAAAGAAGAAAACGGTTAGTGCATCCGTCAAAATCAACCATCATCGGCATGAGGAGTGCCATTATCGAGCACTTAACCACCAAAAAGACTGGGACTGCGAAAAAATCACGAGCTGGTAAAGAAGAGGTCGTTATGAAACTGAAGTGATGGATAAGAAACCCAGACCCTAGCTACCCTCCACATGTCCTGTGACTGCAGCCAAACCACCACAAAGCATTAAGTCCCAGTTAAAATGATCACTGCACTGGTCATCTCACGTTTCTCATCAGAACTTACTGTCCCTCTACTCAAGTACCAATCACTGATCAGCCCCTCAAAATCAGTATCCTCTCCTCATTCCATTCCACATTTTCCTGCATGCATCCTCACTGATCCAAGCCCTTCCTGAATCCAGCACGGTAATATCCTTCCACAGGGTTTGAATTTTGATTTTTGCAGGTACAAGGAGAGCAGTCCAGTAATGAAGAAAGGAGGAGGACCTGCCCTCAGACATGAATTAGGGGATATTGGCTATCTCGAGTCACACCCAGAGGTATGCCAATTCTTCAAAGATGCAGGCTGTTACAGGTTCTGTGAGAAAATTCGAGGATCCCACCAGCAAGTGGCAGAAGCCTTTGCTCTCTCTTTTGATGGCTCAAAGGCATTGATAGGAAAAGAAGAGTACCAAGTTGATGAGGCCCTCATAGGAGAAGTAGCAGAACTCCCAAGGAATGGGGAGAAATGGATCAAGACCACCATCACGAAGGATGTGGAATTCAGGTCTTACTTGAAGCCTAAACACAAGAATGTCGTACGGAAGAAAAGCATCCCTTCAACTTGGCTTGAGGAGAAGTGGCAATAGTTGTTGAAAGCAATCCTGATTATATAACTTATGAAGGCAGGTATAACAGGGTGATGATATACCACTTTAAATTGATGAACAATTTCACTGGAAGGAGCCCAGTGAACCTAACTTTCTACCTACACAAGAGCCTGACCAAGATGGCCCATCAGGTTAAAGCCCATCCCACCAAAATTGCAGGCAGGCTATCCCATCATGGCCTGATAAAGCTCATTATCCAAGAACTGTTGCAAAGAAGAAACATAGCATGGACATACTTCTTATTTTGGAATGAGTTTGAGACAGGCTTGCAGCCAGAAGAAAAAGGAAAGTCTCCTTCGAAGAAGTCCACCACTCCTAGGAGTGGTAAGATGAAGAGAAGGACCATCTCACCAGTGGTAGTGGATCAGCCCTCTCCAACTCCCAAGACCAACAGAACCAAGAGAAATCTAGATTTCAGTGGAAAGGAGGAGGAGGCCCCAGCACAAGGTAAAAATGTACTTAACCTACCTTACTTGGACTCTGAAGAAGAAGAAGGGCAGGAAGGTGACCTAACAAAGTAGGTTGCAGCAGAACATGAGGATTTTCCCTCACCTACACCAAGGGAGGGTCAAGATGAACCAATGGCGGAGACTTCCTCTAGCAAACCTAGGTCCCAGAGAATCAGCCAGCTATTAGGGAAAATATATGAACTAGAGGTATTAGAGAGAGAGAGATCAAAAGAAATAATGCAAGATTAACCAAGAAAAATACTGAATTACATAATTCTCTTCTAGAAATGAGAGGGATGTATATCCTGCAGCAAAAAATAAATCTGAGACTAATGAAGGACAACTCCAAGCTCTACAAGATGATCAGACTGTCGAGGTTGCATAAAAAAAACTCAAACCCTAGCTCTCAAGCTCACATTGCGCTGGAAACCCTAGCAGAGGTAGCAATAAGCCTTCAGGATCCGGAGGCCGCCCATGATGTTGTTGTTATTCCAAACCCTATAGAGGTTAAAGAAGTACCAGAAGGATAGATGTAAAGCTGTAAAAGGGTGATTAAAAGACTAATTAAAATTTTGCAGAAATAGATCTTTCGGTGGCTTAGGCGAACGCAATAGCTTTTCATTAGCCACCAAAAGCAGAGCTTTCGGCAGCTTACAGACCCAAAAAAAAAAAAAATCTTAACCACCGAAAGCACAGAAACAGTGCAGAAAGACATGCTTCCACACATAACCAATTTTGATTGATCCAGACACCTCAAGGATGAGTTATGAAGTTGAATATTAATTAAAGACACCATCAGATTGGGTCTATTCCAGTTTTGAAGGTGCCAACGAGGTGAAAAGGGTCACAAACCCTACCTAATTTTGACAAACCGAGACTTATCTATCATATAACAGGGCCTAGTTCTACTTCAGTGATCACTACAGTTGTTAAAGAGTTCAAGGAGTGAACAAGTATTAGAGTTATATAGACTAGCACTTAAGTTAGTGTTTTTGACCTAATTTTTGCAAAAACGGTTATGTTATCTATTTTTAGTAAATCAGATCCAACTTTTCAGGATCTGAAATAAATTTTTGTAAAGGCTATAAATCCTAGGAATAATGTTGAAGAAAAGGTTCGACTTCGGAGATTTTTAGACCCTTATTGTTATCAAGATTCTCATGTTATTCATCTTTTAATATAAGCTCTTTTGCCATTATATGTTCAGGTTCCATCTCTTTTCTGTTATGTACTTGTGCTTGAATGTCTGATTCAGGTTTATTCTTTCTATCTAATACCAGATAGTTGTCATCCTATCTATGTGTTGATGAGTTGAATTGCAAGTATTTTTCCTTTTTATGATTAGCCATTCATATGTCATTGCTTTATATATGAATCTGCCAGCATAGTGAGTTCTCCATTTATTCACCTTATTATCAACCCTCTGAACATTGATAGTTAGAATCCTTATCTTCTTGATTGAGTTTTATGCATGTCTTGATTGAGTGAGGACTTATAGGTCATCTGACTTGATCCATTTAGTAAACCATTGAAGAAACATTGAATTTAACAGGCATCCTTGAGCTACAACCTAGAGGAGTTTCCTAGAGAGCTAACAAATTGGCGTCATTGCCGGGGAGAGAAGATTGAAGCTCAGCTTCCCTGGGGGATGACATAGATCCTACTTTGATGATAGAAAAAATTGTGGACACTATTTTGGTTGTAATCATCTATATGGCAACTACATTGGAATAGGGTGGCTTCAAGAAGACCAAGTACCAGAGCAAACCCTCAAGGGCCACTAGTAACACTTGTTTCAGATCCAAAAGAGATTCTACGAAGAGGTGAAGACAGACCTCCAGAACTACAAGGGGAGCTATATCAAGTATTTCCAGAGGTAATTTTGTTTTTATATCAAATAGACCTCCATTTCAATCTTCTTCTACTGAAATATATAATCCTTAGGAATTTATAATTGAATCGGAAAATTTTAGGGTTGAGGAATCTTCAAGCACTGTTGCTTGTGTAGATCCAATCCCTAACGACTCCACTGAGATAAATCCACCCCGAATACTCTCTCAACTAATACCCACACTGGTAGTGTATCCTTCTGCACTTTCCATACCCACATCCAATATGGCTGCCCCTCTGACCAAAATGGAAAGAATCCTTGTTTCCAAATATGCCCCTCTAAATTTGCCTAACCCCCTCTCTGCTATGCCTACTGGAGATTATCTCAAATACATGCCTAAGTTTATTGGAGAGGGAGATTTCACAGATTAAGAACCCTTAGAGGAATTCTACAGTTATGCTGAGAATATAAACATTGAACTAGAGGATGTGTGGACTAGGGTTTTTGTGCAACGTCTAGATGGTAAGGCTAGGAAATGGTTCAAAGAGTTGCCTGCTGGATCAATAGCAGGCATTGAAGCCCTAGATGACATATTTTTGAAGCATTGGGGAGAAAGAAGAGACCACCTTTACTATATCATTGAATTTAGCAATTTGAGGAGAGAGAATGGTGAGTCTGTTTCCAACTTCACCAAAATATTCAACAAAATGTTCAGCAAGATCCCTGCTGAGATCAAGTCAGCTGACACTTCAACCAAAATCACCTATGCCAATGCCTTTGATTCTAAGTTATGTCTTCTTCTCAGAGAAAGAATACCAGCTTCTCTATAACTCATGCAGTATATTGCTCTTGAAGTTGTGTCCAATATTGTTGCATCTCAAAAGGTTAAGGGAAAAATGGACAGGAAGAAGCAACCCTCAGATCCTCTAGGGGCTTCTTCATCGGAGAATAAAATGGAGAAAATGGCCAAAATGTCAGACAGTCTAACAGCTGAAATGACTAGACTTAAAGACTGAGGGAAAAATACCTGTGAGAGGTAAAGGGCCAAATGATTTTTTTCCCAGACACCGTAATTTTGTCCCTTACAGAAGAAACAACCCACCATCTCAAATCCTTCAAAGGGATAGGAATCAAGCTGAGGATCAAAGAATCAGAGCTCCTTTTCAGAATGTTGTGCTAGAAGAAGAACAAGAGTTTGCTCAGGAAGAAGGGGAGGCATAAGACAAACCATATGGAAGATGAAATAGATCTCTCTTTCCTGACACAAGCAGACTATGAGGAATCCCTCATAAATGAGCAGATCATGGAAGAATCTTTGTATTGGGTAGATGACCAAGAAGGTTATAATTTGAGATCCAGAATTGTTGCTCCTATGAAGAATAGTCCTGCCCCTACAAATAAGCCTGCTCCTCCTGCTAAAAAGATTGCTACTCCTACAAAGAAGATGGATGCTCCTACAAAACAGCAACAAAGGCCATTACAGCCATCAGCTCAAAGCCACACCACAAGAGGTAAGAACTCCTGACAAATTATCCTATTCTTTCAATCTTGAGTCAGAAATTCAAAAGTTAAAAATCCCTTTTCCCTTGATAGAGCTGATGAATAATGATTCCTTCAAGGAATCCATACTGAAATCTCTTCAACTAAGGACACCCATAGATGCTGACTTTGTGAACTTGCAAGATGATAAGCCCACGGTAATCCTAGGTCTTATGATTGAAGAGTTGGATGAGTATTTCCCACCTTTCTACATATCTTTGAACATCCATGATAAAATCCTTCACAACTGTTTGCCTGACTCGGGAGCATCCCATAACCTAATTCCAAAATCAGTGATGGGTGAGATTGGCCTCAACATTACAAAACCTTACCATGATCTGTTCTCTTTTGACTCTAGGAAGGTCAAATGCCTGGGCCTCATCAAAGACCTTGTCATAAACCTCTCCCAGCTACCTTCAAAAAACATAGTGATGGACATAGTAGTGGTTGACATCCCACTTAAGTTTGGCCTCCTTTTGTATCGCTCATGGAGTAAAAGTTTGGGTGCTACCCTTCAGATGGACCTTACATATGCTACAATCCCAATGTTTGGAGAATAAACCAAGAGACTCTACAAAGAGAACCAATTCACCTACATCATCAGTAATGCCAAGAACTCTATAAATCATCCCATCTATGCAGTAGACATAGACTTTGGGGCATGCATCCTATAGATAGATGATTCCCATCCAACATCCATGCAGCTTACAAGGCCTACCTATCATCCACCTGAGGAAGTAACCACCTCTGTCTGGAGCATGTTTTTTGATGGGGCCAGCACTCAAGACTCAACAGGTGCAGGTATAGTCCTAATTTCTTCTTCAAAGGAAATAATATGTTTGTCTTATAAGCTAGATTTCAAGGCTACTAACAACATGGCAGAATCTGAGGCGTTGCTCTTGGGAGTGAAGGCTGCTAAGGAAATGGGAATCATGTGCTTGAAGATCTTTGGAGATACAAATATCATCATACAGCAAGTAAAAAATACTTTTCAAGCAAATAATTTTAGGCTGAAGGCATACAAAGATGAGGTATGGAAACTCGGGGACTCTTTCATGTTTTTTGAACTCTCATATATACCTAGGGCTATGAACCATCTAGTTGATTCCCTTGCTATCTCCACAAGTATGTTCATTCCCCTTTTGCCTCCTAAGCTGAGCTATGAGATCTAGGTCAAGTACAGGCCATCCCTCCCTGATAATGTGAAATTTTGGAAATTTTTTGAAAATGATGATGAACTCAGTAAATTCCTCCAGGTCATAGATGAGTTTTCTGATATGCATCTTGATCAAGAAAACCTAAATATGGAAGAATTTCAGAAGCTCAAATTAGGAGATAAAATAGGATATCAGAATATTGTTAAGCTTCCTAGAAATTATATACCTCAGGGTCTGGTGCCCCTATAAGAGATTTTTTATCATAATGATGTCCCCTTTAAACCTGTAAAAAGAGAGAAATACCCTGATGTCCATGAGCACAACCTAGGTAGCCAAAGTCATCCAAAATTGGTAAATTTGTTCTCTAATTTAAATGCTGATCAGAAGTCAAAACTGTATAGTCTTATGAAAGAGTTTGCTGATATATTTGCTTGGGAATAGAGTGATCTGAAAACCTTTGACACAACTATCATCCAACATAGGATTCCCCTAGAAAAGACACCATCCCTTTCAAACAAAAGTTAATACCTATCAGTCCCCTCCTTCTACCAGTGATTGAGAAAGAAATCCAAAAGCTCCTTAATGCAAAAATCATAATCCCACTAAGATATTCCAAATGGATTGCAAACCTAGTGATAGTGAGGAAGAAAAATGGGGGAATCTGGTTATGAATTGATTTCAGAAACCTAAAAAAATGTTCTAATAAAGACAACTACCCCTTGCCCAAGATGGAGCATCTGTTGCAAAGAGTCTCAGGAGCTACTATCATGTCATTCCTAGATGGTTTCTTTGGCTACAATCAAGTTTCTATACACCTCGATGATCAAGAGAAAACTAGATTTACCACTCCCTGAGGTACTTTCATGTATGCCAAGATGCCATTTGGGATAATTAATGTTGGGGCCACCTTTAACAGAGCCATGGACATAGCTTTTGTGGGATTGAAAGACAAATTTGTTCTCATATAGCTTGATGACCTCATTGTTTACTCCAACAGCCATTAAGAACATTTGCAGCACTTGAGGAAGGTGTTTTTGAAATGTAGGCAGTTTGGGATATCCCTAAACCCAAAGAAGTCTCAATTTTCTCTATGGGTTGACAGAGTGACTAACAAAAAATCCATAGGGACTTCTCCTTTCAAGTTGGTTTATGGTACGGAGGCCATTTTTCCCATTCAGCTGATTCTACCAGTTGCAAAATTCTTTCAAGAGGAATAGGATGAACCAAATGACATGGTAAGGAGGATGCTTGATTTGGTGGAGTTGCAGCAAGTCAGGGAATAGGTGGTGGACAAATCGGAAGCTCATCAAAAGAAGATTAAAATTATTTTTGACAAGAAGACAAAGGTGGACAATTTTCAGGTTGGATATTGGGTTCTCAAATGGGATGTTGTCAAGCGGGACAAGGGAAAGCATGGTAAATTTGACTCTCTATGGATAGGCCCTTTTGTGATAGCTCAGGTACAACACTTTCAAACTGCAAAATCTAGAAGGAGAGGAGGTGTTTGATGGCCCAGTCAATGGGCGATTTCTGAAACTCTATTTCATCTAAGGCTTTAAAGCCTTATTATTGTAAAATATTATTTTTTGTTGTTTTTTTTTTTGGAAAATAAACTCCATGCCCAATGGAACAGTAGAAGATAGGTTTAATTCTTATTTTTCAAGAAAGGCATTTGGTATGGGGTTCCTAGGACCTCACAAGAAGGTTCCCATCCCCGAGTAGGAACTAGATGTTATCTCCTAAATAAATTAGTCTTCACTAGGTCAAACTCAGAAAATTATTTTTTTACGTAGTTATCAAGATTTCAAGGCACATTATGGAATATGTCGGTATGTTTAACAAAGTTGGAACGCCTTGTGCTCTGTTTCTCCATAAAAGAATCAAAGTTTAGTATTCAATGGCTTTGGAGAACTTCTCAACAGTTCATTAGCCACCGAAAAGCCCAGCTTTCAGTAGCTTAACAGTTTGATCCAGGAACACATTAACCACCGAAACCTCGTTAACTCCATTTTTTAATATAATTTTGAAGAAAAGATTTCGGTGGCTTAGGGGAACTTCTCAACAGTTCATTAGCCACCAAAAATCCCAGCTTTTGGCAGCTAAAAACTAGATCCAATATTACCTTAACCACCGAAAGTGCCAAAAGAAGAAAATGGTTAGTGCATCCGTCAAAATCAACCATCGTCAGCATGAGGAGCACCATTATCGAGCACTTAACCACCAAAAAGACTGGGACTACGAAAAAATCATGAGCTGGTAAAGAAGAGTTCGTTATGAAACTGAAGTGATGGATAAGAAACCCAAACCCTAGATACCCTCCACATGTCCCGTGACTGCAGTCGAACCACCACAAAGCGTTAAGTCCCAGTTAAAATGATCACTACACTGGCCATCTCACGTTTCTCATCAGAGCTTACTATCCCTCTACTCAAGTACCAATCCCTGATCAGCCCCTCAAAATCAGCATCCTCTCCTCATTCCATTCCACATTTTCCTGCACACATCCTCACTGATCCAATCCCTTCCTTAATCCAACACAATAATATCCTTCCACAGGGTTTGAATTTTGATTTTTGCAGGTACAAGGAGAGAAATCCAGTAATCAAGAAAGGAGGAGGACCTGCGCTTAGACAGGAATTGGGGGACATTTTCTATCTCAAGTGACACCTAGAAGTATGTGAATTCTTCAAATATGTAGGCTATTACAGGTTCTATGAGAAAATTCAAGGATCCCACCAGCAAGTGGAAGAATCCTTTGCTCTCTCTTTTGATGGCTCAAAGGCATTGATAGGAAAAGAAGAGTTCCAGTTTGATGAGGCCCTAATAGAAAAATTAGCAGAACTCGCAAGGACTGGGTAGAAATGGTTCAAGACCACCATCACGAAGGATGTGGAATTCAGGTCTTACTTGAAGCAGTTGTTGAAAGCAATCCTG
This sequence comes from Pseudotsuga menziesii, assembly GCA_001517045.1. Lineage (NCBI taxonomy): Eukaryota > Viridiplantae > Streptophyta > Pinopsida > Pinales > Pinaceae > Pseudotsuga > Pseudotsuga menziesii. The sequence continues at coordinate 436,642 of LPNX010223549.1, forward strand.
GTTTATATAACTTGTGAAGGAAAGTATAACAGGGTGATGATATACCACTTTAAATTGATGAACCATTTTTCTAGCAAGAACCCACTGAACCTACCTTTCTACCTACACAAGAGCCTAACCAAGATGGCCCATCAGGTCAAAACCCATCCCACCAAAATTGCAGGCAGGCTATCCCATCATGGCCTGATAAAGCTCATTATCCAAGAACTGCTGCAATGAAGAAACATAGCATGGACATACTTCTTATTTTGGAATGATTTTGAGATAGGCTTATAGCCAGAAGAAAAAGGAAAGTCTCCTTCGAAGAAGTCTACCACTCCCAGGAGTGGCAAGAGGAAGAGAAGGGCCATCTCACCGGTGGCAGTGGATCAGCCCTCTTTAACTCCCAAGACCAACAGAACCAAGAGAAATCGTGATTTTAGTGGAAAGGAGGAGGAGGCCCCAGCACAAGGTAAAAATGTACTTATCCTACCTTACTTAGACTCTGAAGAAGAAGAAGGGCAGGAAGGTGACCTAACAAAGCAGGTTGCAGCAGAACATTAAGATTTTCCCTCACCTACACCAAGAGAGGGTCAAGATGAACCAATGGCGGAGACTTCCTCTATCAACCTAGGTCACAGAGAATCAACCAGCTATTAGGGAAAATATATGAACTAGAGGTCTTAGAGAGAGAGATCAAAAGAAATAATGCAAGATTAACCAAGAAAAATACTGAATTACGTAATTCTCTTCTAGAAATGAGAGGGATGTATATCCTGCAGCAAAAAAGGAATTTGAGACTAATGAAGGACAACTCCAGTATCTACAAGATGATCAAACTGTAGAGGTTGCAGAATAAAAATTCAAACCCTAGCTCTCAAGCTCACCTTGCACTGGAAACCCTATCAGAGGTAGCAATAAGCCTTCAGGATCCGGAGGCCACCCATGATGTTTTTGTTATTCCAAACCCTATAGAGGTTGAAGAAGTACCAGAAGGACAGAAGTAAAGTTGTAAAAGGGTGATTAAAAGACTAATTAAAATCTTGTAGAAATAGAGCTTTCAGTGGCTTAGGAGAACACAACAGTTGTTCATTAGCCACCGAAAGCAGAGCTTTCGGCAGCTTACAGACCCAAAATTTTGTTTTCTTAACCACCGAAAGCACAGAAACAGTGCAAAAATACATGCTTCCACATAGATCCAATTTTGATTGATTCAGACACCTCAGGGATGAGTTCTGAAGTTGAAGATTAATTAAAGGCACCAGCAGATTGGGTCTGTTCCAATTTTGAAGGTGCCAGTCAGGTGAAAAGGGTCACAAACCCTACCTACTTTTGACAAACTGAGACTTATCTGTCAGATAATAGGGCCTAGTTATACTTCAATGACCACTGGAGTTGTTAAAGAGTTCAAGGAGTGAACAAGTATTAGAGTTTGATATATTAGCACTTAAGTTAGGGTTTTTGACATATTTTTTGTAAAAACTGTTATGTTATCTATTTTTATTAAATCATATCCAACTTTTTAAGATCTGAAATCAATTTTGTAAAGGCTATAAAGCCTAGGACTAATTTTGAAGCAAAGGTTCAACTTCAGAGACTTTTAGACCCTTATTGTTATCAAGCTTCTCATGTTATTCATCATTTAATATAAGCTCTTATGCCATTATATGTTCAAGTTCCATCTCTTTTATGTTCTGTACTTGTGCTTGGATGTCTGATTCAAGTTTATTATTTTTATCTAATACCAGATAGTTGTCATCCTATCTATGTGTTGATGAGTTGAATTGCAAGTATTTTTCCTTGTTATGATTAGCCATTCATATGTCATTGCTTTATATATGAATCTGCGAGTATAGTGAGTTCTCCATTTATTCACCTTATTACCAACCCTCTGAACATTAATAGTTAGAAGCCTTATCTTCTTGATTGAGTTTTATGCATATCTTGATTGAGTGAGGTCTTATAGGTCATATGACTTGATCCATTTAGTAAACCATTGAAGAAACATTGAAGTTACTAGGCATCCTCGAGCTACAAACTAGAGGAGTTTCCTGCAGAGCTAACAGATATTAGTGGAATTTATAATTATGTATTTAGGCGGGTGAAAAGGGTATTGGGGGATTTGAATAGTCACTCTACATCCAACATTGGTGCAAATTCAATTTTCTGTGAAGTTATATCAGTGCTTGAATAACTATGACTTTTGTGTCAAGGTGGTGTGAATTTTATTGTGTTTGGAGTGACAAACATTAGAGGACATGTTGTATACCATGAAATGTCACTTCTCTATCTGAGTAATGACCCCATCCTATCGTTACACAAAAGAAAATTATGGGTTGAAGTGACCATAACCCTATAGATGGATCAGAGCCTTGATACATTCTTTCTCCTTCATCTTTGCCACTTTTTAAGAATGATTTTTCCTTGCACTCGCAATTCCTTTCATAGAAACACATGTGTCACTCGCATGTAATCCCATATGCAACCCGTGAGTCATCTATGAAAAGTTTTAATTATGAATTCCCTTAAGTAAAGTCGCAAGTCACTCACAATTTTCCCTTAATATACCCGCGAGTTCCATTAAAAAAAACTTTAAAATAAAAATATGATTAGTTTAGGGGAAGTTGGGATCTTTGTAACTTCCCTATCTCCTCTAACCATCCTAGGCCTCGAACCCTCTCCTCACCAACAACTATAAAGGGAGGGGAGAGGTAGAGGATAGGGGAAGCAAGTTTGAGAGAAAGGTTATGCTAGAGGAATCCATTGGAGACAGGAGAAAGAGGAATCAATTCTTGTTCTGCAGAAGAAGTGTGTCTCACACAGGGTTGTAATGTTTCCTGAAACTTCTTAATAAATAGTGTCTTTCTTCATGAGATTGGATTTCCTAAACAAAAGGCCACTAGGTTTGAGTTTTAAGTTTTGGGCAGTTAAAGATGTCCCTAACCCAAAACACTGGCCTAGACTAGTGTGTGTCATCCCTAGAAAGAAAATGTTGCTAATATATTTTCAATGTTAGTGTTCTTTTTTAAGGGTGGTTGATTACTCAAAGGTGGAGGAGATGAAACCAATGGTTTTTTGACTTGAAAGCAAAAACAACGTAACTAATGTGAAAGAGAATCAAAATGCAAAAATTTACTTATATTTTTCTTTTCAAAACTGAAAATAGAGGTGACAAAAGAAAGACTTCTTTTTGTATTTTCAATAAACAAAGACATGCAATGCACCTATGACTAAACCCTAGCCTAAATGCACATAAAGCAAACACTTTTTCTTTTTTTTAACTTTTTCTTTATAAAAGAGAAAGAAAAGCAACCTACAAAATAATGCATACAGGTCATATAAACAAAGCAAAACGACTTATATCATGTAACCACCAAATAGACCCTAGGATACCATAAAGTCATATTAGACCTTACTTGGAAGGGATACTTACATAAGGGAACAAGACACCCTACTTGGGCATGAATAAGTTAACCAACAAGGCTAAAGGAAACAAAGATCATAAAACTTATGAGTACAGACTATGACTAATAATAGAGGCTTATCAAAACCATGTACCAAAAGATCATGCCAAGCAAGGAGGTGGGTGGAAAGCAAAGTAGAAGCCCAAAGGCTTCAGAAAAGGATTACAAATCAATTAAAGAGCACCATAAATAAGAGACGCCACTTCCTACTGGTCATACACATATAGTGGACACAACAGGAACCCTCAACCAACAACAAACAAGCCAAAAAAGGGTGAATAAACACTGAAAAAGGAAACTCATGAGCTTTCTTAATCCAAGTAGCGAGTGACACATAGGTTTTATTAAGGGAAGTCGCGTGTGCACCAGGAAAATGTGACTGTGTGTCTTGACATTCATGAGTGGGTGGTGGAAGGCCTAGAAAAGGTTAGAAACAGACTCAAAAAGGAAAAGATGGTGCTCAAACGGACTTAAGAGTGACTCCTAACTGGAAAGAAGGACTTAGAGTATTAATTATACTGGAAAAACCAGGAAAGGAGATCCCAAAACAAATAAGGCTCCCCAGTGGAGTCGTTAGTTCTATTGTGAGGGATATCTACCTTATGACTTGGGGTATTAGGGTAACCAACATACTAGGTTATGACTTGCATACATCTAGGGTTTAGAAACATATATAAGAGAAATAGAGTTAATGGAACATGTACCTTTTTACTGACGGCTGATCCAAGCTTTAAATCCCTTCCTCAGATGCTCCTTTGCCTTCTGATCTTCTATACCTACAACAAATATTGATATTCCTCCACAATATCTCTTATTGTTATATAAAGAAGCATGAACATATTACAATTGCATTTACAAAAAAATAACAATATAGATCATGATTCATAACAACAAAAGCATGCACTAAGAAAAATATGGAAGAAAGACACTCTATATTAAAAAATTTCAGGAAACATTACAACCCCGTCTAAGACAAGCTTCTTCTACAAACCAAGAATTGCGTCCTCTTGCTCCTCTCTCCAATGGATTCCTCCAGCATAACCTTTCTCTCAAACTTGCTTCCCCTATCCTCTACCCCTCCCCTCTCTTTATAGTTGTTGGTGAGGAAAGCTTTCGAGGCCTAGGATGGTTAGGAGAGTTAGGGAAGTTACAAACCCGAACCCAAATACCCCTAAACTAAACATATTTTTAATTTTAATTTTGTTTTAATGGAATGCGTGGGTATATAAAGAAAAACTTGCGAGTGACTCATGAATTTCCTTAAGGGAAGACACGATTACAACTTTTCATAGATGACTTGTGGGTTGCATATGGGCTTACCCACCAGTGACACGCAAGTTTCTACGAGAGGACCCACGAATGCAAGGAAAACTCATTCTTAAAAAGTGGCAAAGTTGAAGGAGAAAGAATGTATCAAGGCTCTGATCCATCTATAGGGTTATGGTCACTTCAATCCATAGCGTCCTTTTGTGTAATGGCAGGCTAGGGTCGTTACTCGGACGGAGAAGTGACATTTCATGGTATAACAACATGACACATGTGGATGCACCTCCATTGATGATGCATCGATGCATCATAATGTTTTAATAGTGGCTAGGACTTGTAATGTGACTAATGAGGGTAGTCTCAGTTCACCTTTGTCAATATTAAAAGTCATGAGGCATGAGTCAGAAGGGTAGATAGTGCCAAGTGCATTAAGTAATGCCTTCCTTTAGGTTGGGAATGATTCGATCACTTCTAACGTGGACATAACATATGGGTACTGATACAAATCATCCATAATAATGTTTTTGTGGGCAACTTTCATGTGGGGGTTATGTGGGGTAGGTCGAAGTGGAGCCTTTGGAATCCTCGGTATCTATTCGGTTCTTGGGTACAGAATTTGCAAAGGATCTCCTAAATGAATAGGTACGTCCTTTCCTTGACGAGGGTCAGTCCCACCATAGAATTTGGATCGAGTTTGTAGGTTGAAATCTACCGTGTTCATGTGAATGTTTTGAAAGGAGCCATCACTAGGAGGAAGAGGGTCCGATTGTTGGGTCACTACCGATTGATTGGAAAAGGGTTGTTGCAAGATAGCTTGTTAGGGATGTGGTGCATTAGGTGCTTGAGGAGGGTTTGTTGTTTCCTTTTTCTTGGCTTCCAGCAACTATTGTCAATTGAGGATGAACAAATAATGGTGAGTATAATTACCATACTCTTCACAAATCGAACATGAATAATTGGTCCTCAGGTTAGAATTTTTTCCTTGTTTGGGGGGTTATTAGACCCCATGTTTAGGTTACCTTGGTTCTGGTTCTATTGGGGAGGGGGGTTTCCACCTTGTCCTTATTATTGGTTTTCCTTGTTCTTACCTTTATTCTTCCCCTGATTTTGAGGATTCTATGGATTACTAGTGTTCAACTGCTCAAACGTTTGAGCTTGTTGTGCAAATTAAGGTTGGACTAAATTGACCCCCATATGTGGCATGGGAACAGATCCAAGAGGGCACTGAAATGGGTACTAAGGAGTATACCTTGTGGTGGGATATATGTGTGTTGCACTCCATATGAAGTGGATGTAGGAGCTTAGTGTGCCATTTTTGGTGGAGGTACTGGAACTGCTTGACTTGCATTGGGATAAGTAGGATTGTAGGGTCCACATTGTAGCTGTCCAAATGAAGGATTTGGAATAGTAGTAGGGGGTGCTGACACAAGAGGGATGGGTGTGTATTGCACTCCCATGGCCAGTGGCATAGAATTCAGTTGAGGGGGAACCTTTCCTTGTTTGGAAATGGACCCAATAAGCCCAACTGCAGAATGCGATGACCCTACATGGGAGGATCCAAAGATCAATGCCGAGGGACATCTGGTAGGATGGTGTATAGGTACCATGATTGGGTATAGATGAGACCAAAATGCTAAGACTTTACGATGGCCTCTTCCACAGTCTACAAAAAGGAGTTTAACACATCTTTTACTATGGCAGGTTGGAGATATTTGATAAACCAATCAACATGGACTGAAGTTGTTTCTCGATTTTGCACAATGTGTGACATCTATGCCACTCATGGATGTGGTTTGATTCATGGATAGAAGTGTTATGTCGAAACTCTGTGAGACTATTGAGGCCTAAACCCTGGAGCATATGAAGATGAAATTAGGTGTGGAATGCAATGTCTATTGTCCCAAAATTTCCATGGGAATCCCTTGGTAGATTCACATACCATTTCATAGTAGTTCCCGTGAGAGTTCATTGAAAGAGGTCAAGCCTCACTACGTAATCCACTATATTATTGAAGGAACACCGTAAGTGAAAAACATCACATGGTGATCACCTCCTTTCTTCTGTTCAAACTTAGGGATGTCGAATGGGAGTTTTTCAGGAATATATACTATCTAGCGATGTTGGATCATGTTTTATGTGATCATTGATCAACTTAACTAAATCAAGGATATTCAAGCTAGCCATGAAATATAAGTTTGTATTTGATATCGCCGTTGTACATTATGTGTTGTTTCCTATAGAAAGAGAATGAGGGATATGTCGCAACGATAATTGTCTCTTATTTGAATAAGAGGATGTTGTATGGACTCCTCCCAAAGAGGAAGAAGAAGGGGCTGAATTTCCTCTGCGGGGTGGAAATAAAGGGATGCCTCTTTTGTAACAAGATGAAGTGAATTGATCTAAATTCTCTCCAAAGGGGGGGGGGGGGAGAATCAAGAAAGGAGAAATCTCTCCCGACTGATCCTATCAATGTTTCCTATGAGTGGAACTTACTAGAGTATATCCCTCATGAACTACAAGGAGAGTGTGGGAAAACACCCTCACGAGAGGGCATAGGACTTGTAGTCTACAGGACTACTGTAGGTGGTCTGTTCCTCAATGGTGGGTTTGGTGTGTAAAAATTGAGAGTGATGCTTGGAATAAACACAACTGAACAAATGCAAAAATATGGCAACCACAACATATGCAAAATGGTGCAAAGTGATTGATAGGTGCTATGTCGGTTTAGTACAAATGATCCCACATGTAGGTTGTTTTTAATTACAAGGTATTTAAACTTATATTTAGAAAGAAAATAAAAGTAAATACCCAATGTCCTTCCTCTCAAATGTAAATAGTCCTTCCAAAATCACAATCGTTGGTGATGATGGTGTCCACGCAACGATTCACAAGGGAAGGTAACAAAGGGTCGATTATACCGACAATGGAGCTATGTTCCAAAAGGGATGGAAATATCTGACTTCAGGAGTCAATGGCACTCACCATTGCTCCTTGGAAATGTCCTAAGTTTGGCCACTAAGATACCCGCATCACGTGTGGATAAGTGGTTAGACCTAGGCAGCATAGTGTCGTCCCCCTATAAAGAATTGAATGACTCTTAGGGGTGAGAAAGGAATCTATACCTGGTGTTTTATGTTCTTGGGCACAGCTCCTTCTTATCCAAGTTGTCTTTTGACACTTTTCAATAATGGAAAATGATAGTGCCCTATAACTCAACAATGTTATGTTTCAAAATCCTAATGAAACTAGATTGTTGGGCATTGTTTGGATGCATATCCCAATGAATCCAACGTAGCTAAAATATTGTTTTGTGACCTCCTATGGAATATTTTAGTTGGTTATCAATTACAAGTGTTGATTTTAGGGGTCCAATTTTGATTAAGGTGTGTAAGGGAGGTATTTCACAATTGCCTTCTTTTCTGATTCACCAAGATCACCAGTAATACGATATGAAGAGAATAATTGGCTTGGAAGATATTTTAGGACACTTATTGTTTTCTAGTGATGAAAACATGTGTGAGATAAGAAAATTGATAATTGAAACCAACTAAAGATCTTAAAGTAAATGCAAATGGAGATTTAACTTTAACTCTAAAATATTCTAATGGTGCTTGCAAAACAAAATCATATGGAACTAAAAGTGTGTAATGGAGGAATTTCACACTTCCCCCCCTTTTCTGATTCACCAAGATCACATGAAGTGCGAGGTGAAGAGCATACTTCGAGATATTAGAGTATTTAGGTTTTAATGTGTGCAAAAGTGGATTTACATTACCCTACCAAAAAGATGTAAAGTAATAAAAGAACATTAAATCTCTTGAATACTAGTGACAAGAATGAGGCTCATTAAAAGCCTCAAGGTTGGTTACCTAGGTAGATTTCAAAGGAAGGCCCCTTTACTTCCTAACATTAGGCTAAGTGGGATAATTACTTAAGAAAAATATAACTATTGCAAGTCAATTAATTCTGATTCATTAGTGAGCACCCATTCAGGTTGCAAGATTGTATAAAATTGATAGAAAGTAAATAAAAAGATATATTAGTGCACAAAACACAGAGACAGACGCGTAGTAGTACGAAAAAACAAAATACAAACGTGCAGTAAAATAATTACAACACAGCAAGGCTACACAAATAGTGAGAAAAATATCGTGTGTGTGAGGGTCAGATTAACTCTGCAAACGGTGTGACTGTCAAAGGAAATTTTGTGATATCAGCGAGAACTGCGGTGTTGGGATTGATGCTAATATGTAAACAACTATCATGGCCAAAATATGGTCGAATTCTGGGAATGAAGGGTATGCATCTCTTCACCTGCAAAAAACAATATCCCCGAAATTAGATATCTAGCAAATAACAACCTAGTTAAAAATAAATGGACAAAAATGAAGTGGAGTCACCTTAAATACTATTGTCGAAAATTATGCACAAGGGTATGCAACCTCTCTCATGTTTGGTGAAATCCTTTGAGGTTGTTGACAAGGCCCAATCTTGTGTTACATAAATCAAATGTTATAGCTCCAAATAGATCCTACAAGCTCTTGTTAGAAACAAAACAAGATACAAAGCAAATAAAATTAAATACAAAATAAAATAGGTGAGGGAACGCAAACCACAACAAGAATTCAATAGAAGAACCAATTTTGATTTCCCAATGGTAAAGCAAATACAAGTAGTGTCACTTAGGATGTGTGGGATTCAAGGGAAGTCAACAATATCCCTTAGGGAGGTCTATTTTTTCCACACTAATTAATTCTAAATAACTTAAAGAACAAATGGGAGAAGCACTTTTCCCTTGGAGGAAGGTGGCAAGGGAGCTTGGAGAATGCTAACAGGTATGGAAGAGGTGAGCTATGAGGAAGATTCAACACAATTCTAGTAGCATAACATTGCTCTAATTTTCTCCTCCAATATGCAATCCCATGGATTCCTTTTATAGGCCAAGAGGAGGCCAAGAAACAACTAGATCCTAAATGTGAACCCATTGACTCCATGAACTAGCTCCAACATCCATTTCATTCCACTAGGAATGGGAGGAGCCAAATTCAAATTCTTGGAGGTGAAACCCATTGATGAGCTTTCAATGCGCGACGTGTGGCTAATATCCCTTCATTTTGAAATTTTTGTGTATATCAAAGGGAAATATGCACTATGTACGCACATGGCACATAAATGTTAATACATGCAATAATGCAAGTAAACAAAGATTAATTGTGCAGCCTTTTTGTTTCACTATTTTTGGAATTTTTTACTCATATTTCTTTATGGACCTTGATGAGGATGTCTTCGATGGGATGCATGCTATATGTTCATGATGGTTTACTGTAATATTTACAAAAATGTCACGTGTGAAAAAATTGAGTGTTAACACACATTTCATAGATACCCATAACACATTCCATACACAAATGAATAATTATCTAAAAATGTAAATTGATTGTCTACAAACCAAGAATTTTCCACCTAGATGTAGGATTTATCAAGCCATATCTTTCTTTGAGAGCACACTCCTAAGCTGGGACGTACTATTAATCCACAAGCAGGTTTTGAGTTCTATGGCTACAACTATCCCAATCCTCAGGTGCTCCTTTCCACTCATCCTACACAATCCAAGGAATGGGGATCCTTTCTCTAAGATAATAGTACATATATATCCCTTATCTAAGTTAACATTCCCTCGGTGTTCTTACCCCAATACCCTACCAAGGCTCTAGCTAGGCCAACTAGGAACTCTCCATGCTCTAATGGATTTCGTTTTTCTCGGTATAGCTCCAATCTATGTTTTTGATAATGATGGTATTGATAGCATGGTTAATGGTAGTTTAGTTCTTGTAGAAAATGATGGATCAATCATGGAGGAATGGAATGTATAAAGGACTAGTTCTCAATAAATATAAGCATGTTGGAACTAGCCAAGTGGGATACATGGGGTTGGACACCTTTTTCTCCTCTAATCCCAAGCTTAGGATAATTATCCAATGATTAATGTTAAAGAAATTTTAAGAAAGAGGGGTTAATAAAACACAGGTTGAAAAGGAGTAAATAGAAGTAGTGAATAACCCCCTCTCACACTCCCTCTTGTGGAATAATAGCTCCCCATCTATTCTCCATCCTTTAGTTTGCAGTAGTCATGGATTCTATATTAAAGAGCGAAAATGTAAATGTTTACATAGTTTGGTCATTTTGGACCATTCATATCCAACTTGTAGCCATATCATCAATATTTGTTTTACATACTAGGGTAAAAATTGAGGTGTTACGGCATCACCCTCAATTCCTCATAGCCCATATATCATTTACAAAATAGTACCAAATATATTATATCAATAAGTTTCATTATACAAAATGTATTATGTCAAAAATGTTCACTGTACATCACTTTCTACAAGCTTTCTCTACTGAACAAGTCCAACCACATGAAGGTGGAAGCTCATCTCCCCTCCCCCCACATAGAACATATATCTACTAGTGTGAAAGAAATTAAATTAACAACAAATAATTAAACATGTAAATTCCATAAAAAATATCATCACCAAAATAGTACCAAATATATTTTATCAACAAAGTTCATCATACAAAATGTGTTATGTAAAAAATGTTCATTGTACATCACTTTCTATGGGCTTTCTCTACTAAACAAGTCCAACTACGTGAAGGTGAACCTCATTTGGCCCCTAACACCCCCCCCCAACACCTCACATTACTCTCAATTCCTTGTATCCCATATATCTACTAGTGCAAAAGAAATTAAATTAACAACAAATAATTAAAAATGTAGACTTCCATAAGAAAGATGACTTACAAAATAGTACCGAATATATTATATTAACAAAGTTTGTTATACAAAAATCAAAGTACAAAATGTAATGTGTCAAAAATGATCATTGTACACCACTTTCTATGGGATTTCTCTAGTGAAAAATTCCAACGACATGAAGGTGGAAGCTCATTTGGCCCCTACCCCCCCTCCCCAACCACATCACTCTCAAGTTCCCATAACCCATCTATCTACTAGTGCGAAAGAAATTAAATTAAAAACAAATAATTAAACATATAGATTCTATAAGAAATATCATTTACAAAATAGTGCCAAATATATTATATCTATTAGAATAATTAAAAAAAAACCATTCCCATACTCATGATACATTAATTAATCATTTTGATTAATTTCCTAGGTTCTATACTAGCTAGTTGGCATCCACTTGCACAACTTGGTCAAAACTTGCCAAAAAATCCTCTAGGAGCGCCTTTAGAAGATGTTGGATAAGATTATTACAACCCAACGGACTCATTAGAGGAAATTTGGGGTCTAAAATGGGCCTTATAAGAAAACACCCAACAATAAATTCTCGTGAGTTGGAATTCAAGAACCAATAGAATTCCAATAAAATGAGTCAACCATAATGGTTGAATTGACATATTTGTCATAAAAAAACTATTTTTTTGTGCGTATTTTCGACATACCTCCCTGTGTTTTTAATCAAATTTCAAGAAAGAGAGTTTGTTGGATGTGTAATTAAATTTTGCATCCAACGAGTACCCACAATGCATACTTTTGACAGACCCCGCTACCCAAAAACAAGAAATACTTGAAAAAATGTGATGATGACATCATTGTCACGTTTTTTCAAGTATTTCTTATTTTTGGGTAGTGGGGTCCTTCAAAAGTATGCAGTGTGGGTACTTGTTGGATGTAGATGATGTTTAATTCTACATCCAACGAGCTCTCTTGCTCAAAATTTGAGTAAACACACACGGAGTTATGTCAAAAATACGAACAAAAAAGTAGTTTTTTTCTTTCTTCCTCCAAAATTAATAAATATTATTTTATTATTTTATTATTTTCCATAGGAGGCCCATTTTAGACCTCAAATTTCCTCTAATGACCCAGTTTAGTAAGTATGCATTATTGCCTTATCTAGAGTTAGACTGCTTTTAAGCAACTTTTAAGGCAAAAAGGTGAAATCTAGTCACATAGAAACTGCCATGTTTTTGCACAACTCATCCTCCTTCTTTTTCTCTCTTGAAAGCATGACTATATTGAATTTCCATCACTTATTAGCTGACATGCATCATTCCACCAATTTCTGACCTCCTTGACTGATTTGGAAAGTGTTTTATCCACCTAACGGAGATTTTTTACTTTTAGTAATTGTTGTAATCTCACATATCACATAGGGTTACCAATAATACACATTAAAAGCATACAAATATAAAAGAGAAAAAAGACAAGAACATAGGTAGAATAATAGATTATATTATAGTGATAGGGTCCATACAATACAAAGAACTGAACCAATTTCTCATCTGGCTCAACAACCTAATATATATGAATTACAAAACAGTTACAATTAACTGCCTGTCGGTTCGGTCAACCGACATGACCTTTACATGGCCAACCTAATCTCCAATTAGTCGGCTAGTCGATTTAGTCGGCTAATTGACTTATTCGGCTATCATTCTAGTCATCTTACCAACTTGCTCCTCCAACATCTCCCCCACAAACAAAACGTTTCTTCATCCCAAAGAAACAGGGAGGTACCAAAATTTTATTGCCTGTCCTAAGTAGTTATTTCTGTGTTCGACCTTCATGGGCTATGAAGTCTGATGGTTGGTATTTTCTCTACAGAGACTTCAAAAATTGCTTCAGCTGTCACTGTCAGCTAATGTTGGAATTTCATCCAACTTTGCAGTATTTTTTGGATGTCGATGGTTAATGTAGTAAGACTTGATAATATCGACATCTTCTCATGAATGGAAAGGTCTGCTATCCTTTCCATGTCAGGACCCATAAACTGGTCATTTTCCTCTGCTGTCTCAAAAATTCATTTCATCTACGGGAAGATGATGTCTAATTTGTCTAAACTTAGGATTGCTTGCTGCACCCACTGGTGTGCTTGTCGCTCGAGCTTCTACAGCTTGGCTGTTTTGAGCACTATTTGATCTTCAATTATGCTTCTGAGTGCTTCCTCCGTGCTTTTTCTCTTCTCAAGTGCTTGAATTTCTTGTCGGGACTATCGGGTTTGCTGAAAGACTTGCCCATGATGAGCAGGCCAGTCTTGTAGTACTCCTTCTGTAATGACTGACTCCTCCATGTGATCTTGCAGTACCTTTTATGCTTCTGAAAAAGCTGTATGTTGTTGCATCAACAGTCAAGCTGTTTCTTCTTTTTGCTCCTCTTTTGTGTTCTACATCTGTGTCTGCAGCGTCGATACCACGCTCTCAAATAGCTGATAAGCTTTTTCTAGTGGCTTGTCGGTGTCAACCTCTGTCGATCCTGGTATCACAAATTGCACAAGGTTTCTGCATTTGTTGAGGAACTCGACTTGTTCTTTTTCATTGTCGTCCATATCCTTGCGTCTGTTCTGGCTTCTTGTTTTTGCTTCGATCACTAGTGTTTCTAGGAGTTTCCCTAACTCTCCATCCCTCGGCCTAGTTGCATCGACTGCAGTGGTCGGCCCAAGTTGACTGATGTGGACCATTGTCATCTGGCTTTGATGATCCTTCTTCTTTTTATCTTTCTTTCTTTTGTGCTTTTGTTGCTCCACTTGCTTTGGCACCTGTGTACTTGCAAGAATAAAAATTGGGTTGTCTGGTTGCTAGCTAGTAGTGGTTGAGGGTATTTCTGGTTAGGTCGGTTGGATGACTCCCTGCAGCTAGTTGTGCATCTGGTTGGTTTTGCACAGAGGGTCCAGATGCAGATGTTGTTGGCACTAATGGTTGCAGCAAAGGTGATTCAGGTGCAGCTGGTTCGATTATAGTTTTCGGGTTGGGGGGGGGGGGGGGGGGGGGGNGGGTGAACCTTCCTGAAGGTTGGAGAAAAGTTCGTCGATTTCTCAATTTATTTCTTCCATGTTCTCCCCTTCCTCATTCCCTATCGGTTCATTAGCTGGTGGGGTGGGTTCAGGGTCGGTCAAAATGAGGGATGTAGTCCAACTTGCAACAACTTCAGCTTGCTTGTCGGGGTTTCTTTGGAATGTCGAGCTCAAAATTGCGACAGTCCTAGGCCTCTAGGGTACTTGGCCAGGTTGAGGAATGGGTAGTCTGGATCCACCAACCTCGAAACAGGGGAATTTGGTCGTGAGATTTTGTACCGAGGTGAGTAACTCAGGAAATTTTTCGATATACGCCTGGAAATCTCTATCTCGGTCGAACCTCTCCTTCAAGGTTTCCAGCATAGCATTCTTGCATATGTCGATTGGGCTTATGGAGAGAGATTATGGCAGTACTTCTTGTATGATTTTGGTCAGATATGGGGGTGGAGGTGTAGACACAAGATCGACAACATTTTTGGCCATCGAGGTATTTGTGCTTTTCGCCTTCTTCGGCCGACCTTGTTGTGCTCCCACTTCGACGAATTTCTGGAACTGCGTTTCCACCGGAACTTTGTTTGCTACGGCATCTTCTATAATGTCGAAGGCCGTAGCTACAAGTTCTTCCTCGTCTTCTGATGACTCTGCAATGATAATTTTGTGCTTACCATTCCCCTGCTCCTGTTCCTGAGTTCTTTTTCTTTTTCTTGAGGCTGCTATCTCTTTCGAAAATTTGCGTATGTTTTCTTTGGTGACAGCATACTCGGGGTTTTCAGTATCTATCTCTCTGCCTTGGTCTTGAGTTGATACGATGCTTTCTTCAGCTGGATTGGTTACCTGCTATTCTATTTGTGTCTCTTCCCTCTATGCTATTGGTGGTTTGATTATAATTTGCAGTTGACCGGTGTCTTTTGTTGGTGTCTCCTCCGACACAAATGTGGTGATGTATAAACTGAGCTCATAATCTTCTTATTTTTCTTGGTCTGTCAATGGCTCTTCTATTGATAAGTCTATCTCTTTGGCCCTTGCTGGTATCGACAATTGTGTACCCGACTGTCGAGCTAGCTCCTGAAAAATCTCTTCAACTGCCGGATAGTAGTCGAGAGTCTTTGCCTTTGCCTTGGCGCCTTGCATATACCACACTGCAGTATGGTCAAGTTCTAACTGTATGTGGGTAGTTTTGGGCAAACTTCGTCGGATGTTCTGGGGCACCCTCCATCTGGTCATTTGGACTTTCGACTATTGGAACCAGTTTTCTAACAACACTTTGTCTTTTGCTAGTTCCTTCATTGTTCTAGTTTGGGAAAACGGTTTGAATCTCCACATATGGAATTTTGTGGGTTCTTGAAACTGCTTGTCCCCAACAGGGCACAAGTAATACATGACTATCCATATCATAAGGGATGGGAACCTTATAATCCCTCCCGACTCTTGGCATATTTCACAGATGCCTTTGAGCATGACGGTGACATACTCATCCCATTTGTATATTTTTCCTGTCTCAGTAATGGTATCCATTGCCTCCAACATATTTAATTTGAGGTTGCTTCCTTGACTTGTCGGTGTAAGCCCAGTGGCTATGATTTTAGACACAATTTGTGGCGTTCGGGCTTGTATTTGGCTAATCATTAGCCCTTTGTAGTTTTTGCCTAATGTTGATCCAATTAGTTCCTCTACTAGGCCTTCTTTTATGCCGACTGGTATTGGGTCACCTTGGTTTGATAAACCAATCAATTTATAGATTACTTCACCAGAGATCTCGACTGGTCTGTCGAAGTAAAATCTGCTGTTGTGGTATCGGCTTATGATGAATTTCACTGCTATTTCCTTTATGCCTCCAAAATTGGCCATGAATGATGCGTTTATGTAGTTCACAATAGTATTGTGATTTATTTTCTTTGCATCTACGATAGGATTTTTGTCACCATAGGCCCATTCTTTAATCTCAGGCCATAGTTTCACCCATGAGCTCTCCTGAACCTTAGCGTTCTTGATGATTTTTAGTCTCCTTATTAATGGTGTCTCTGCAGTCTGTAGTTCTTTAGCCTTGGCTACAGCTCTGGTTTGTTTTGGTTCCGTCTTGTCAGTTTGCTGGTTGACTTTACTTCGGTATTCTTGGCTTTCAGTCTTCTAGTTGCTAATTTGCTCTCTCTATTTGAAATGTTGTAAGTGATCCTTTGGCAGTTCAGTATTTATAGTTGATGCATTTGATGTTTTTGTTCATGGGTATATTAATGGCGGACGTGATGGTCCAGTACGAGCACTTGAATTTGCATTAATGGTGATTTTATTTTGGCGCTCGTAGTCATGAAGGCGTGATGTGACTTTTGAGGTCATTAGTCGATGTCGATCATGTGAGCGGTCAATGGTGTTATGTCGATGGGCGTGATGTCGGTTGTCGAAGTGGTGATTCCCTGTCATACTTTTATGTATATCGGTTCTATTTTTCTTTTTACATTTTCAGATTTTTATAGTTTTTGTTTAACCATTATGGTCGTTATATGTTTTTTTTAACTTGTTTAGTTTCTGTATCGTTTTAGTCGGGCACCATTAACAAGTTTCCAAAATACTATGTCTTGTAACGTCCTTAGTCGGGCTGATTCGTTGGCATTTATTTCTTCGACAACATAGGGTCCCATCCACTCTGTATGTAGCTTTTTGGGTTTCCCTTTTACTCGACTATTATATAGTAAAGTCAGGTCCCCTACCGACAGGTTTTTGTTTTTGATGTTACGATCGTCCCATGCCTTTTATTGTTGTTTCTGGATTTCCTGATGTTGTAGCACGATTAGTCGGTGTTCCTCAAGTTTACTTAATTGCAGCAGTCATTCCTTTCTTCCTTGTTCGACATCGACATGTAAAATCTCTGCGATAACAGGTGTCTGTTGTCGAAAGTGTAGTGAAACTAAAGCTTCTTGTCCATAAACTAGTCAAAACGCTGTTTGGTCAGTTGAACGCTTGTATGTTGTTCTGTATTCCCATAGTACTGCACATATCTTTTCATCCCAGTTGTCTTTGTCGGTGTTACATATTTTTGTTAATCATTTTGTTAATTTTTTGTTAAATGCTTCAATTGCTCCATTCGACTAAGGGCGGTAGGCTGTACTCCGACAGTGGTCAATTTGGAACTGATCTGTTAGTGTTTTAATAGTTTTATTAATAAAGTGTCTTCCCTGGTCACTGATTCGGGTTAGTGGGCATCCAAATCGGGAAATTATATGTTCATAGATAAACTTAGCAGCTATCTCACTGGAACATGTGTCGACTGGTTCTGCCTCTTCCCATTTGGTTAGGTACTCAACTGCAGTTATTATGTACCTTGCACCTATTCTTTATGTTGGTATGGGAAATGTTCCTATGAAATCGATGGACCAAATTTCAAATGTCAAGCTTGGGTTTACTAATATCAAGGGCATTTCTGTACTAGGCAGAGGTCGACCCAGTCGTTGACATCTGTCACATTGGCTTACAAAATTTTTATAGTCTCTATGAAGTGTCAACCACCACAACCCTGATTGTTGGATTTTATTTCAGTTGTGTCTGCTTGGAAATGTCCTCCTGCGGTTCCGTAATGTGATTCATACATAATATTATTTCTTTCATGTTCCAGTACACACCTTCTGAGGATGTCATCCAAGCCCATTTTATATAGGAATCCATTTATGAGGCTATATGGTGCAGCTTTCATGGATAAAATTTGTTTCTTCTTCATACTCATGCCTTCTGGTGCTTTTCCATCTTCTAAAAACTGACCTATTTCCTCTAACTCTGCTAGGACTGCTTCTATTCAAAATAAATTTGCATCCGGTAGGTCGTCTTCAACTCTCGTTGATTCCTCTCCTATGTCGATTCGGGATAAGTGGTCGGTACCGACATTCAATTTTCCTGGTCTGGAAACAAATTTGAATTCAAATTATTGGAATAGTCGTAGCCATCGATAGATTCTCTCATGGTGTAAAGGTTTATTTACGATATATTTTAGTGCTAGGTATTCAGTGTAAAAGATAAATGGGTTAGCTAGTAGATAGTGTCGATACTTTTGTAGTACGAAGCCCATACCTAGTGCTTCTCTTTCTGTTGTCGAATAGTTTCTTTATGCTTTATTTAATTTCCTACTACTGTAAACTATAGGTTAGTCCATTCCATCATCTCCTGGTTGAGTTAGGATTGCTCCTATTGCCAGACCTGATGCGTCGATGTGAACATGGAATTTGGTCGACCAGTTTGGAAACCTTAGGATGGGTGCTTCGACTAGCTTTCTTTTTAGTTTTTCAAATGATATGTTGTATTCCTCTGTCCAGTTAAACTCCTGGTCTTCTCTTAACAATTCTTCCAGTGGGTATGTCATATCTGAATAGTGTCTTATGAATTTCCTATAGTATCATGTATGACCAAGTAGTACCCTGACTTGTTTTGGATTCATCGGTGGTTCTAAGTCGAGGATGATTTTTATTTTTGTGAAGTCGACTTTAATACCTTCTTTATAGACAATGTTTCCTAATAGTATTCCTATGGGAGTTAGAAATATGCACTTCTTGATATTCAGAGATAGTTGGATTTGTCTACATTGTTCCAACATAAGCCTTAACCATTTACAGTGGTCTTTCAACGTGGAGTATATTGTCCAATAGTCAAAATATGCTGCCATTGTTTTGTAAATGTATTCCTAAAATGTTTTAACCACAATCCTTGAAAAGACTGCAGGTGCATTTTTAAGTTTAAAAGGCATAACCCTGTAAGCAAATGAGCAAAATTCACATACGAATGTTGTCTTTTTCTGATTTTATTTGGCTATTGGTACTTGATTATAACCTCAGAATCCATCTGTAAACGAGTAGCATTCATGTCCTGTGACCTCATTTAAGATTTCATCTGAATAGGGAGTTGGAAATGGGTCTGTTAATGTAACTTTATTTAGCTTTATGAAGTCGACACAAATTCTTAGCTTGGTTGGATCATGTTTGTTTGGTTGAAAAACCATTGGACTAGCCCATTCTGATTGGTCAATAGGGTAGATAATACCTACTGCAAGCATGTTATCAATCTCCTTCTTGACTATCTCTTTGTATTTATCAGCTAACTTATATGGTCTTTTCTTCACTGGTCGAACATCAAGTTTAATGTCGATTTTCATTTCACCCATTTCATGCACTAGACCTTTGAGATCCTTATAGTCTCTAGCAAATACATCCTGAAATTCTTTCAGTAATTTTACTATCTCTGTTGTTTGTGCTTCAGTCTAGTAGTTTCTGATTTTTGTTATTTTTGGTCGATCATGATTCGATATGTCGACTTCTTTGATTTTCACTTTATCGTCTAACCATTCAGGGGCTTTTGTCTCATTGATTAGTTGAATCCCTTCTTTAAACTTTGAAAATGTAGCAGAAAATTCTGTTGCAATCATTCGGTCGATGTCTTCCTTGTCAGTTGTCTTGACTTTGAGTACTTTATGAATTGGTTTTGTCGTTTCGGCATGGTTTGATTTCCATCTAAAGCTTTTTCCTTCCAGATTTTCATTTTCCATTTGTAGTCTTCTTGACTGCAGTATTGTCCCGATTTGTATATTATTGCATTTTGTTGTCTGTCGGTCGTGTTTTAGGGTTTTGTTCTCTGTCGGTTCTACAAATGTCTTGATTTGTTTTGCAGTTTCGATCATGTTTTCATTTTGTGGTATAAAGCTGAAATCTTTGATAAAATTCTCTCTTAATTCGTGCCGAAGGAATGTTTCACCTCGAGCCTCTTCCATTTTGTACCATTTATTTGGTAAGTTGAATGACATTGATGGAAATAGGTTTGGCCATGTACGTTCATCCTTGTATCCAAGTCTTCTCCATTCTTTTTCACATGTCCTTATGTGGTTTTCTGGATCCTGTCCTTGGATAAATATAGGTATATGAGCCTGGTTGGTTAATTTCTTTCCTCCAAATCTTTCTACAAAACAAGTCGAAGTTGTTGTCCATGTCTGTAGTCTTGATTGATGGGTATCCCACCATCTAGCAGCTTGTCTTGTAAAAGTTTCCGCTAAGCTTTGTAATCAGCCATATTCACCAATGTTCCTAGATACTTGCTCTACGTGCATAACTGGTGATTCTCTTTCTTTATATCTTGGGAATTGTGTGATATTTACATTTGTTGGTTTCAAGGTAGGATATTCCCTAGTTTTATTTTCAAATATTTTTTGGGATGGTGGACACCACAAAGCATTGTTTGACTGGTTTCTTCTGTACTTTTTGAATGGCCCAGCATCCTCTTTCCTTTGTTTCATAGTTCTTAACTTCCCAATCATATAGTTCTGCATCTGAATTGTATCCTACTGAATCTTGGTTGCCTAAGTAAAGTTCACCATAGACATTAGGTTCTGTGTAATCTTCATTATTTTGTATCTGATATAGTTGTCGGATGTCAACTTCTTCATCAATCGGTTCTGTCCAAGGTTCTCCTTGGGATGGATGGATAGGTACTATGACTTTTTGTCCATTCCCTTTTTAATTTTATTCTTTCTTTGTCTAAGGATATTGAGGCTTTCATTTTTCTCCCCCAAGGTTGACCTACTAATGTTGGGAAGGAGTTGGATCCTTCCTTAGGGTCAATAATTTCAAGGTCGACTTTAGTCGATATTCCTTTAATCGTTGTGTCGACATTTTTTCAGACTCCAATAAATTCAATTAGACCTTGGTCGGCTAGTTTCAGGTATATGCCTGACTCGTATAATCGAGGTATGCCTAACTGTTCCCAAGTGTCTCGAGTCATAATATTTACCTGTGATCCGAAATCGAGTACAACTTGTCGAACATGGTATCCTTCAATTTCTAGGTCAACCAGTGGGTCAGCATCACTTTTATCTTTTTGGTTTAGGCTACAGATATTCTTTGTTTGTTTTTCGGTGTTATTGTTGTGTTTTATTTTATACAACAAGTTGATCAATTGAGATATTGTTTTATCCTTTTGTACTAAGTGTATTAACTCTTTTACTATTTCTTATCGATTATCATCTTCTTCTTCCTGTTGAGCGAATTCTCTAAATACATTTGTTGCATCTTTATACAATTGTTTTTGTTTAACTAGATCAGGATAATCATTTTTTTCTTTTATTTTGCTTATTTGTGGGTTATCATTCCCAATTTTTGTCCCTTGTTGGGTTATGATATGCAAATTATTTGTATTGATAATATCATGTTTTTGCACACATGACAAGACATTAACATTTTTCTTTTTATTTATTTTTTCAAGCATAGTAGGGAAATCCTCTAATGAATGATCTCGTACTCCACAACTAGTATAGAATTTCAAGTCAGTTCTGTCTTTGTATGGACAGTCTATGTAACGGTGGCCTTCTTTATAATATGTGAAAAATTGGATGGGCCGACGTGGTCGGTTGTCGCGATTCCCATAGAATCGAATTCGACCTCCATATCCTCCATGTCGGTTGTCGAACGGGCGCTCATATCGATGACCATCGTACCTTTGATTATTTTGTTCACTCTGAGCATTGCTTCATTGATTATTCTCATTTGTCTGCACAACTACGTTTGTCTGATAGAATTCCTGGTAATTTTGTCAATTTTTTAGATTCAGGTGGCAGTCAGCGGTGGTATGATTTTTATTTTCACAGATTGCACACCATGATGCTTTGCCATTCTTCATGTTGAATGGGAAATATTTTGTGGTGTGCTCTCCATGCTCTTGGCAGATGTCGCAAAAACATTTTGTTTACACAAATCGAACATCCTGTCAGCTAATATCCTGTCGACAGTTATCTTTCAAATGTTTGGTTGATGAGTATTTCATGCACCAGATGTCCTGACTTTTAAGGTTTAACTCTTTTAAATATTTCTGCATGATCTCGAGATGTTCTTCCAATCTATTATCTGTTGGATATGCCAGGAAGTATTCATCCATTTCTACCTATAAGGCTTTAGTAAGTGCATCTTCATATGTCTTGAATGTCTCCAAGCTTATATGCCGCCGAATTTTCTGTCAAAGACCTGCAAGAAACCACTGAATTAGCAATTGCTCATCAATTACGTAGTCAAGTTGGCTGAGAAGATCCTTCCAGCATTTTTGTACTCTCAGACAAATTTTGTTGGCTTTTGCGAAGTTGTTTTCAATTTCTTAGCTGGCAGATGTTTAGCATCTGGAGTTTTAAAGAATGATAGGAATTGCACTTTAATCTCTGCCTTGGATGCATTGGGGATTCTCTTAGAAAAGGTCATATACCAAGTTAGAGCTCTTTCCCTCAATGCAGCAGAGAACTGTGCCATCTGTTTGTCTTCTGATGTAACCTAGTTGGCCTCCCATGTCGACTCACAGATGAACCAATGTCATATGGGATCCTCATCGCCCTCATATAGAGGGATATGCGCTAATCTGTGACCCATTTTAGATTCACTATCGCTGTCTTCTTCAGGAGGTGGCAGTGGTGGGGGTGGTGGGATGTTTTGTTTATCTTTTTGTGCAGAACTATTGTCGGTAGAACTCTCTTTTTCGTCGGTTGTTTTGTTTGTCGTTTCGTCTCCGACAAGCAGTCGATCGGGGTCTACTTCTCCTGTCGATGTACAACTACAATTATTTGTCTGCAGGTCATATTTTTTTGTTTTCTCGAAAGCTGTATCTGGCAGGGGGGGTGATCCTTCATGTGTCGGGTAAAGTAAATGGATACTTTGGTTGGAAGGGTACGCCTGAAGCATGACCCAATTTCCTTCTTATGGTCGACGGATAAGTAGATGATTATCATTGTTTATCTCGTCGTTTAGTCGGCTCCATATATCGAACTCACCAGCTCTTAGTCTGAGGTCCTCTTCGAGAATGTCTTGTATTCTAGTACTCGGATTCGTTGGAGACAGAGGTCTTATCTCTTGAGGGACTTCTATTTGGAGAGATTCTCGTTGCTCTATCCACAGATCTTCTTCCATAGGTGATGCTTCTTCATCAATGCCTTCTTCCTGTCGGTCATGACCTGACTCTAGTGGATTTCTTTCTTGGTCAGCCACCCTAGTACTCATTCCTCTTTGCAGTGCTATAGCTCTTTCTCTTCTTTCTTCCCTTCTTTTCAGCCTCTTCTCCCTCTCTACCTTCTGTAAATATGTCGTACCTTTATGTATATCCTTTCGATTTCCTTTTTAGGTCAAATTTTCATTGTTGGTGATGGTATCTCTATTTAGTCAACTAGAATCCCTTTTTCCTTTACCCCGACATACGACCAACAACCCCCTCATTTCCTACCTGACACTTTAGAAAGCTCGGATAGTTCTATTTACTTGATTAGGAAATATTCCCACTCCCTTTCGACAATGAATTTTTCCCACTTCTTTTGTTTCTCCACCCAGTTAGGATTTTGTTGTGGTTCATGTAGTAATGGATGAGGTTCGACAATATGACCCAATCCTTTTTCTATCAAAAATTTAAACAACAAGGTCGGTAAGGAGCACAGGAACTATTCGGTAAGGTCTGTGTAGAATTTATTCTGAATGGTTTCCAACGAAGTTCTTTCTTCTATATCTTGTTCCTCGCAGAATTCGTCGGTGATCTTTTCAAACCACTCCGACAGGTTTGTCCTTCCCCCTTGAATCATTTTTTCTAGCAGTTGTTGGTCTTTAGTCGCTTCCGACTTTTTCATCCAAATTTTTTTTCAAGAACTGGGGTACCGATTCTACAAACTTCTCATGGGTTTCGGTAAAGAACCTTTCCTTTGCTTGAGCAGTCATTAATCTGTTTCTACATGCGTAATTGTGAAAGTAGTTTGCTATTTTACGCTCCCACCAGTCCTTAATATCCTGTTCTGATATCATCTACTTGTATACATCTCAGACATGTACTACTGCCAACAGAACCAATGTTGTAATCTCACAGATCACATAGGGTTACCAATAATACAAATTAAAAGCACACAAATATAAAAGAGACAAGACACAAGAACATAGGTAGAATAACAGATTATATTATAGTGAAAGGGTCCATACAATACAGAGAACTGAACCAAGTTCTCATCTAGCTCAATAGCCTAATATATATGAATTACAAAATAGTTACAATTAACTACCTGTCAGTTCGGTCAACCGACACGACCTTTACGTGGCCGACCTAATCTCCAATTAGTCAGCTAGTCGATTTAGTCGACTAATCGACTTAGTCGGCTATCATTCTAGTTGGCTTACCGGCTTGCTCCTCCAACAGTAATCATGCCATTGTGAGGGTTCAACTTTCCTCCTAAGGAATTTGAATCCCTAATGTAATGACATGCATGGAAAGCCTATTCCTATATAATACTGGATGATGTATCATTAATCAATGCAAGTTAGGGTTATGCACCAATTTCAGTCTCCTATTTTGAGTGGATCTTTGCATGTCTTCTAGCAATTTTTGTGAGTTCAATTGTTCTAAGTCTGGCCTTAATTTCCACAATATCAACAAAGTTCATTATACAAAAATCAAAATGCAAATTTTTATGTCAAAAAAATTCGTTGTACAACACTTTCTATGGTCTTTATGTACTTAACAAGTCCAACCACATAAAGGTGGAAGCTCATTTGGCCCCTCCCCCCCTCATATCACTCTCAAATACCCATAGCCTATCTATCTATCAATGTGAAAGAAAATAAATTAACAAAAAATAATTAAACATATATATTCCATACGAAATATCATTTACAAAATAGTACCAAATCTATTATATCAACAAAGTTCATTACACAAAGTACAAAATGTATTATGTCAAAATTGTTCATTGTACATAACTTTCTACGAAGATTCTTACTCCCAAACAAATTCATAAGAGGCATGTTGTCCTCTACTATATTTGGTGGGTTTTTTTGGTATATCTATATTGATGATCATTGCCTGACATTGGAATGCAACATACGTCTCTAGTCATGTACCAATTGAGTTGGAACAACATCCACTATAAAAAAGTTAAGAGATATTTAATTAATTTTCATAATAAATGTTTAGTATTAATATGAAATCACATTTAATCATTGTTTAGTGTTAATATATATTAAATCAACATTTATTTCCTTCTTGATGTGAAGAGGCCATGGTCTGAGGTGCATTCACTTATTCTTCTCTCCTTTCCTCGGCTACAACATCTGCCCCTAAATAAAAATGAAAGTTGTAATTGTATGAAATCTAAATTTAAAATTCAATATCTCATAAATATTATAATTATACAATCATAGTACCATCAAGTTCTGGATCTCCTCTAGCATCAATACTTCTCGACCTCTTCTACATTATTAAAATGAAAACATTAAAATATAGGTTTTTTTATTTTGTAGAAGACATCCTTTTCTATTTGGAAATGATGTTAAGCACAACTATCAATTTAAAAACTAACATTTGTTTGGTCTTCAAGTTGACCCATAGTCTTGACATGTTCAAGCACATATTAAAACCCACATTTGAATGCGAGTTTCTTTTCTTGTATTATGGAAGCTCCTTTCATGACATCCCCCTAACATTCCAAAACATGTCAATAATGAATAGGTTGAAAAATTTTGAGCAGTAAGAGGTTAAAATCATTTTCATACTTACAAATCGAGCATACAATTTCAAGTATCCGCCTTGGCCAAGTTTTTGTTATTTTTTCTTCTCTAACCCGACCTATCCTATAGGTGGCCTTAGATGTATCATTAATCCTACAAGGAGATTAAGGAAGTCCGATAATGTGATTTTAATTTTATGTTGAACTTTCTAAAAATATCATACTAAGCTAAATTAAAAATGTTATACCTTCCTCCATCTAGAGGTGTCCTTCCTTGTCTTCTCGTACCTTTTTCCTTTGTGTCCTCGTGGAGAGCTTTCCACTCTCTCTCAGGAAGCATAGGAGGTTGATCATACCTAGATTTTTTTTCTAGATTAGACCTATATGTATCTAATATCAATTTCAAATAGTTACCTGTAATAAGTGTAACTTGTGATTGGTTGAAAATGTCTCCAAAACACCAACCATGTAATACATAAGTTGTTTCTTCAAATGACAAGGTTATTGGTTATATCTAGTGCGAATGGTTGGTTAAAAAAGATCTAAATCCATCTCTTGTAGGAGCTT
Organism: Pseudotsuga menziesii; assembly: GCA_001517045.1. Lineage (NCBI taxonomy): Eukaryota > Viridiplantae > Streptophyta > Pinopsida > Pinales > Pinaceae > Pseudotsuga > Pseudotsuga menziesii. The sequence continues at coordinate 463,212 of LPNX010223549.1, forward strand.
CCAAAGCATATTATTCCCTTTGAAATCAATAATATTCGAATTAATTAAAAAATACTACAATTATATAATGTATGCATAATTAGTTACCAATGAGTTTATGTAGATTCAATGGCACTATATTTTCACCCATGATAATATTAATGAACATTGTCCCACTTCTCTTAGCATAGAATTATTGGTCAAGGGATTCAGTTGAGCTAGGAATGGGGACATCACCTCGACCAACACCTTCATGGAGAGCACTTGCACCATGTGAGAGGGTGTCACATGAGGACTCGAATTTGATACATGAGTATCCAATACAAGTGTTACACTCGTATTCGATGGCATAGAATATGATGTAATGTAAGAAGGAGGGGGATTCCATAGCCTCTTGTTTTGCGTGGCTGTTTCCAACACCAAGAGGATGAGGTTCAATATGCTAAAGAAACAAATGATAATTGTGTCAAACCATTTCATTTTTTTTCCAGGTTAATATAAAAGTAAATCAACTTATTAAATATTGAACAAGATAATTAACAAATGTACTTATAAATTACTCGCAATCTCCTTGGTCTATTGACCAAAACATTCTGTCTTTGCAATAGTTTAGGTGAGTCAGAATCGAACAATGAAAAGAATTCTTACTTTGTCTTTTGTATAAGCTTACATATACTTTCTCATGGGTTTGGATCATCAAGAAACTTGTCATCATCATCACCCACATTTAGATCATGGGTTGAGTCATGTCGACAAATATCACATAGAGTTTATTATAACATTAATTTTAGGAAAATTAGAAAAAAAACAATAAATTAAAGAATTCCAATTGAGTTAGGTTTTTAGAGGAGGCTATACAATGTACGTAGCTTCCTTCCAATGGTCACCCTGCCAAAACATTCAAAACAATATTATTTACAACATAATACGTAGACTGAGTTATGTAGAGAATGAAACACTTCATCAGTAGATTATGTAAAGAATAAAAATTATTTACCCCAATGATTGCAGGGTTTGACACTTCTAATATTTGATTCAAATGATAATGTAATAGCAACTCCTCCCCTGGTGCTATTGTTTTTATCGCACATACCACTACCCAGTTTCCTTCACGTGCCTCAAAGTCACAATTTGGGAGGTTTTGTAGTTTTTCCTGGTTGTGCATTATTTATAAACCCTACAATATTTCCAGAAGTCTTTTGCTTTCCATCAATATATATAGTTTCTCCTTTATTTTTATTAGAGTATTTTATTTGAAGATAGTTTGCAAAAAGAACATATCTACACATGCTTTTCATATATTGTGAAATCCTATTCCAAGATCCACAATTGTAACACAGTATGACATATTCCATCAATTTAGCTACCTCGCTATATTTGACCTTTATGCCATCCATGGAAAATAGTCCTAGACCATGGATAGATGATGGAGCAATATGATATATTCATTCATCGAGTCAAAATTTAGTGTCCATGATTGGATTTTGTTTCGGTTCCCATCATTTGACCATATTTTTGTACCTCGAGGGGACCTCAATGTCACCCTTTGTCTCATCATCATAATTGCAATTCCCTCGATGAGAAAGAAAGTATTCCATGTGTTAATGAGATTGTATTCTTACCTTTTGACATCTAGTACATAATTTGGCACTGCTACATGAAGTGGACATTGCACTTTCCTCCATTCCTCTTAAACTATCTTCACTATCGGTACCTATAGAACTCATGGCTAATCAGAAAAGCTCAAAGTATCCATGAATGGAAGTCATGGATTTCATATTATACAACAAACAATCATAACCAACATAGCACACTGGTTTTAGGGATATTCCAATCAATGTTAAACCATAATAATGGCTTCCTCTTCAGTTTTCGAACGTTCTAGAGATTCAAATGATAGAATGTTATCTAGAAGCTAACTAATACTATACAGCAAATGGGGAGTCAAATCATTGGCTACAACTCCTATAGCATTTGTCCCTAAGTGAGAAATTTAGTGTGTTTAGATCAAGGTTGATTGTTAGGCTCCACTTGGGTTCATGAACCAAGTGATATTTAAATTAACGTGTGAAACGTGTGTGCACAATTGGTGTGTACAACAATTTAATGTAAATGACAAGAAAATGAAACTACGTGAAAATAACACTTTTCTTATATGGAAAAAAAACACATTTACATTTAGTTTTCTGGATTTTGAGCTTATCCACAAGGAGCAAATATTTTCTTCAAGCCAAAGCAACAACTTACATAATATCACCAATGAGTACAAATACATTAAATCTCTAATTTATGTTAGAAACTGGACTGCGGAGCAATAACAGATATACAGTTAAATCATTAAACAAGATTCAAAAACACATTTAACACGTTACAGAGAGACATAGATATAACGTGGTTCACCCAAGAGATGGGATACATCCACACAGAAATTGCCAGTCCTTTAATTAGAGTCCAGAAAGACGAAAAGATACAACCTGCAGCAACTCTGTTGCACTTCCTCTTCACACTCTCACAGACTCTCTCACACAATCACAGAGATTGTTTACAATACAATACCGTACCATACCATACCATCCAAGGTCGTATTACAATGCTTTTATTTTATAGGGGAAATACCATGGGAAAATACTACGGTTAACCCAATACCATGGGTCCACAAAACTATTGGCCAACAAATTTTGGGAACAAGTGTACAGTAAACCTACAGTACAAACACGACTGAATAACCTCTTTGAATCTGGAAGATCATGCTCCACAACCAACCATTTAGAGTTTATAAATTTAGTGCAATTAGGTTATTCATGTGATTATGCTTTCATCCATGTAATTGTGCTACTCATGTGATGTACCTAAATTATGAAAATGAAAATTTGTGTTTTCTAGTATAATAATGTTATGTGAAGAATGCTAAATTTTCCTCAATACAAAAAACCTTTCGTAAAAAATGAAACCCTTCCTCTTCATTTCTCTAACACAAGACTTCCCTTGATCAAATAAAAAGGGATGAATAGCCTGGGTAGTGGTCATGACCCTTAATGAGATACAATGGATACAATAGATACAATTCATTAAGTATAATGTGTTATTAGGTCAAGAAATAATTATTTATTCTATTAAAGTAGGATGATACTACTTAATATTACCTCCATTATACCTTATCATTCTGATACATTCTCTTGATGGCATTATCGGTAACACCCCGGTTTTGATCTCGTTTGCATTAAATGTAAATGATGTAAATATTGTAATTAATCATGGTGTGGAGATAGAGGCAAAATCCCCACCATCGATTTAGTGTTTTATGTTTCGGCGATTAAAAATCGTTGTCGGTGGTATTTAGTGCTAGCAAGGCACATTATAATTTTTGACATCATGTAAATATGCAATTTAATTGAATACCCACAACTAGCTATGTCAATGCAACATTAAAAGAGATGGGGGCATGATTTACCAAGGATAAGTTGGGGGGTATTCAAACCTTTGAGCCAATGGGGAAAATCCAAATGTCAAGGGGAAAACCCATCAAGCTGTCAACCACCTTTCTTGTCTTACTCACCCAATCATTTATTTCTGCCAGAAATTGGTTGAGGTAGTTATTGCATGGGGATGGGAAGAGTATGGCAATCCAAATTCGAATTGGAGAAGCCATCAGTTTTTGGGAAACGTGATTTTAACTTTTGGGGCAGGTTAACACCCAAAAATGCATGCCCATTTGGTTTTTCACCCACATCCTCCATTTCCTCATGCAGTGGAAGATTGGAGAGTTGTTTTCCTTCACATTTTTGTTTGTTGTGTGTGTTTTCCTTCACGTTGGGGACAAATTTATTCATTTTCCCCATGGCTGGGAAGTTGTTTGGTAATGCTCAGTGCTGGGCTCTTTCATTCATGATTTGTTGTCGTTTTCTTCATTGTGCATGCCCAGGAAATCCGTTTTGGTGTTGTGGGTGAATAGCCAGCAAGGAATTACGATTTTAGGGTTTGTAGCAGTCGATTTGGCTCATGCAATAACCAGAATCGTTGTTGAATTCGAATTGCTCATTCTGGGTTGTTTTTCCCCATTTTACTAAACCGATTTTAGATGCAAAACTTTTTTCCTCCACCCAGAATTTTGTATCTTGTTGTGTGTGCATATTTTTCCTTGGTCTGAACTGGTTTGGAGGGGATTTGGGTTTGAACTAGCTTGATAAACCTAGTGTGAGAAGGAACCTCACAGACAGAGCTAGGGGGCTAGCTTTCTTCTTTGCACACCCTGAATAGCACTAGAAGGGAAGGCATAACCTGAGGGACTATGCGGTAGAGAATGTGATGTTTCCTTGTGTTGGGTGTGTAGATGTTTTAGAAGCCATGCTACATTTGGTGCAGGTGTCCATAGCTCTGTGGTTGAGCTCACTAGCTTAGAATTCAACCTTTCCAGCTCCTTTGTATCCTGATAAACCCAACTATGTTGGATTTTTGAGCTTCGTTGTATCCTTGGCTATGCGTGAGCCTGCTAGTGTTCCTTATTCCTTGTGGGAATCATGCCCAGCTCAGGGGTGGCAGTGTTGCTGAGAGATTGATGAGCACACTGGCCTATGGTTGGGTGGAACGTTGCAGCGACATAGCTGGTTGTGGGACAAGATTATTTCAAGATAAGTATTATTCTCTATGTTAATCTTTGCATTTGTATTTTCTTAATGAAATATGATGAACATGTCTAATGTGTTGAATGGATGAATTGCTTATGTTGTATAATTGCAATTGTATGCATCTATGTATGTTTATTTCAATGCATTTGTATTGTGTGTATGTCATGGGGCTTAGAACCCCGTTTAAATGATAGCAGCAGCACCTTGGTCATGTCCTCTCGATCAGGAGGGAATTGTGTGTGTGTTTTATTTCAATGCATTTTTATTGTGTGTATGTCATGGGCCTTAGATCCTCGTTTAAATGATAGCAGCAGCGCCTTGGTCATGTCCTCTCAGTCGGGAGGGAATTGCTTCCACTGTATAATTGCAATTGTATGCATCTATGTATGTTTTATTTCAATGTATTTTTATTGTGTGTATGTCATGGGGCTTAGATCCCCGTTTAAATGATAGCAGCAGCACCTTGGTCATGTCCTCAAGTGCCTACATTATCCAGGAGGTACTTGATCTTAACACTACAATATTGATTTAGATGATAAGTAGGGATACCTACTGCCTTCTCTTAGTCCTAAGGGTTATCTTAATTGGTTGGCTCTACTATTACCAAGATGTTACTAATAATCTGATGTACTATGTAGGATCCTTGTTAGATAAAAATGGGGTTAGGAACAATGACTAAGTTCCACCCAATTTCCACTACGTGCCATCCTTGAATGAAAGTAAACACCCAAGAGTTTCCTAGGGAATTCACCAATTTTAATAGGCTCATTGTGAGAGAGAAGGTAAATGTTTAAAATACATACATATTTATATTAGTGGGATATTCATGGAATTAGAGTCCAAATATAATCGAAATCATGGAGGCTTGTAGGACCCCTACAATATTATGTGCATATTTTGGGTAATGATCTGGTTTTTTATGTGGGTTCCAACGACTATTTAATGATTATTGGTAAGAGGCTACACATTATGGGTTTAATCAACAAAGAGGAATTTGTTCTTCGTTTCATTTCCAAACATATCATACAACAAGAATATGTCACCATTCTCCAAAATAATATAAAAATCGAAAAAAGAGTAACCCAACATTCTTTTTATGGAAAAGTATGGTTGGTATATAGATAATTTTACTGTAGCATTATAATATTATGGAAAATGTGTATAAACAAAGTCTTGATAATAAGATCAATGCATCACACAAGTGGGACTTGGAAATGGCCTAATAAATCCAAAATGGAGTGACAAGATATGTCTGATGCAATTGTCCTTTTGGAAATTAAACCTTTTAATTTCATGACAATATTCATTACAAGTGTGCAAAAGTATAATTGGTATATAGGTCATCTATTGTAGCATTATAATATGAATAAATCCATATATGAAGAAAGGTTTGATGAAGAAGCTTACTTGCTAAAACAACTAAGACTTGGAAATGGATAAACAAGTCCAAAATGGAGAGGTGAGACATCTCTCTTGCAAATGTCCCTTCAAAAAACTTACTACTCCAAGAACTCAAATTTGTCTCATTGTTATACTTTCAGTCATATAACAATCCATTTTCTTATTCATTTTCCTATTTTCTCATTGTCATTCCAATAAAAAGTTTATTCTCTCATTTCCAAGATGAAAGATTTTGTTCACAAGGTCTGTAATTATATTCAAGACAATTGTTAGTCCCCATTGGGTCGTAGGTTCTTGATAGAGGGAACACATTCAAATATCAATCCCCAATGGGTCGTGGGGTTTCTCTTGGAAACATTTTGTAAACTATTGAGTTGAATGGAAACAAGAATGCAATGATTTGGGTGAAGTGTAGAAAGGTCCAAATAATGTGAGAAATGGTATGGATTCAGTTATTTATTAGCACAGTGAACCACTTCCCCCAACCTAGTGGTTTTATTCTCTCGGGGTCGGATGAGTAATAGAGATAGGTATGGGTAATGCCAATTTTTTACCACGCTAATTGTTACTTGCATTGTCCTGATAAACTACTTCAAAGGGGTGAGCAGAAACAATGCTTACAATCATTTAGTTAATTCTCACCTACAATGATAGGTTAATTTCTTACAGAAAATAAAATTCATATCTCAAATGGCATGGAAAGCATTAACAAATACATTGGGCCCATTTCTTGTCTCCATTATTCTATTAGGTGTGTTTGTCAATGCAGTCTCCTCTATGCATGTTGGTTGCCTCTACTCCTCACGCTCTGTTCTCTCAAAAATATATCTCCCTCTCTACTATTGGATACTATTAATGGCCTCCTAGTGCTCCTCAAGCTCCCTTCACCTCACCCTCTTTTATCTCAGTGGTCCCTCTACTCCTCACCCTCACTACTCTTGGATGTTATCGATGACCTCCTCTACTCCTCACGTTATTTTCCTCTCACACTCTTTTCTCTCGGTAGAATCCTTTGCTCCTCACCCTCTCTAATATAGATGACCTCCTCTTCTCCTCACACTCTCTTTTCTTAGCGGCCTCCTCAGCTCTTGACTAGAGCTTATGGAAATGGCAAGTCAAAATGGTAAATAGGTATTATGGAAATGGTAAGTTGAAATGGTAAACAAGGCTTATGGAAATGTTAAGTCGAAATGGTAAACAGGGCTTATGGAAATGGTAAAACAATACTGTAAATGAAATTTGAGTTGTGTTTTGTTTTAATTTTTAATTTTTTAATTTTTATTATTTTAAATTAAATTAAATTATTATTTATAATATTATTGAAATTATTTATATTGCTATTAAAATCAAAATTATTTATATTTATAATGTTATATTGTTATTAAAATTATTGTTATAGTGTTATTAAAATTAAATTATTTATAATGTTATTATTTAAAATTATTTACAATGACAATAATGAGGATGAGGATGACAATGACAATGATTATGTTGATGATGATCATGACGATAGAAATGATGATATGATGATGATGATGATCTTACTATGATCACGATGTTGGTCTCACTATCATCATCATGCGCATCAATATATCATGGCATGGTGTCTGGGGTCTCACAAGTTAATCAAATAACTATTAATATATAAGTCCATAAAATGTATAAATCTGAAACCCTAATAACAATTAAAACCTCAACTCTTTCCCTTATCCTATTTATCCCTATATTGCACAGAAGAATAGGAAACAAACATGATGACACTATTAAGGAGGAGAGAATAATATATATGTTCACTCTAGTGGAAACTCCTACTAACCAACAACTATGTACCTCTTGTTCCTCCTCAACCAATGAAACCAATCTAAAATGATGACAACGATGATAAAACCAATCTTTAATGATGACGATGATGCTGAAAATGATTATGTTGATAATGTTAATGATGATATGATGATGATAATGATATTTTTAATGATGATATGATGATGACAATGATATTGGTCTTATTATGATCATGATGTTGGTATCAATATGGTCTTACTATCAAAGAGGAGAGCATAAGATATATGTTCGCTCTTAGGAAGGGAAGCGAGGGTAGTAGATGAGTTGAATATCCATGCAATCCCACTCTTACAATGTGGAAAATATACATTACATCGTCTGCTCTAAGTGATCAAAATTGATTGATTCCATGTGGAAGGGGCCAGCATTGAGTTTTTGTAAACTTTCCTTGCATCTCTCAAAAGTGGACCTTATCAACCTAAACTTGTACTTTGATGATATGGGAGGATTTTCAAACTAAAAAATAATCCAAGGGTGGGCTCCCGAAAGAATATTGGGAATATATAGAATTCTATGCAAATTGTGGTTGCATCTCACATAAACTCATGTAATGAACTTGACAAATTACCTCATAGGTCATTTCAAGACATATATATTCATTAATATTATACTTATTCATTAGAGATAGAATTTGAATCATCAAGATATGAATTGATGAAAGGATTACGCATAACAACATCGTCTTCTTCAACCTCTTCATCTAACACATCTAAATGTTCATGGTCTGGCCTCGTCTTCAAATTCTTCATCTCTGACATCTAGTACCTACTCTTGATATGCATTGTTAGGATATTTATACACTTAGGAGTTAGTTAAGATCAACTTGTGTAATATATCCGTAAGGTAAAAGTGTGTTTCTTTAGTATGCATTAGTATGCATTTGTAAATATTCTAATCCGACGGTCATGATATGTTCTAGACATAGAGTGATCTGACGGTTTAACTTCTCTTAGATCATACCTACCATTGATCCATGGCTTAACACCTGATTGGTCTATGATCTCTATTTAAAGAGCATAGAGGGTCCTTGGCTAGTAGATCGATTATGAGAAGCTCATGTAACTTTCTTTATTTTGCATAATAAATTGCTCCAAGTAGCTATTTGGCTTGGGCCGTGGACTGTTTCCCTCTCAAGGGTTTTAACCACGTGACAAACATCGGTGTGTCGATCTGTGGTCTGTTTGTGTGAAGCGGTATCTAAAGGTGTTTGGTCCTTTTGGGAGTACCCTATGTACCCGAACATGCATCCCCTTAAATGTATTCTTAAAGTACCTCTTGGTTTGACACAACTACCTGATCCTCTACATCATCTTCATGACCTTCTTCAATATTGGTTTCTTCTAGTACAATATATTTTATAGATCTTCCTCTTGGTTCATACCTAACTACATATGATCAACCCACTTTATTTGGAACCTGTGAATATAACACTTAATCACAATGAATTGGAAGAACATAAGGCTCTATACCTGTCTCAAATAGCCTTGTATTAATCATGGAAAATCCATTAGCATGCTCAGTAATAGTTCTATTAGGCTCACATTCACTCATTCGTAACATGTACCAACAAACCTCAAATAGAACTACTTTGAAGGATTAAAATTCTAACTCCAATATATATTTTAGGTATCCATAGTATCTATTTTTAGATACTTTCGAGCACCTATCAGTGCCAGAGGTAACATTAGTAACCTGAAATATTATTGTTATTCCACAATCAAAAAATTTCTTATTATCATCCAACTAATTTTTAACGTCCCCATACTCCATAATGGGGATAAATTAAAAATTTTACTTCAAGAACCCTTGTTCTCCTTCGAAACACAGGCCATGGACATTAACACACACTTAAAACTTCATTATTATGCTTAGAAGCCACTGTAACAGTCGTTTCACCCTTGATAGATCCCTTTTGCGACCGAAAACACCTTTTCTACACTAGACATGTCCTTTCTACACTCTGTGTTCCGCACTTCTGCTTTCCTCCCTTCCGACCTCGGAAATCGGAAATCGGAAAGATAATGTGCGATGAAAACATTGAAACGTTGTTTTTCCTTCTTCCTTCTGCATTTCTTCTTTTCACCCTTCCGACCTCGAAAATCAGTAATCAAAAACATAATGTTTGATGGAGTCCTTCAACCACAGTTATGCCTTCCGCACTTCCGCTTTCCCCCTTTTCGACCTTGGAACTTGGAAGTTAGAAACAGAAATTTCGACAGAGTCCTTCAAACATAGTTCTTCCTTCCACACTTTTGCTTTTCTCCTTTCCAACCTCAAAACTTGGAAGCTGGATACATAAATTTTGATAGATTCCTTCAACCATGGTTCCGCCTTTCACCTTCCGCACTTCCGCTTTCTTCCTTTCCAACCTCCGAACTCAGAAGTCATAAACATAAATTTCGATGGAGTCCTTCAACCACGGTTCTTATTTCTGCCTTCTGCACTTCCGCTTTTCTCCTTTCATACCTCGAAAATTGAAAGTCGGAAATATAAAGTTCGACGAAAATACTTAACAGCTCTTTCACCTTCCGCACTTCCGCTTCTGCCCTTCTGACCTCGGAACTCGAAAATCAGAAAACACACGTTCTGCCTTGTTTTCAACTACCCTTTCTTCCTTTTGGATTCTACCTTCCACAAGTGGATCCCGGGGTGCGGAAACACAATAATTCTGCCCTGTTCAACTTTCCCTTTTCCGATTTTTGGCTTCCACCTCCCTTAGGCAGATTCCAAGGGGAAGAAACACTAATTTAGCTTCCTCCTTACTCTTTAACAGGATTCTAGCCTCCATGAACTTAGGAAAAATGCATTAAAACATACAAGGCATATAAAGATGCAAATGCAAAACATTCACCAATAGTAACTCTACTGAAATCACTAACAGACATTCATCGTATTCATAAGAATTCTTCATAACCAGTATATTTATTCGTAATAAATTACATTGCATAAACAAGAATAAGACAGAATACCTATCTTGGAGATAAAGCTTTCCCGCAACTAGCTATGTCACTGCAATGTTCCACCCAAACATAGGCCAGTTTGTTCATTAATCTCTCAACACCACTACCACCCCCTAGATGGGCATGATTTCCACAAGGAGCTAGGGAACAACATGATTACACATAGCCAGAAATCATAACACACAGTCAATCCAACAGATGGGTTTCATGAGCTACACAACCAAGCCATCTCAAATTTGGGTTTATCAAACTGCCCAAGCAACAAGACAAAACACTGTCAGGTTTCACAGGATACACAACCAAGCTAGCAAACATTTGGGTTTCACATATTGTACACATTCAAGCCAACATCCACATTAAGGACCAGCTAAGCCAACATATGGGTTTCACAGGCTACTCAGCCAAGCCATCTTTCACAATTGGGTTTCATAGGTTGTCCAGCCAAGGATTACACGCATGGCCCAAAGAACAACAAGACATAGCCAATACAACTACTAGTTGGGTTTCACAGGCTTCTCAGCCAAGCCAAGATTCAATTGGGTTTCATAGGCTGCCCATCCAAGCCAATATACAATTGGGTTTCATAGGCTATTAGCCAAGACAATCCCCTTTGGGTTTCATGAGAAGCTAAGGCAGTGGACAAGAATAAATGCTAAGCTAGTGAGCTCATCCATAGAGCTAAAGACGCCTTCACAAGATCTATCTATTCTAGAATCCACATTGCATGCACACCCAACACAAGGAAGTGTCCCCTTCTCTGCTCCACGGTCCCTCGGGCTACACCTTCCCTTCCAGTGCTCTTCAGGATGTGCAGAGCATATTCAATAGCCCCTCTTTTCTTATTGTGACATTCCACACTAGGTTTAACAAGCACATTCTGCATCTCTTCCCCTCCTAAGTCTTGCATACAATTTAGACCCAAACTAGGGTGCACAACACAGCAAACCATAGGGAAACACAGAAACATAGGATTCACTATGTAACACTGAGGAACAGGTTTGCAGACCACTCTATAACACAATGTAGATGGAATGAACAACTCCAAATAGAGAACCACACTGCACAACCATTGACATAGACCTTCCCTGTGACTCTGGAGAGTGAACAATGCATGAGTGATCGAATGGTCCAATGAACAGAATGACCACAACGTTCAGATGAAAACCCAGTTAACAGAATAGGAACACAATTTCTGGTTTTACTTGCTTCAGAAGCAAGAACACAGCTTATACAATTGTAGGCTTGTTCAGTCACGAAATCGACTGCCATGCCTTGCTTTGCCAAAGGCATTAACTACATCTACCAATTTCCTTCAAGAAAATTGAATGATCAAGCACAGGGACGAACCAGGGTGGATAGGTTAATGAACGGGTAACTTTTGAATAGTTCTACGGCTAGGATCGACCATCAAACAAATCGACGGCACACAACAATTTCACTGATTCAACTAGAGCAACTTAACAAAATTTTCATGTCCATGAAACGCCTATGAAATCCACTTCATCAAGTTTGGATTCCATCGTTGATCTAGTGGGGACACAAATCCAACGGCCCACAAGGATTTCACAGCGTCAACTCGCACGATAGTTAACTCAGCTAGCATGCACGAAATTTCTATCCAAAAGGATTTAATTCTGAGCTCGCGTGTCTACTTGGGTGACTTGAATGACAAAACATCGAAGGTTTTTATGCTGATTAGGCTGGTTTTTTGTGAGGATTGAACCTTCAATCACTCACTTGGCATCTGTTGGTTTAATCCCTCTCTGTTCCTCTGTGAAATCATGCCCCCTTCTCTTTTCACGTTGCAGTGTATAGTTAGCTGTGGTATTTTTAATAAATGGTGTATTTACATGATGTTCAAAAACATGTTGTGCTTGACTTAGCACCAAAACCATAGGTATCAACCTTGATCACCTATCCACAAAACATCAATCAATGTTAGGGCCTTGGCCTTGAGCTCCTTGCCATGATTCAAATACAATACATACATCATGTACAATTTTAAGACCATGGGGTCAAAACTGGGGTTTTACATTCCCCTTCCCCTTACAACAGCACTGTCCTCAGTGATTCACAAAATTGAACAAATATGCTACACTGGCACCACCTCAGTGCTCTGCAAAATTGAACAAAAATGGATGTGCCAATTACATGGCATCCTCCAGTTCCCAAGTAGCCTCCTCAAGACTGTATTGCTCCCATTGCACCTTTACCTGTCCTATGGCTCGATTTTGGAGCATGGTGACCTTCCTGTCGAGGATGCACAATGGTTCATTTTGGAACTCTCCCTCGGGTTCCACCTGGATCACATCCCAATCAATTACATAGTTAGGGTCATGTACATATTTATTAAGCAAATAAACATGAAAAACATTCTGAGCTCTAGTGCTAGCAGGCAATGCAATTCTATATGCAACTAGCCCTATTCTTTCAAGCACTTCAAACAACCCACGGTATCTAGGTGATAGCTTGGCAAAACTTCCAAGCTTCAAGGAACTCTTCCTTTCCCTCACTCTAAGGTAAACATGGTCCCCAACATTGAACTCTCGATGCACCCTATGTTTTTCTACATAGCTTTTCTGTCTGTCTTGATCTACCTTCAAGTTATGCCTGATCTTTGCAACCTATTGCTCCATTTCCTTGAGAAAATATGGACCAAGCACAATCATGTTCACTGGATTATCCCAAGTCACATGTGTCCTACACCTTCTTCCATACAAAGCTTCACAAGTATTCATCCCCAAGGATGCTTGTTGTCCATTATTATATGCAAATTCTACCAAGTGTAAATAATCCTCCCACTTGATTGGTTTGTCCATTACATACATGTGAAGCATGTCTTCAAGCACCTGATTCACTCTCTCTATCTGACCATCAATATGAGGATGGTAGGCAGTGCTGAAGTTCAACTTGGTACCCAAATATGCAAGCATACCCTTCCAAAAATTGGAAGTGAACTTAGAATCCCTGTCAGATACTATTACCTTAGGCAATCCATGCAATCTGAAAATATCCTTCATGAATATTTTTGCAATGGCATCATTCTTGTAAGTGGATTTGACTGGTATAAAATGTGTTTCCTTTGTCCACTTGTCCACCACAACCATGATGGAATCATGTTGTCTCCAAGTCATTGGAAATCCTGTAATAAAATCCATGGAAACAACTACCCATTTCCATTTTGGAACCAACAAAGGATACAACAAGCCTGCTAGGTGTTGATGCTCAACCTTCACCTACTGACATTTCATGCACTTTGAAATATACTCAACAATGTCCTTTTTCATTCCTAGCCAAAAATACAACTTTCTGGCTGTAGCAACTGTCTTCTGATATCTTGGGTGACCAGAATAGGGAGCTTGATGGATTTCATCCATAAGAACTCTCCTCAAGTATTCTACATTTGGAATATAAATTATGTTTTTATAAGTAAGAAGTCCATCTTCTTCCAATTTATATCCCTCGTACCTCTTCTCAAGACTTTGTTGCTACAATTTGTCTTTTACTTGCACATACATTTCATCTTCAGCAGTATGATTAACAATCTGTTGTCTCAAATATGATTGGAAAATACTAAGAGATTCCATATGCATTTAATGCACCTTCCTACTGAGTGCATCAACCACTTTATTTTCTTTTCCTTTTATTTGTTTGATCTCAAAATCAAACTCAGATAAAAACTCTAGCCATCTAGCTTTCCTAGCATTTAGAGTTGGTTGATCAAACAAATATTTTAGACCACTGTGGTGTGTCCTTAACTCAAATTTTACACCCATTAAGTAATGCCTCCACATCTTTAGAGAGTGTACTGTGGCTACAAGTTCTAATTCATGAGTAGCATAGTTCTTCTCATGATCCTTCAATTTTCTTGACTCATAGCATACCACGTGGTTGTCTTGCATAAGAACTTCTCCAAGTCCTTGACCACATACATCAGTACACACCACAAAATCTTTTTATGGGTCTACAATCTTCAATATTGGTGCACTTGTGAGAAGATTCTTCAACTGCTGGAATCTTTCTTCACACCTTGGTGTCCATTCAAACTTTATCCCATTCTTTTGCAAAGAAGTGATTGAATGTGCAACCTTGGGGAATCCCTTAATGAATCTTGTGTAGTATCTTGCAAGTCTTATAATAGATCTTGCATCTGTCATATTTCTTGGGGTTGGCCAATTCATAATGGCTTCAATATTTTCAGGGTCTACAGATATTCCCTCATCTGAGATAATGTGACCCAAATAGTGAATTCTATCTTTATAGAAGTCACATTTTCTCAACTTTGTATACAACTGATGCTCCCTTAGCAATTTCAATGTCAATCTCAAATGTTCTTCATGCTCTTCCTCATTCTTAGAATAAATAAGGATGTCATCTAGGAAGACAAGAACAAACTTATCCAAATACCCACTAAAAACACTATTCATAAGGCACATGAGTGTGGTTGGTGCAATTGTGAGACCAAATGGTACCGCTACAAACTCATAGTATCCATACCTAGTTCTAAAGGTTGTCTTATTAAAATCTTCATCCTGGATTCTTACCTGATGGTAACCATACCTCAAGTCAATCTCGGAAAATACCCTTTCTCCTCTCATTTGATCAAAGAGGTCATCAATTCGAGGTAAAGTATATTTATTCTTCACAGTGACTTTATTCAGTTGTCTGTAATCAATACACAACCTGACTATACCATCTTTCTTCTTCACAAATAGAACTGGTGCTCCCCAAGGAGACACACTTGGCCTGATATACTTCTTTTCCAACAACTCTTGTAGCTACATCTTCAACTTTAGCATTTCTGGTGTGCTAATCCTGTAGGGTGTCTTGGACACTAGTGCTACTCCAGGCACAAGGTCAATTGTAAAATCAATGTCCCTCTTTGGAGGAAGTCCTGGAATTTTATCAGGAAAAACATCCCTTAATTCCTGCAATACATGAAATTCCTCCAACATAGGAGTTTCATTTTATGTTTCCTCCAACACATGGGCTACATACAACTGGCAACCTTTCCTACAAAACTTCTTCAGCTACATTGTTGAAATCTTCCTAACATAAATCACCTTTGGAATGCCTCTTACAACCCTTAAGTTTCCTTCTTCATCTATGCACTCAAAAGTCTTATTATAACAGTCAACCTTAACTCTGTGCATTTCTAACTAGTCCATTCCAATGAGAATATCATAGGAACCAAGTGGCATAACATTCAGATTTGCATAAGTGACCAATCCATCCATAACCAATGGACATTTTTCTACCACTTCACTAACCTTTCTCTTAGTCCCAGTGGCTAGCTGAACTAACCATGGTTTGCTATGGTTTAACTTTTTAAAAGCACAAATCTCAACAAATATAGGAGTAATATAACTATGAGTAGATCCAGGGTCAATCGAAACAGAAACAAATTACTCAGCAATCTTACCTGCAAATTCAACCACATTTGACTAATGATGTGCCTAGCGATACTCCGGTGCTACATAAATTCTAGGGACAGTCCTTGCTACTTGACCCGCAGGTTTTGCTTCTTGAATGTTGTGAGCTTGCCTCACATACCCATTCTCAAGTGGACAATTCTTGTGCATGTGGGGTCCTTCACATTTCCAACATTGCAGCGGTTCTCTGGTCTCTTTTGGATCTCTTGGCTTGTCTCCCATCACTCTAGTTGGCTGATTCACAGCTTATGATGGCTGCCTCTGCTGGTTTCTGAAGTGAGAAGGTTTGAAACCTTTCTTCCTTTGGTCATACTTCTCCTTCTTTTTGTCCTTCCATGCCTTATGGATATCAGGTTTTCCTTTGCTTTGCTCATAAAAATACTTAGCTTTCCTTATTGCTTCTTCCAGAGTTCTAGGTTCATAAAACTCTATTCTGTCTATGTATGCTTGAGGTAAACCACTCAAAAAACACTAGATTTTCACTTCATCATCCTTAATGTATCTGACATACCTCAAAAGTTCCAAGAACTTGTTTGCATACTATTCCATGGTTTGTTGTCCCAATTTCAGCTCATGGAATTCTTTGATCTTGTCATCATAGTTACTGTCATATAGGTACTTGTGCTTGAAATACTTCTTGAAATGTTTCCACACAATATTTCTATCATTGATCTTCTTTACCTGCCTGATGTGCTCCTACCATATAGATGCTCTACTGTTCATATTGAATATGGCTACCCTATCCTTCATATTTCTTGAGTAGTCTTGGACTTGGAAATATTTTTTCATCCCAAGAAGCCAATCTTCAGTTTCTTGACCAGTCTTTATCTCATCGTTAAAGGTAGGCGACCATGCCTTTTTGAACTCGTCCTGTGAGTTGTTTTAGTAGTGCCTCTTTCTCTTTTATCTGTGAGATGAATAAATCAAACCCCCAATCGAACCTAATTCAGAGTCAAATTATCCACTAGAAGATCTCTTTCTTCTTCTGGCACTGCTTTTACTACCTTCTGGATGTACTTCCTGACACCCAGAGTTCATCCTCCTTTAGATGTCTTTCAAAATATGCAACATGGTTGCATTCAGTTGATTCTTCTCTTACCGAGCTTTAATCAAGCTTCTCATGGTGGCTGCAATATCTAGGGGAGTATCTTGAAATATTCTCCCATTATACTATGTCACAGCATTTCCAAATTGGACGTTTTCTCCCATAGCATCTTCCTCGTGCTCATAGGGACTCCGAAAAACATACTTGTCGTAGGTTCTTATGGATAAGCTGAAAACCCACTTTTTCAATCTACACTGTGACTCTGCAAAATGTTTTAACAACATCATTTGTTAGTTGCATAGCAATTTCAGAATTAAAACAATTTAATTACTGTCACCTGGCCCATCTAGGCCCAATGTTGTAACCAACAACTCTGTTAACTGTTCAACTTCGCCCCTTTAGGCCCAGTGTTGCAACCAATAGCTCTAATACCACAATGTAACATCCCCACACCCCATAATATGGATAAATTAAAAATTTTACTTCAAGAACCCTTGTTCTCCTTCGAAACAAGGGGCATGGATGTTAAAACACACTTCAACCTTCATTCTCAGGCTTAGAAACCATTCTAAGAGTCATTCCTCCCTTGACACGTCCCTTCTGTGACTGGAAACACCTTTTCTGCACTAAACCTGTCCTTTCTGTACTCTACATTCTGCACTTCCGCTTTTCTCCCTTCTGACCTCGGAAATTGGAAATTGGAAACATAATGTGTGACGAAAACATTGAACCACTCTTCCAACTTCTGCCTTCTGCATTTCTGCTTTCCACCCTTCCAACCTCGGAAATCGGGAATCGTAAACATAATGTTCAATGGAGTCCTTCAACCACGGTTCCTCCTTCCACCTTCCGCACTTCCTCTTTCCTCCTTTCCGACCTCGGAACTCAGAAGTCAGAAACATAAAGTCTGATGGAGTCCTTCAACCACGGTTCTACCTTCTGCACTTTCACTTTCCATCTTTTCGACCTCGAAACTCAGAAGTCGAAAACATAAATTTCAACAGAGTCCTTCAACCACGGTTTCGCTTTCCACCTTCTGCACTTCTACTTTCTTCCTTTCCAACCTTGGAAGTTGGAAATCAAAAACATAAAGTTCGAAGAAAATACTTAACGATTCTTCTGTCTTCTGCACTTCTGCTTCCTCCCTTCTGACCTCAAAACTCAGAAATCGAAAAACATGCTTTATGTCTTGTTTTCAACTTCCCTTTCTGCCTTCCGTGGGAAGATCCTAGGGTGCATAAACACAACAATTTCACCTTGTTTAACTTTCCCTTTTCTGGTTTCCACCTTCCTCCTCCCTCAGGCGGATTCCAAGGGGCAGAAACACTAATTCAACTACCTCCTAACTCTGTAACGGGCTTCTAGCCTCCATGAACTTAGGAAAAATGCATTAAAACCTACAAGGCATATAAATATGCAAATCCAAAACATTCACCAACAGTAACTCTACTGAAATCATTAGCAGGCATTCATCATATTCATTAGCATTCTTCATAACCAGTATATTCATTCATAAGCAATTACATTGCATAAACAAGAATACTTATCTTAGAGATGAAGCTTTCCCGTAACTAGCTATGTCGCTACAACGTTCCACCCAACCATATGCCAGTGTGTTCATTAATCTCTCAACACCACTACTACCCCCGAGTTGGGCATGATTTCCACAAGGAACTAGGGAACAACATGATTACACATAGCCAAAACTCATAACACACATTCAAGCCAATAAATGGGTTTCACGGGCTACACATCCAAGCCATCTTTCAGTTGGGTTTATCAAACTGCTTAGGCAACAAACCAAAACACTATTGGGTTTCACGGGATACATAGCTAAGACAACAAATAGTAGGGTTTCACAGACTATACACAGTCAATCCAACATCCACATTAAGGACCAGCCAAGCCAACATATGGGTTTCACAAGCTACTCAGCCAAGCCATCTTTCACAATTGGGTTTCATAGGTTGTCCAGCCAAGGATTACACACATGGCCCAGAGAAAAACAAGACACGGGTAAGCCAACTACCAATTGGGTTTCATAGGGTGCTCAGCCAAGACAAGATCCAATTGGGTTTCACAGGATGCCCATCCAAGCCAATATACAATTGGGTTTTACAGGCTGTCAACCAAGCCAATCTCCTTTGGGTTTCGTAGGCAGCTAAAGAAGTGGATAGGAAGAACTTCTAAGCTAGTGATCTCATCCACAGAGCTAAGGACACCTTCACAATATCTATCTGGTCTGGCATCCACGTTGCTTACACACCCAACACAAGGAAGTGTCCGCTTCTCTGCTCCACAATCCCTCAGGCTACACCTTCCCTTCCAGTGCTCTTCAAGATGTGCAGAGAATATTCACCATCCACTCTTATCTTATTGTGAGGTTTCACACTAGGTTTAACAATCATATTCTACGTCTCTTCCACTCCTAAGTCTTGCATACAGTTTAGACCCAAACCAGGGTGCACAACACAGCAAACCATATGGAAACACAACAACAAATGCTTCACTCTGTAATACGAAGGAACGGGTTTGCATAACACTCTGTAACACAATGTAGATGGACTGAACAACTCCAAACAGCAAACCACATTGCACAACCACTAACAGATACCTTCCCTGCGAATCCGGAGAGTGAACAATGCGTGAGTGATCGAATGGTCCAATGAACATAATGACCACAATGTTCAGATTAAAACCCGATTGACAGACTAGGCATGCAATTTTTGTTTTCGCTTGCTTCATAATAAAGAACACAGCTTATGCAACTGCAGGCTTGTTCAGTCATGAAATCGATTGCCATGCCTTCCTCTACCCAAGGCATTAACTACCTCAACCAATTTCCTGCAAGAAAATTGAATGATCAAGCACAGGGACGATCTACGGTGGACATGTTAACAAACAGGTAACTTTTGAACATATTTACAGCTAGGATCAACCATCAAACAGATCGACGTTGCACAGTGATTTCATTAATTCAACTAGAGCTACTTAACAAACTTTTCATGTGCGTGAAATTCCTATGAAATCTACTTCATCAAGTTTGGAGTCCATGGTTGATCTATTCGTGACACAAATCCAACAACCCACAAGGATTTCACAACGTCAACTAGACGGTAGTTAACTCAGCTAGCATGTGCGAAATCTCTATCCAAAAGGATTTAATTCCAAGATCGTGCATCCATTTGGGTGACTTGGATGACAAAACAACGAAGGTTTTTCTGCTGATTAGACTGGGTTTTGTGAGGACTGAACCATCAATCACTCACCTGGAATATTCTGGTTTAATCCCTCTCTATTCCTCTGTGAAATCATGCCCCCA
This sequence comes from Pseudotsuga menziesii, assembly GCA_001517045.1. Taxonomy (NCBI): domain Eukaryota; kingdom Viridiplantae; phylum Streptophyta; class Pinopsida; order Pinales; family Pinaceae; genus Pseudotsuga; species Pseudotsuga menziesii. Next base: position 483,818 of record LPNX010223549.1, read on the forward strand.
TCTCTTTTCACGTTGCAGTGCATAGCTAGTTGTGTTATTTTTATTAAATGGTGTATTTACATGATGTTCAAAAATATGTTGTGCTTGACTTAGCACCAAAACCATAGGTATCGAACTTGATCACCTATCCACAAAAAATCAATCAATGGCAGGGCCTTGGCCTTGAGCTCCCTCCCACGATTCAAATACAATACATGCATCATGTACAATCTTAATACCATGGGGTCAAAACCAGGTTGTTACATACTTAATGCAAATTTTTATGCCATAGGACAAAATAGCCTTGTAGTGTTTCACCTACTATATATATATATATATATACAGAGAGAGAGAGAGAGAGAGAGAGAGATTTGTTCGAAATGTAATATTGACAACTATTAAACATACTTAGATTAACACTTGCTTATGAGAGAGAAATAATATTACCACATCTAATATACACAACGAAAAAAGTGGCTCATGATCACCTGTCTATTATTTTTACTATTCACTAAATCAATTTCCTTTTGCATAAGATTGACATATAACCTAGATTCATGAGATATTTTATCAAATCCACCAATACATCCCATGATAATTTTTCATATACTTTGTTGCATCGTTCTATCCACGCATTCATCCAATCAAGATTATTCAAAGTGTATAAATGTAGTGCATCCCACCCTCGAGCAAGTGTGTGACAAAACAAAATTGAATAATTATGTACTCATAGTAAAGATTAATAAATGCTGGATGAATAAAAATTATAAGATTAAAGAAGTAGGAAATTGAAAGAATATAATATACACTATTATATAAGTTTATATGATCTATTCTACCATTACCTTTGGCTTTCCTAATTCTACCATTTCCCAACAAAAACTACCCTTCATATTTTTTCTTGGAAACAATGTCCCAAATGCAATGCAAAATAATATGTGGTGATGATACTTCAGGAAGATAATCATGAATATACACCATGGATTGATATACCATATAGCTCTTAACCATAGAACCCTCCATATGTGATACTTTTCTAACAAAAGCTTTCAAATCCTTCAAGTGCCTCTCCCCTATCCACATTGACCTTGTGTGTATAGGTCCACATATTTCAATCTCCTAAACTATTTGTATGAGGTAGTGTTCTTGTGCATTGAAAAAAAATGAAGGAATATACTTTTGCAATTCACACATTAGTCAAGGAATTTCTCTTTTCCAATACCTTATATCTTCTTTATGGATTTCTTTGGACGACGACCACTTAAACAAGTTGACACAACTTAAATATACAAGAATATTGAATACAATAATACAAGTATGCATACCAAGCATGCAAATAATATTATGGAAAATTGTGTAGTTGAACTTTCTATTATAAATTAGGAGAGCTTACCTCATGTACTTTCCAAGATCATATATGACTTGTTTTATGTTATTGTCGAAACTATCTGGGAGAGAAAGAGGTAGAAAAAAATGAAACATAGGACACATAATCATTATTTTATTCATAAATTCAAATACAACAACCAAATTCTAGAAACAAGCTGGAATATTAATACACTAAATTACCTTAATAAATGTATGCCAATTGTGTTTTTTAACCCCGCAAAATTCTCCTTTCTTTGTTAAGTTATTATATATGTTTGAATAAAAACCACTAGGAAATTTAATTCTTTACGATGTATTTTGCAACATTGTTATCCTACCCTATAAATAAACCATGGAATATTGTCTAGTTTTCCATCATTGGAATAATGTATCAAATTTCCCGTTACATGATTGGATTCCATAATGTCGCTACAAACTTTGTTGATTTTATCTTTGTTACTCCTTCCATCTAAGATTATCCATAATGTTTATGTAACATTCTTTCTGCTATGCATTGTATCAAACAAATGGGAAACTTATAGGTGCTCATAGTAGGGAAACTTATTGAATTGGATGGAGTATCATTTTATTTTTCGTACAGGAGGATCATTAATGCATCGATGACCTTTACGTAATGGAAATGAACAAATTAAATATTATATACCTTTGAAACAACTGAATATTATAAATATTGCAGGATGTATAATGTTATTATACGTGATTTGTAATCTATTTGCTTACCTCGACAACGATTCCTATTATACTCCAATTTCCAAAGTTGAGTGTCATTCTTCGATGTTTTTTCATAGTCTCTTCCTTCCCATTATACTCATCAAACACATCCTTTCCTAAGATTTTTGAGCATCGAGATATCAATCTAGGACCACACATTGGACATGCAAATTTACCCTTTGTTTGAAGAACAACAAGATGTGGAATTTATATGTTAATACAAGTATTATAAAAAGAAATTATTCAAAAAATGCTTCAATCATTAACAAAATTAATTATGATTAGAGTGCAATATTAATTTGATACTAACCACCACAACAGTGTGTTAGCCTCAGGGCATCATGAATTGCCCATGTAAGTATTCCATGGAATTGAAATTGTCTTTGACTATTGGTTTGGAGATGTCACACATAGTGATGTCAACCCATAGCTGTGGAAGTTAATCAATAATAGGCTCAATAAATAAATCCATATATTTAACTCGGTACTTACCTAATTATTTGAAAGTACACACATTTATTACGTTCAACATATAATAAATTATTATATCTAACAAACAGCTAATTAAGTATATTGGAAATGATATGTATTTAAAAGAATATATAACTAATTTGAACGTTTACCAGAAACAATAATTACCAAAATTGTGTGCTCCCTCTTTATTGACATCTAAGGAGGAAGGTTATTGTTTATAACAAAAATAGGTCACACTGAGTAAACATATTTCATCTCGCCAAATGGATTGACATCATCATCTGCCAATGAAATGCTAACTTTATGAGGTTCTTCTTTAAAAATTGGCCATATTTCTTTGATTCCCCTAAATGTGGTACCATTTGTAGGCATTCACATATCACCATCTTCACTTCTATTTCATACGTTGTAATCCATAAAATGTGCCATGTTTTTGCACCTAAACAATCTTGGAAACATGGAATCATGGGAATATGAGTCATGATGAAGAAAGTTGTGGGGCACCTTATTTGTTACTTGATCAGTTCAATATATGCTAATTCCACATTGAGGGGAGTCCAAATTTGATGCATGTTGTCCATAATATATAATGTGGTCATTAGGACATGCATCAATGGCTTTATACGCCATTCCTCAAACTTTCATAATGAGAGACAACTCTCGGTATGTGTGAGGTAAATGATTTTGTGATGGTAGGATAATATCATCTAACAACATAAAACATTAAAACAAAAATTTAAAGTAATGAATATTGCTTATCGATTTTGCATCATCCTTTTTAAAATATAAGCAACACTTGTAAAAATAAAATAAAATAAAAAGAATAAAAAATGGTATTCAATATGTATAGAGAATTATATTGCATACCTTAGGATCTATGTGAGGAAAGTATAATATAACCAATTCAACACTTTGAATTTCACTAACAATAAAATTACGGAGAGAATATTTATCTTTGATCCTTCATATAAGGTTTTTTTTCCTTCTCAATGAGAGGTATTCATCAAAGTTATTATCCATTGGCAAAGCATGAAATGTGTCACTGATTAATCTATTTATACCATCATTATGAATTATGTCAATATCATCATTTCCTCAGCCATAGGATTAACTTCATCATCTCCAATATTGGCTCCATGATGATCTCCGTTTCTACTACAATTTAGCACATCTTGATTGTTGTTCAATCCAATTATAGGACCTTTATCTTTGTCATTACAAATTACAATAAAACAAATTTAGTATATATATAAATCAAATATTAAAACAATAAATTTAAAACTCTAAATTAAATTAATAAGATTAAAAATTAAGCATGCAACAATGAAATTCGTCTAGTACATCTTACCAGTGGATGAAATTCACGCCCCCCTTTGAAGTGATCATATTCCCAACAGTGTTTTATAGATGTAGACCTTAAAATTCTTATTTTCATTCCCTTGCAATTTTTGTAGGGGAGCCAACATTTACCATCACCAAGTTGCTCCCATAACTTAGCAACAGTCCTCAAACTTTCCTTGTTTGATATTGCCATTGTTAACTATATAATTTAATAAATAAAATTATATATCTCAATATGGAATTGTTGTAATGTTGATGGTATATTTGCCAAAACTATGAAACAATCTATTGTAGACGTCCACGGTGTCACATAATTGTCGGCTTAATATGAAGGGTTCTTATATAATTTTCATTTATGCTCATATTCATCTAAATAACGACATACGTTGACTTGGTCAATGTGAGGGTGCATTGACCATTTCAAAGAACAAAATGGGACAGGTAATGACTAGGTTGTACTGACATATAAATGTCTCAATTATGACAAAACAATAGGGACATCAGAATTGCGACACTGGTCGAGATTAAATTAAAAAATGTAAAGGAATTGCCAACAAGATTTATGCCATTGTTGTTGAAAAGTATGTCATAATTCACATCCAAATGTAGTAGTGCATGATATAAAATTCAATGATAAAACGACTATTGAATAAGAATCCAATGCTTAAGATTGAATCCCTTCTTCATACTTCTCACCTTGCACTTGGCAAGGGGGGATATTAATGATGACAGTCGGGAATAAAGTTTCTAAATCCTATTAATACAAATTCAATCAACATTTGAGAATTTGATCATGGCAACTAGTCTCCTAAATAGGATATGTACAATTCAACTACTCATTGAGATGTTATTTGACACCTAACTATGTCAAAATTTAGAGAGCACTTCAGTGATCCTATTTATTCACTGATAGTAGAATGATGATCCTATTTGTTCACTAATTAGAAAGGGAATGTTCAAACATCACAGATGTTCATTTATGGAATTTGTTCTCTCTTTCAAAATTCGTTTCAAATGAAATATTCAACATTTAACATCTATATTTCATGATTTTTCAGCCATATCTCCATCAAAGTTTGGACATTTCAGATTGAAGATTGAAATCATACAATCACAAAGTTTGAAATCTTTATGGGTTGTAATATTTATCCTTGATGAGGTGGAATCCTTATTTTCTTATGAGCATTATATCCATGTACTATATATTGATATCATTGTAAATATATATGTGTTGAAAATGGAATAATCTTTTTTCACCAATTAATTGTATTTAATCTATAGTTCAACAAAAATACCAACAATGGTGTGAGTGAAAGGAGAACTCCCACGTGAGTTCTTATATTCATATTCAACAAATATTTCTCCACCAACTATCCATCACTTTGAATGCTCAAGTTTAGTGTAATCCTTATCATAAGAAAAAATAACTTATTTGATGCTATGTATCAATAGTTCTCATATGTTTTATAATTTAGGTATTTTGAATTGAATTTCAACTTTCGAAATGATGGGTATGTGGTGATGAAATATTTTTTGAATGTAAATACGAAAACTCATGCATGTTTTTCCATTCACTTTCACACCATTGATGATATTAGTGAGGCATTAAAGAAGGATAATAAGCAATGTTTTAGTTTGTTAGTTTGTTAGGAGAAAAGGGTGTGTCGTTAGATAGAGAAAACCAATGACATGTTATGAAGTTGATAGACTCATAAATGTTGTTGAAACCTATATTGTCTTTTTGAAGAAGTTTCATTGTGTATACATGGAAATCGTTTGAAGATCCTAGAGTCAAATAAAAATATCGGTCTTACCCATTAAAAGAAATCATATTCACTTTGCACATGGTTTATTAACAAACAATAGTGCAATTATAAGATGGAAAGAAGCTTTTCATTTATGAAAGAAAAATCATTTTTATATAAGGGTTTAGTGGTGTTGTACCACCTAAATATTTGACAAAGATAGAGATAATTGAGCTTAAGAGAAATAAAATATTTTCAAGAAAATGTTTAATTTAAAGTATATAGGGTAGTGAATATGGATGAAGGGAGCCAACTATCAATTGTAGTTGGATATCAACAAAATTTGTTGGCCATTGTTAGGCATGTAATTTTGGTTGAATTATATTAATTGTTATCTAACATTTTGCATAGCCAATGTTTTCACTCATGTTTGTTGTCTAGGTTGGATGATACATGAATCCCTCATGTTGTATTTTGTAATGCAAGTGATAAATTTGAACAACTTTGTAAAGTTGAAATGCTAGGTGAGTTTCTAGTGTGATTTATGCTAGCCATAGTACAAACACAAATTAATTGAAAAAAATAAAGAATAGGATTCATGTGTGTCGAGCAATTGATACATAGGTGATACAATATCTCAAGATTTGTAGGTTCATTGAAATTAAATATGCCATGGAAAAATTGGAATGGAACAATGAAAGTGTGTTGGGCCTATAACCCATACATTCCATAATAATAATAAAACGACTTTGATACATTTTAGTTGTTGTGTATATTTTGTTTAAGATTGTAATAATTCTAGTTTTACCTATAAAATGTTGCATTATTTGGAACTTCAACTCTAACATAACAAGCCAATTCCAACAAATGTAATGCATTTGAGTTAAAAAAATTCTATTATTCATTAAATGATATATACATAAACATATTGCCAAATGTAATGAGTTTCAACTCTACATAGTGAATTTCAACTTAAAGACAATATATACCAATGAACCCCCTGTTGCATGCTTTCCATGGCCACGGAATCAAATAATTCATTTGTGGTGCTTATGCTAGTTTCAAATTAAAAAATTAGTAATAAACATATAAATCTAAGGTAAAAGTGTTCATAAAATAACAATGATCAAGAAAAAATTTAGGGATGAAATTTAGCCCATGTGCTAATTCCAAAAAAAATCACTAATTTTCATTTTTATTAAGTGGTTCTCCCAAATTCCATAGGATAAAAATATTCTACTCTGAAAATCACCAAAATTTTCAAGAAACTATAAAAAATTCTTAAAATTTTGAATATTTTACAAAAATATTGCCAAACATTTTATGATTGGAAATTTGAGAGTTAGTAAGATTTGCCAAAGTTTGTACATTTAAAAAAAAATGGATCCTTTAAATTTTCTCTCACATTGATATGTTTCATTAAATATGTAATTCAAATTAGACACTTTACACATATATATCACTACAAATGCATAGAGTCTTGCTACTTCTTGGCGTTGTTCTCAAGGAATAGTGGTGTGACACTATTCATTTTTGCATAAAATAGCATGCGAAATTCACATGCACAATGTTAAGATTGTCTAGTGTGTGCAAGATTAAGTGGTGTGCCATCCATAATGCATCCTCAGATTTATTGGTGCATCCAAGAGTGTGGGAAAATTCTACATGTTAAATTTAACTCTCTAGTTTTCTTATGTTGTATGGGAGTTTTTTAAAGTTGGATCTAGAGAAAGCCTATGACCTGGTAGATTGGTCATATATCATATTGATTTTGGTGCAGATCGACCTCTAACCCAACTTGGTGGAATGGATTATGAGCACTGTCACATCAGTCCAGTGTGCAGTGTTGGTCAATGAAGAACCTTCATATTCCTTCAAAGGTTTCAGAGGATTAAGACAGGGTTGTCCACTATATCCCTATTTGTTCATCTTGGATATGGAAGTCCTTAGTCTGTTGATCATCCAGGCAAATGCTCAGGGGTCCTTTTCGGTATTTAAGGTGGCCATGGGTTTGTATGTCACTCACAATCTTTTTGTTGATGATGTGATTATTATTGGGGGTGGCTCAGTGGTTGAATGGATATTTCTTCAGGCCTTATTATGATCTTTCTGTAAAGCCTTGAGTCTTAAGATAAGTGCTAAAAAATATTTCCTCCTCTATTCTTGTTCTGATTTGGGGTTAAAAGACTCATTATTAAATATTTTTCCCTATAACTCTGGTTCTATGGAGGAAGGTTTCAAATATCTGGGATTCATCATCAAGCCAAACGGCTATGGCTCTAAGGATTGGGATTGGATTCTTAAATGTGTTTCTAGGAAGATTAATTGTTGGCATTTCTGTTATTTATCCTTGGGAAGTAGACTGGTTTTGTTTGAGTCGATTTTACAGGGAATCCTTGTTTACTGGATGTCTCTTTCTTCCTTTCCAGCTTCGGTTCTGTCTAGACTGAGATCAAAATTTTTCCATTTTTTATGGTTGGGCCCCTCAGAGGTTGGAAAAATTCACTTGGTGGCTTGGAAAAAACTATCAATTCCCCGTGAGATGGGTGGTTGGGGTCTCAAGAATCTTAGGCATTCTAAGGCTGCCCTGTGTGCTAAATCTTTGTGGAGATGTTTTTTTTGGAAATGGTTTGTGGGGCATTTTGGTAAAGGAGAAATACTTCAAAGGGTTGGATTCTATTTTTTGGATAAGAGAAGGATAAAAGGTTAAAGTGGGAGCTTCAATAATTTGGAGAAGCTTAGCTAGAATCTTTCCATATATTGCAAATGACCTAAGATGGCAAGTAGGTCGAGGCATACAAATTTAGTTGAGATCTGATCCTTTTTGCGAGCTGAAGGGTTTCGCCACCTTTACTCATGAGCTGGTGGTTGATTTACATCGGATCAATGTTTATGTTTTGAAGGATGTTCAGAAAGGAACTGGAGGTAAGTACTAGGTAGACTCCTTAGTGTTGGGTTTATCTGGAAATCTGGTCGTTGAATGGGAATGCTTCATATGTTCTCTGAACCATGGAAATATCTCTCTCTGATTCTGCAGATAAGTTAGTGTGGGATTTCAATAATAGAGATGGCAATGTGATAACCAAGCTTGCCTACCGTTCCATTATCTCATTACACGAACCATATCTTTATGATTGGGGGTGTGTTGGTTGTGGAAAGGTGAGCTGCCTATTAAACTAAAGCTTTTTGTGTGGCTGGTTATTAATGATAAAATTTTGACCTGGGAAGGTTTGCAGAAAAGGAGATTCGAGGGGCCGGGAAGATGCTCGCTATGCATTATGAACAATGATGGGACTCTCCACCTGTTAAGCAATTGTGCATATTTCATAAATCTGTGGCTACTGATTATAAACTATCTGAAAATCGATTTTAATTGGAAGAAGGAATTAGTGAGGGCAAATCTTCTAGCATGGAAACCTAACAAATGTGCATATGAATATCTGGAAGGCTAGGAATGCCTCCCTATTTTCTAATTCATTTCAAAGATTGGAGATTACCTATGCAAAGACCCTGTCATGTGTTTTAGAGTGGCATAAAGTGAAACCTGCTAAAAAATTAAGAGATCTCTCCCCACCTCTTTTTCTTTCCGAGCGCCCTTTGATCCTCTTTGACGGTGCCTCAGCAAATGGTTTCTGTGGTGTTAGTTTTGTTTTAAAGTTGGCTAGGGGGGAGCAGATTAAAGGCTAGCTCAATTCTGGTAGGGGCTCTAGTACTAGAGCTTAAATTATTGGGCTATGGAGTGGTCTCTATGTGGCTAGATGGTGGGGACTGAGGGATCTCTTTGTCACTGGTGACTCCCAAGTGATTATCAATTGGGCATTAGATAAAGCTCAGGTATTATCACTAGATCTCTTTCACTAGATGAATGACTCCATAAGGCTTATGAAAGAGATAAATTAGTGTTCCTACTTCCATATCTTTCGTGAGCTGAATGTGGATGCTGATGTTCTTTCTAAAACATCGTTGGGTGGGCTAGACGAAAAAATTCATTTATCGTTCTATTTGGATGGCTCATGTCATCATAGGGAAACGATGTGCTTTTCTAGATGATCATATCCAGATCCTTGCTTTGCCTGGATAAATATATTATGTTGTATGTTATTTCCATATTCATGAAGGATTACTTTATCAGTATTATTGAGGACGGATGGTCAGTTATTTTTGTCCATTTTCCTGCGTGGTGTTTTGCCACGACCTTGTTGCTCAAGCCGATATGTATCCATGCTCTGGGATTTTGAGCAGGTTATTATCGTTTTCCAGCTATGATTTTGTGTCTATACAGTTTACGAGCTGTTGACAATGATGTAATGGAGGTCTTCACCATTTCGAAAACAACTTTTAATAATAATAAAAAGGTTTTGTTTTTTCTTCTTAAAAAAATGGGAGTAGCATGACCTGTGTGACTTGTAAAGTCACTCGTGATAGTGTGAGTTAAAACCTATGGATGTATAGCATGGGAATAAAAAAAACTCAAATTAAATCCTAATCTTAATTTTTAAACTGCTAAAAATGCAAATTAAGGGATAAGAATCAATTTACTTGGTATGTTCTCTATTGATGAGGCGTGGTCGTCACATAGATTAAAAAATGAAAATTTGATACCATTATGAAAATTTCACAGGAAAGGAAAATCCATTGTGGAATGGAAGGAATCAAGAAATGTGGATATCACCACACAAAAGGGCATTTATAGAGTGTTAATGAGCATTGATGCTTACATGGCTTTAAAACTAAAATACAGTTACAAATGAAAGTTTGGTTCATTAATTTTTTATTTCGTTTATTTTACCCTAATACAATGCACTTGATACCCATATGCATCAATGCATGTGTAAGTATTGGGCATACCAATTATTTAAAAAATAATAATCTATGTTGATGTGCATGGTAGTGTTACCCACTAGTGCAAGTTGTTAATATATTGGATGCAACATATAGTTTTTTTTAATATTAAAATATATTTTAAAATTAGTACATGTGGCAAGGTTACACATCTATGTGGTGCATCGAGGATGTTCAATCTATTCATTGCACTAACAAGGATTTTTTTTAAGGGTTAATCTTTTTTATATAATAGGTTAACCTATCTCAGTGCTTTTGGTAGGATAACACACTAGTGCACATGTTATGAAAGCACACCAGTGTTATAGTGTGGTTGAAGTACACCAAACAAAATACATCTACTAAAACTTATGATTATACAACTTCACTAGAAATCTCTACTGAAATCAAAGAAAAGTGAAAAGTTTTTGTAAAAAAAATTTATAATCAATGTTTTCCTAATTTTCCTTGTAGTTTACCCTTATCAACATAACTGTAAGAATTACCTATAATGACCAAGAATTATAGAGGGAATCAAACTCAAATCAATAGTAATGTGTATCCTTAACCAATATACTTACATATGATACTAAAATTTTGAGTGATGGTATGTGGCAAAGTGCCCATATCAGCATAGCATGTAAAAATTCAATGTAATGTAGTGACTAGAAGGTATCATAGGGGGAGTCGAGAAATCAAAGTCCAATCGATAACAAATAAAATAGGGTCCTTGACCAATGTAATAATGCATGAGTTGGCATGACCCTAAAAAAGTCACATGTTGGTATATGGCAAGGTACCCACGTCAACATGTCCTACAAGAACCTAATGTAACGACCAATGGTTGAGGAACATAATGTAATGTGACTCTTTAACCATTATACCAACATGACTCAAAATAAATGGCATGCCATTAAGATCATGGCTATTACTGATGCAGGGTCTTAGTGTATGATGCAATTGATCACTAGATCTTTTGAGGTGTTATGTGTTTGGGGTCGGGGTCTCAGAGGTTGTTTCCAGCTACCCTCTCAAAGTTTTGGAGTGATTGGGATGAGCTCAACATCATTTATGATGATTTGAATGTCACTCAAAAGTTTTTTCTTTTGTAATTTATGACCGGTGTCTCAAAATAGACAATGCTTTGGATTGGGTTACTAGGCCCTAGTAGGCTGATTTCCCAATATTTTAGGCGATTTTAGGGTTTTTTCACTTCTTTGGCATGTCAACAAAACAGTTTCTAGCGGAATATTTTGTAAGCGAATTGGATGGGGGTTCCTAACCCCATCTCGGGGCATGTAAATCTAATGAGGAAGATAAGATGCATTTAAGTGAATTGAAAAAGTCCTCAATTTGTGGGGAGGCACTAGGTATATCTAATATGTTGGAAGGGGAGTCAAGTTGTTGTCTGGTTTTCCCAGTAGTTTTATTGTGGGAGCCCAACTATGCAATGAAACTTTTTGTGTTGATGTGGATTCCCTGGTAATTGTGAGGGATTATTGTGCAAATAGGGTTTTTAAGGTAGCTCCCTCATTGAAGAAGGGGTGTTTCCATGTTGGAGATGCACCAATGATTGGGCTAGTGGGTTCTTTTTCTTAGAACAATAATCCCCTATAAAGTATAGGTGGTGATTTGCCTCGATGTAGGGGGGTGTAAGCTAAGGAGAATCATGTTTTAAAGGCATTGAAGGTTCAGAAGGAAGAGGTCGCCATGACCTTGGGGAAGGATGTTAATCTTGGAAGAGTGGAGAGTTTATTGACTAATGCATTGGTAGGTAAAATATGCTATACCAATTTGAACCACGTGTAATTGATGGCATGGGTTTATGATAACTGGAAACCCCTTTTGGGATATAGCCTAAGGGTTCGCATCCTTATGAACCCTTGGATTTGATTTCAATTTATAATTTAGGATGACCTTTTGAAGATTTTGGCTTGGACATGGGTTATTGGGAAGGGGTCTCTTTGCATGAAAAGTTAGCACTTGGCAGTCAACCCTCTGGCTAAAAAAATTAGTAAGAAGTACTTTAGGATTTTGTTGTAGGGGTTTCCACTTGAACTTTGGATGAAGGGGTTTTTTAGGTTATAAAAAATCGAGTGGGTAGATTCATCTATTTTGATGAGAAATCATTGTATAGGGAGGACAATAAGATGAAGTGGGTCCTTTCTAAACTTGATTTGGCTCTTGGTTTACCAACAAAGCTTGCAATGATTAGTCGGGGTGATATGTTTTTAACCAATTCCTTGACTACTGGAGGGCTCCTTCTAGGTTCCATGGTTATGGGGGAATGGGACATTTAAAAATATATTTCTCAAGTCGTTATGCTAGTGGTGACTTGGATTATAGGACTATCCCTCTATAGTTCCCTTTTTCTTCAATGTCGAATAGGGATTGTATTCTGAGTGGGGAGGATTTGGTTGAGAATTCGAATAAAGAGTCCTGCTACATTCTCTAGTTGAAGACCCTAACTTGTCTAGTAAGTTGAAACTCCTTTTTCCTGATTTTTTTATACGCTCAATGATTTTGAATTTCGTCTACTCAATGAAGTTGAATCTCGACATTTCAATGGTTGGTAGGGGGGTATTTCTACTACACCTAAGAAAACCCTCTTATCTAGCTCATATGGGGTGGAACTTCAGAAGGGAGAATATGTTTTAAGTATTGATATCTTGATTTTCAATCATCCCTCGCCCATTGTTGATTTCCCCTCAAGCAAGAGGGAAGGGGATTTGACTTGTGTGGCTAATCTAGGTCAAGGTCTCCAGGGGGTTGCAGATTTAGGCCTTTCCTCTCGAGTACCAAATTTGGAGTTTCCTGAGGTTTAGTTAAGGTTCTCATGGACATCAAGAGAGGAGGTTTCTATATCATTGCCACTTTGCACTGCTCATCCAATGTACTCAATGGGGAGGGTTCTAAGGTTCAATCCCCTATTTCTTCTTATTAGGCTGCTCTCATAAAGCAGTAGCTCCCTGTTTTATCCAACTTTGGAGCTAAAGAGGGTTTGAACTACACAAAAACTCCATGCCCTAATGTTACGCTAAGAAAAAAACCTGGTGGGAAAGGACAAAAGGCAAAGGATAGTTCTGTTCATGACAGATTTGAAGGATGTTACAATGTGAAGCATTCCACCCCTTCTCCCTTGCAAGGTTGTACTTTAGATTCACAATCTCTGGATGCATTATTTGATGAATTTTGACCTCTTAGAGCAACGTTGGCCTTTGCGTTGGTTACTCAATGATCTCGTTGTCCTTCAATATTCATGGAGTTGGGGGCACTTCGAAATCCATATCCCTAAAAATTAGATTGCTTGAATTGATTTCACCTAATATCATTCTTATTCAAGAAACAATGGTCCCTAGTGCAAAGGCCGGGGAGTTTTTTCTTAGCTTGTCTTCTCCCTGGATGGGAGTGTTATGTGGTGGACATTGTTGGACTCTCGAGAGGCCTTCTCTCTACTTGGAACCCAAATAGAGTGAAACTTGGTCCTTATTTGTCATGTGCAAGAATATTTCTTGAAGGACACTGCAGAGTATTGGGTCACCATTTAAATATTATTAATTGTTACAGGATGTATGTTGAGCGGATGGGGTTCTGGAGGGAGTTGGTAAGTAGTGGGATCCTTCAGAACTCCTCTTTGATCCTTAATAGAGATCTTAATTTGACCACCTCAACAAGAGAAGTTTGGGGAACCCATTCTCGATTAGATCCAATGGATAACTAATTCAAACATATTATACAAGATTCCAAGCTCATTGATGTGGAACCCTTCCGTATGGTTCCTACTTGGCGGAATGGCAATTCGGGCGGAGCTAGTTTGGACAAATGTCTGTACAGGTTCCTCATGGAGGAGGATTTGACGAAGGGGGTTGACATATTCAAGTCTTGGGTTGTTAACATCAACATTTTGGACAGTATGCCTATTTGCTTGAGACTGCAACTTGACTCTTTTTGGGTCAAGTTCCCTTTCAAATATAACCATGTTTAGTCGAATGATGAGGATTTCTCCCTTTTAGCCAAAAGGAAATGGCCTGGTTGGAATAGGTTTCAATGGGATCTATGATGGATCAATTGCCTCTCTTTTTACAGAAGCTTAAATCTTTGGTGTCCAAGTTGGTAAAGAATTAAACACAAGGAAAAGTATAGGAACTTGCATCAATCAAGGAAGATATTCCTGATACTTTTTTCAAAGTTGATTTGGGAATCATGTCAGAGTAGGAAAACAACCCACTTGTTTTGTTGGAGGATAAAAAGATCTAGATTTTGAAATCAAAGGAATATTTTTGGCGGCTTAAGAGTCGTGCTACTTGGATTTCTCATGGGGCTCTCAACACGAAGTTCTTCCATAAATACGTTGATCATAGAAGAAACATCAATGTCATTTGGGAATTAGTGGATCAAGATGGTACCAAAATATCTTCTCAACTTGGAGGAAGTCGCGGTTAATCATTTTGGGACCTTATTTCAGAAACCTAAGTAAATAATTTTCATTCTTGATTAGAAGTTTTGTAGTGAACGCCTTATAGCAATTTTTCTTATGCGCGTAGCTAAGTGATTGGGAGACATGCCACCTTGATTAAAATCAAGGATATTTTGGAAAAAATGGCCAAGGACAATAGTCCATGCCCCAACGGTTGGACAATAGAATTCTTTTTACAATTTTTTGATATATCGGGTCTTGATATTTTAATGGTGGTTGAAGAGTCGAGAACAATTGGAGTTGTTTCTAGTGTTGTAAATGCTACATTTTTAGCACTTATTACAAAATGTGCCAATTCATAATCATTTAATGATTACCACCCTATTTCATTGTGCAAAATAATTTTCAAGACTATTTCTAAAGTGATTTCAAACAAAATCAAACCTCGCCTGGATGTTTGTATATCCAAAGAACAATTCAGGTTCTTGAATCATAGACAAATATTTGTTGCCATCGTAGTAGCTCAGGAGTCTTCCATTCTATTGACAAGGCAAACAAGACTAGATCCATGGTCCTAAAAATGGACCTCGTTAAAGCTTATGATAAATTTGATTGGACCTTTTTAAGACTATTACTTATCCATGTTGGGTTAAGCTTTGAAATGACAAAGTGGATCATGGGTTGTGTCTCATCAACAAATGCCATTGTACTCATCAATAGTTCTCCATATTATTTTTTAAGGGCTTAAGGGGTCTTGGACAAGGCTTCCCCTTGTCCTTCCTTTTGTTTTTGCTAGTCATAGAAGGTTTGAGCAGGCTTATTCTCTAAGAAAAGAGGTAAGACAAAATCAAGAGTGTTAATATCACTACTCAACCTCATATCACTTATCTCGTGTTTGTTGATGATGTCCTACTCTTCGGCATTGGGTGGGTGGAAGAGTCGATATCATATTTGGCTATTATTAAACTATTCTATGCAGCTTTGGGCTTGGAGATTAGCTCTTAGGAGTTCGATTTTCACTAGTATGAGACATATGATGTTGTTTTGGATCAAGCATTGAGATTTGTTCCTTATTCAATGCATCCCATTGACTATGGATTTAAATATTTAGGTTAATTTTTGAATCCAAATAACTACAAGATTGAGGATTGGATGTGGCTTGTGAAGAAGATTGAGAATAGAATTGACAAGTGGTGCTTTAGATGGTTCTCCTTAAGAGGTAGGATTATCTTGTTGAAGTTGGTTTTATAGAATACTCCTATGTACTAGATCTCTCTTAGGAAGGTTCTGTCTTCCATTCTCAAGAAGATCAAATAAAAAATGATCATCATCTAGAAGGTTGGTAAAATATCTCAGCAACAAAGAAATTTGGAGGATATGGCATTAAAAATATTTCTTGGTTTGGTAAAGCTTTGGTAATGAAGATTCTATGGAAGGGATTGGGAGATAAAGGACTATGGAGCGAGATGTTCATTGGTAAATATCTAATAAAACTAGTCTCTTATTGAATGGACTAGGAAAGACAAAAAAAGGGGCACTCTATCTCAAATATATGGAGCAGGTTGACAGAGGAATTTTCAGCATTGGGTAGTTGGCTTGCATGGAGAGTTGGAAATGGGTTTCAAGTGAGGTTGGGGGTTGACCCCTTTATTGGTGTTGATGGGGCATATAATTGATCTACTGCTACTGTTCATGAGTTACAATCCAAGGGGGTATATTTTTTAAACCATGCTAGGAGGTTTAATCAAAGAGATATAGATAGTCAAAAGTGGCAGTTTGCAGATGATTTGGGGACATTGAATGACTATGCAATTGAATGGGACGAGTTTACAAAATAACTTAACCATAGTGGTATCAAGCTCGGCATTTTTTATGATAAAATAGCGTGGTCCTTGAATGTAGTGATTGGTTAGGTGGATGCGAAGCAAACTTATGATGCTATAAATTTTGATCATTTAGAACCTAGCTATAAATGGTGGTACTGTAATCTTTGGAAATGGAACACCCCTTTGAAATTAATAGGTTTTTTCTAGCTTGCTTTGGAGAACATGATCTAATTTTATGAAAACATGAGGTTATGGTCCTATTTGTTGCCCTTTGTGTAAAATTGAGTATGAGACTATGAATCACCTGCTAGTACATTGTACTTATACTTAGAAGGTATGGACATAAGTCACAGGGAGACTCAATATTTTCAGTAGTTGAGATCAAGGCTCATTTGATGATTGTCTCCATTACTGGTTCAATTTGGATTCTAAAAGTTCATTTCTCTCTTTGCTCTTTATCTGGGGTGCTTGGAGACATGGTAATATTCTCCTCTTTAAAGATGTTCATTTCAATATAGGAAGAGTAAGTTCTAGTATTTGTGGGATGTTCATTGATTACCATGGGAATGTGGAGATTAAAGCACCTTGGATAATTTATGCACCCATTTTCTATAGTTTTGATCCGATTGGGTATTTTGATGGGGCCTTGCAACATGGGCATTGTGGGGATGGAATGCTCATGTGTGTTAATGAAAGGCATAGGTTCTAATTGTTGATGGGATGTGGAACCAGATCCGACACTAGAGCTATGTTTTTTTTAACAGAAATTGTAAAGGAGAATGTATTAAACAGACTGTGCACAACCATTCAGTACAAAAAACAGCAGCTTAAAATTTCTTGCAGTTATGAGGGAATAGATACAAAATTAGGAATAAAGAACACCTTAAAAAGCCGAAGAGAGTTCTAGTATTTCAAATAATTACAGATGAAGTGTAAATGCAGAAAAACCGTTGATTAAGTAATATGCAAAAAAACATTTTCTAAAAGAGGATCAACTTGGATTGCCTGGTTGCCCCACGGGTTGGGTGACCGATTCCTCCTCCATGACCTGAACATATTCTCATATATTTTCTTGGGCTCGACTTCCTTGATTCATCTAAACCAAGAGCTGGAGGTCCTCCTGAATGCGATCTATTTTACCCATGATTTCCTTCAGGTTCATCTCATTGTCATCAATCCTTGCATCATGATTGTTGGTCTGATATGAAACATAGCTAACCTCATCAACAAGTTTTTTTAACTTCCTTAGCAGTCTCTCTGTTGTCCATAATTCCTATGGCCACGATGTCATACAAGCACTGGATAATAACCTTCAAGTCTGTGAGCCCTACATTGTTTCTTCCACGATCCATTTCCAAAGCAGGTGATTGGCCTTTACCACTTATGTGACTGCTACTCAAATTAAGACTGGACAAATTGCTGAGAACAAAACCAAAAGATGGCAAAGCTTGAATAGAGAAGAAATCTGCTTGCTGCAGTGAGTCCCGTTCTTTCCTAAGGTGGCAAAGCAAAATGCCTATCTTAGCTTCCCCTGAGCTAGAAAAATGACAACCCAGGGTGAATTGATTACCTTCTAAAGAGAACTACCTAAGGGAGCTTCCTGCGTTTGCTAAGGAAATGAGATTCATTGAGCACAATAAAGGAGGACTCCCAAGAACGATGGAAGGATTGCAAAGAAAACCGACCTGAGCAAAACCCCCAATTTCAGCACGTCTTTGCAAAAGGGAAGGTGAATCCACCTAAGATGTAACCTACGAATTATCCTGTTGAGGAGGGTCGATAGTAGTGAAGGTCCCTTTTCCAAGTTCAGAGGTTGCAAGAGAAAAAACTTCAATGGAAGGGGAACTAACAGGCACAATGAAAAATGGATTTTCGAAGGGAGGGGGAGGGTAGATAAAAATTATGGAGGAAGCCATCGTGCGTAGAGGGGCATGGGCTAGGGCGTGCGAACTACGCAGGAAATTAAGCCAGGAGGGGGTGAAAATAAAGGCAGGAGGGTGCGTGGGAGAGTGGAGAGATAGTGGAGTCCACTTGTCATGATGGCTAGCATAAAGGTTGCCACCAAGGTTCAAGAACATTACGAAGGGGAGCTTTAGGTTAATGTTTTTCATTAAGTGAGAGGATATGTTTAGTACTGAAGCTTAAGGTAAGCAAAGCAATTAGGGGATAGGTTTAACACCGGAGTCACGGTTGTTTATTGAGATATGTCCTTGAGGGAGGGAGGCTCCCAGGTTATCCAAAGCATCCGCTTGAGCATTATTTGCTCTTAGAATGTGGAAGAATTCAATTCTGCCAGCAAGGAGGAGAGTAATTCTGTCGTAAAGCCTTCTGCAGTTGACGGAGCCTATAAAGTAACCGATGATCATTTTGAGGATGATGTGACGTGAATCCATAAAGACTAATAGCCTGGAGTTGGCTATTACGTCTAAGAGTTCTAGACCCTGCATAAGCACCATCCACTCAACCTCATTGTGCGTCTTGTGGCCCAGCCCCCAAGCGAAGGTTTTTGTCATTTGTCCTTCGGGATCGAGTAAGATCCCCCACGCACCTGCCTCCCCAGACACTAGAGCTGTGTTATTGGCATTATGGGGAGGGTTTTTTTTTTGCTCACTATCAAAGGTTCCTAGCTCTTCAGTTAGTCAACGATTCAAGAGTTATTAACGTTTGGGTAGAAAAGAAAAAAATCTATAGGCTTCCAATTTAGAGCACTAGAAACTCAGGATAAGAGAGCTTCAAGGAAAGTTCAACTCTATCATCAATATGCATATCTTCATACAATTCAACTATGAAGATCGCATCTTGTCCAAAAGAGAAATTGGAAACTCATAGGGACTCATTCACTTTGAAGAAATATTGGACAATCAAGTGGTTTCGAGGGGATCCATTCAGGCTTTCTAGATGATCCCTTGAAGACTACCATTCCTTTTATTTTCCTTCTGTTATGATGAAGGATAAAAGGGACTTTCATAAGATTTGAACCTGGTGAATTCTAATGTTAGAATTTCACTATAGGTATATTTTGGTGTCAACAAGTTTTTTTGTAGTTCCTTTTTTTATTGGATATTTGGAAACCTCAAGGTAGCAGGTTGTATTGTTGTTATATAATTGTTGAATTACAAATATTTGTACACTGCTATCTAGACAATAGAAGCTTTATAATTGTTTATTTGTTTCACTTTATAAATAACAAAACACATATTTTTCTATTGAAAAAAAACACGACTTTCATCTATGTTACAATAGAAAGTCACTTAGATCCTTAACTTATATACTCTGCACGATTCTAAAATGTCCAACATTCAAGTATATTCATTATTCAAACTCTATGAAATATGCCCTTAAAAAATTAATTTATACTTTTTGATTAAGCAAATCAATATGCAAGACATATTTTAAAAATTTTCTAAAGATGATTTGTACTTTTTCTTCCTTTGACAACATAACTATATAAAACATCATTAAAGAATTTAGAATTTATATTTTAATGTTATTGTTATTAAAACTTTATTATTAATTAAATTTATAATCAAATTATATTTCATAAAAACAAAATTTCTAAAGATGATTTGTACTTTTTCCTCCTTAGACAACATAACCATATAAAACATTATTAAAGAATTTAGAATTGATATTTTAATGTTATTTTTATTAAAACTTTATTATTAATTAAATTTATAATCAAAATTGGGGTGGTAGGAGGGGGAGGGATTCTTCTTGATCTCGAGGACCAAATTGAATTCACCCACTCATGGGGAATTGGAGAAGATACAAACTACATAGCTGAAGCACTTTTCGTGTGGCAAGGTCTATCCCAATTGCTTGCTCATAACATTAAGGATGTAATGGTGTTCGGGGACTCTCGACTTATCATTCAGGCCTTGGTTACTAATTCCCTTCCGTCACACATGCGGCTATGTCAGACTGTAAGGAGAATCCAGAGACTAGTAAACTCCTTTCAAAGAATAGAGTTTTTTCATATCCTGAGAGGCCTGAATGATGAAGCCGACAAAGCTGCCAACAAAGCAGTTTCTTTAAGCAATGGGACCCTTAATTTTAATGATGAAACCTCCTTTTATCCTCTTCCATAGGACTTGGGGCTTGTGGATTAGATTCCTTACACATAAGGGGCCCCTTAGGCTGATCTGTGTCGCACGGTGGAGGCACCTATCGGGATCACTCATGCAGGCTCATGGCACCCTGCATGTGAAGCCGCGTTCTTAGGGCCATAGTACAAATTGGACGTCATACCAACAGAGCCATGATGGAATTGAGAGTAGAGCAGCTCAGCTCCCTCCGTGTCGAAGTCCTTCACCTCACCCAACCAGTTATGTTGATTCGTGTGATGAATTCAGTCAGTTTCTTGGGAGATATGGGTAATTTCGGCGATTTTAACAGTTCAAAGCAAGCTTTAAATTCCACAATGGTTGTGGGATTTAATCTTGTGCACCGAAAATAATTCATAGAAGGATTCATTGTTATCCAAAATAGTGTGCCCTCTGATGCTGCCATGGCTTCTAGCTCTGAATTGGTAACTCCAACTGTCTCGCCTCCTGCGCTAGAAGATGAACTCTGGGACATTTGCAAGATTATTAAAGCTTAGAAGAGGTACTTGCTACGTATGGATGAGGAAGGAGTTTGACACTTCGAAATGGTGGATAATGATCTGATTCGGATTCGTGAAGAGCTCCCTGGCTCCATCTAGCAATCAAAACAGGCGTTGCTGACCCGACTTGTTGATTTGGAGATTAAATTAGAAAAGTTGACACTGCAGGTGGCAAAGCTGGAAATAGAGAGGAACAATGGAAATGCAGCGCCTCGGGGTTGAATTCTCTTGGTCAAGAAGAGTATTAGCTCCGAGTTGTCTAGTTTTTTTAAAGATTTCGAATTTGTATTTATGATGGACTTTTCTAGTGGTTGTTTAGCTCTGTTTATTTTTAAATCTAGAAATAGAAGAGCAGAAGCTCTATTAGACTTTTAGGTAGCTAGAACCTCGGTTAGAATTTTCAGGTGCCATTTTGTCCATGCTCTAATACACCTGTATTGGACTTACGGTTGTAATTTCTTTGATGGTTATACCACTATTTTCTAACATAATCTATAATTGTTTCTCTAAAAATAACTAGTAAAAAACAAAGTTAAAAATACAATCACGTGCTTCATAATATTTTTTTTTTAACAAAAACTATGAAAGATTTAATATTAAACAGGTTGTGCACAACCATACATTACAAAAAGCTTTCGCTAGGAGTTCATGTTGTTCTGAAAATGGAAAGGAAAAACAGGGCCAAAGAGTTGACCTTAAAAATCCAAACACAGTTCTTACATAGCTGCTAGAAACAGAGGCAGTATATACCCGAATAAATAGTGTGCCCTCTGACGCTGCCATGGCTTCTAGCTCTGAATTGGTAACTCCAACTGTCTCGCCTCCTCCGCTAGAAGATGAACTCTGGGACATTTGCAAGATGATTAAATCTCAGAAGAGGTACTTGTTGCGTATGGATGAGGAAGGAGTCTGACGCTTCGAAATGGTGGATAATGATCTGATTCAGAATCGTGAAGAGCTCCCTGGCTCCATCTCGTAATCAAAACAAGCGTTGCTGACCCAACTTTTTGATTTGGAGATTAAGTTAGAAAGTTGACACTGCAGGTGGCAAAGGTGGAAATAGAGAGGAACAATGGAAATGCAATGCCTCGGGGTTTAATTCTCTTGGTCAGGAAGAGTATTAGCTCCGAGTTGTCTAGTTTTCTGAAAGATTTCGAATTTGTATTTAGGATGGACTTTTCTAGTGGTTGTTTAGCACTCTTTGTTTTTAAATCTAGAAATAGAAGAGCAGAAGCTCTGTTAGTCTTTTAGGTAGCTAGAACCTTGGTTAGAATTTTCAAGTGTCCATGCTCTAATACACCTGTATTGGACTTACAGTTGTAATTTCTTCGATGGTTATACCACTATTTTCTAACATAATCTATAACTGTTTCTCTAAAAATAACTAGTAAAAACCAAAGTTAAAAATACAATCACGTGCTTCATAACATGGGTAATTTTGGCGATTTTAATGGTTCAAAGCAAGCTTTAAATTCCACAATGGTTGTGGGATTTTATCTTGTGCACCAGAAATAATTCATAGAAGGATTCATTGTTATCCGGAATAGTGTGCCCTCTGCCACTGCCATGGCTTCTAGCTCTGAATTGGTAACTCCAACTGTCTCACCTCCTCCGCTAGAAGATGAACTCTGGGACATTTGCAAGATGATTAAAGCTCAGAAGAGGTACTTGCTGCGTATGGATGAGGAAGGAGTCTGACGCTTCGAAATGGTGGATAATGATCTGACTCGAATTCGTGAAGAGCTCCCTGGCTCCATCTCGTAATCGAAACAGGCATTGCTGACCCAACTTGTTGATTTGGAGATTAAGTTAGAAAAGTTGACACTGCAGGTGGCAAAGTTGGAAATAGAGAGGAACAATGGAAATGTAGGGCCTCGGGGTTGAATTCTCTTGGTCAGGAAGAGTACTAGCTCCGAGTTGTCTAGTTTTTTGAAAGATTTCAAATTTGTATTTAGGATGGACTTTTCTAGTGGTCGTTTAGCTCTGTTTGTTTTTAAATCTAGAAATAGAAGAGCAGAAGCTCTATTAGTCTTTTAGGTAGCTAGAACCTCGATTAGAATTTTTAGGTGCCATTTTGTCCATGCTCTAATACACCTGTATTGGACTTACGGTTGTAATTTCTTCAATGGTTATACCATTATTTTCTAACATAATCTATAACTGTTTCTCTAAAAATAACTAGTAAAAACCAGAGTTAAAAATACAATCACGTGCTTCATAATATATATATATATATATATATATATATATATATATAACAGAAACTATGAAAGATTTAATATTAAACAGGTTGTGCACAACCATACATTACAAAAAGCTTTCGCTGGGAGTTCATGTTGTTATGAAAATGAAAAGGAAAAACAGGGCCAAAGAGTTGACCTTAAAAAGCCAAACACAGTTCTTACATAGCTGCTAGAAATAGAGGTAGTATGTACCCGAATAAACTGCTGATAAAGAAGTAAACAAAAAAAGATAGACTATCAAATTCATTAAAAGTTGCCTGGGTGCCTCAGTGGTTGAATGACCAATTCCTCCTCCATATGTTGGGCTGCCCCTGGAGGATTTTCATTTACTTGACTTTCTTGGTTCATTTTCACCAGATGTTGAATGTCCTCCTAAATGCAGTCCACTTTCCCCATTATTTCTTTTAGATTCATCTCTATATCATCAATCCTGGCGTCGTGATTGCTGATCTGATAGGAGGTGTAACCAACCACATCCACCAGGTTCTTAATTTCTTGAGTTGTCTCTTTACTGTCCATGATTCCAATAGCCACCATTTCGTAAAGACGCCCTAGATTTTTCTTCAAATCAGCAAGACTAGCATTTTCGTTTGCATGGTCCATTCTGTCTTGGCTAGGATTGGGGTTAGCAAGAATAAGTCTAGAAAAATTGTTGAGTAAATCCCTATCTAAACATGTGAGCTCTTGAACCTGCTCACCACAAAATAGACCACCGAAAGCAGAGATGAGGGTTGTAAATTCCTGCTGTAGTGTGTCACTATCCTTCTTGCTGCGGCAAGAGAGAGTACCGACCGCTCCTTCCTTCCACCCCAAACACTTGCACCCAAAAATCAAAGTGTAACCTACAATGAGAGACTGTCCTTCGACGAGAATGTTGAACGCAGATCTTGTCTTTAAGCACCACAAAGGACCACCAGCTTGAGAAGAGCAAATACAAGTCAAGAACGCATCAAGAGCTGGCCTTTCCTTGACGAAAACCCTGATTAGAGGCAAGGACTCCCAAGGGATCCCCTGAACAATGCCTTTGTCGACACCAGAGATTACAGCCAGCAAGGTGTTCTCCGGAGATAATGTAGAGCGATAAGGAAGCGTTACGTTAACAAGGGGAGCATGGGGGTAGGGGAAACTTCTGGAAGAAGCCATGTCGAAGAGGATGAAGAGACCTGGAGCGTGTGAGCTGTGTGAGCAATAACTCTGAGGGGGATGGCTCATTAAGGCGACAAGGATCGAGGTGAGGCTGATGAAGAGTGGAGACCACGCGTCGACTGGGTGGGAAGCATGGGAACCATACTCGATGACCTTTAATCCAAGAAGAAATGTGATGGAATGGGTGAGTAAGGAGGGGTGATACCACAAAAACATTAGGGTATAGGTTTAATGCTTATTCCTAGGCCATTGAGACTATAGTGACCCTGAGGAAAGGAGGCCCCTATGTTGGCCAATGCATCTGTTGAGGCATTATTTGCACAAAGAATGTGATAGAATTCATAATTGTTCGCTAGAAGAGGAATAATTTTGTCATACAGTCGTCTACACTTTATGGAGCCTAAGGTGTATCCATTGATCATTTTATATATGACTTGTCTTGAGTCACCAAATATCGCTATCCTGGAGTGATCTGTATTAGCTAGAATTTCCATTCCCTGCAAGAGAGCCATCCACTCAGCCTCATTGTTTGTCCCATGACCTAAGCCCCAAGCAAAGGTTTGTTCAGTTTGTCCTCAAGGATCCAATAGGATCCCCCCCGCACCTACCACCCTTGTGCTTCATAATAATATTACTGTATATATAGATAATAAAAACCAAAATAGTAATGCAGTACATTGATTCAAAATGATATTAATATACACATAATAAAGCAATAATAAAAATGCATTGCATGTCCAACAATGATGTTATTGTTCTATTTAAATTATGCTAGGATTTCCCATTACCTATATGTATTACAATACAAGGCAAAGGCAAGTTCCAATTGTGATTGTGATATTGATATTTTCATTACTTCAAATTTATTTTATTTTTATTATCTAATTTTTTAAGTAAATTAAATTATTTAAAAATTTATAATTTTTTTAAATTTATTTTTTATTTATTTTTCCCTAAAATTTTACTATAATCGTTGAAATACAATTAAATTAAAAAAAGTTTTTGAAAAGGCATAATCCATTTTTACAATAAAAATGAATTTTGAATAACTACAAGTTATGATCTAGCCAAATATTAAATCATACTATTTATTAGTCTTTTTACAATTAACAACAACCTTTTCCTTCGTCCAAGTAAAGGAATTTAACTAGCAAAATCACTCAGTGATTAGTTTGTAGATTTTTCAAGATTGTGGGTCACATTTATTCATAGATTGGAATTCGAATTCCATCCCTACTTTTTACCACTAGTTACAACTACATTAAATCTACTCTGTGTGAATGGCAGAGGTATTTTGCTTTTCTGCAACTTTTTTGCTTTGGCACAGGTATGAGTATAAGCTTTGAAAAATCTTATTTTCTCTACAATGAAATTGCTTTGGAGATCCGATTGGGCATCACGTCTCTTCTTCCCTACAATCTACACCACATTGATGAGGGTTTCAAATATTTGGGCTATCGTTTAAAACCTTCCAGCCATGGTACTAAAGACTGGAGATGGCTTGTCAAAAGGTTTGAAAGCAAAATTAGTCACTGGGCTTATAAGCTTCTCACCTTGGGTGGCAGGCTCACTCTCATCCGAGCTGTCCTCTCCGGCCTACCTGTTTATTGGTTTGCTCTTGCAAGAGTTCCTAAGACTATCTTGCACCATTTGAGAGAATGCATGTTTGCCTTTCTCTGGGGAAGTAAGGAAGGCTGCTCAAAGTTACACTTAGTTGACTGGAGGATTTTATCCAGGCCGGTTGCATTTGGTGGTTGGGATATTAAAAATCTGGAGTGGTTTGGCACCTCCCTCAGACTTAAGAGCTTCCGGTTGGTTATAAAAGGCACAGGCATTTGGAACCAAATTATTCAAGCTAAATACCTCAAAAATCTTACTTTCGAGGGATGGTTGTGTAAACAAAGCTATTATGTTGGTGGTACATCATTCTTCTGGAACGGGTTTGTATGCTCTCTCACCTGGATTAGCAGGAAACTTGGATGGCAGGTGGGTAATGGTTACAATATCAAACTGGGTGTTGATCCAGTTGTTGGACTAAACACGTCCTATCTTCTCTATGAGGACCTTCGTGATTATTTAACTGATCTTGGCATGCTCACTCTCTATAATGCTAGCTTCAGGCATGTCGACACATGCAATCAATCTTACTGGCTCTCCTTCGAAGACTTAAATCTGGGAGGAAGATGGAAGTCTGAATGGGATAACTATACTGTTGGGTTGTCTCATGGCGGAATCAACTTAAAGACTCCCATGATACCTTACTGTGGTTGCATAATAAAAGGAATGGTGAGGTCATTGCTTCCTTGTCTTATGATCTTATTGCCGCAGCCCATATGCCTCCTTTGACTAACAGAGTTTTGGTTCAAATCTGGCACTACA
The DNA here is from genome assembly GCA_001517045.1 of Pseudotsuga menziesii. Lineage (NCBI taxonomy): Eukaryota > Viridiplantae > Streptophyta > Pinopsida > Pinales > Pinaceae > Pseudotsuga > Pseudotsuga menziesii. Next base: position 510,892 of record LPNX010223549.1, read on the forward strand.
ACATTCCTCTTAAAATCAAGTGTTTTATTTGTCTTGTTTTGGGAAACCGCACTTGTACGTGGGACACCTTGCTGAGAAAGGGCTGGTGTGGTCCTAGTCGATGTTGTCTCTGCATGTCTGAAGAGGAAACCATCAGCCAGCCATATCTTCCTCTCTTGTAACTTTGTAAGGAAAATACTTGCACAACTCAAGAACTCTTTCAATCTAGTTATCTCCTGGTCGACAAACTCAATCCTTGGGAACCTCGAAGTTTGGTATAGCAATGTTTCTGCTTGCTCTCATCTGCCACTCTTTCTCATTTGGAATATCTAGATTGCCTGAAACTACATTCTTTTTGAGGGCAAAACATTTGGGACTGATCATATTTGTTCCAAGATACTGGACCAGTTGATATTGTTTCCTCTTCGCAGGAAAATGAAAAAACCTAGGATAATTGGCCCTCCACCAGTACACCATTTTCCACATGGATTCTTTGATGGTGCATCCAAAGACACCTTGGGCGGTGCGGGTATTGTGCTTGAAATCAACTTTTTTTACTCTTTTAGGCTGAAATTGGGTTGTGGCTATAGCACTAACACTAGAGTTGAGTTACTTGCCTTATGGTCTTTACTATTTTTTGCCGAAAAAATTGGCCTACCCACTCTTTTTATTTCTGGAGATTCATCTGCTGTCATAAATTGGGCAAATGGGAAAGCTTCCCTCTCGGTACTTGAGCTGGATGATTGGTGTGAAAAAATCCCACAACTTAAATCTTCCTTCCTCTCCTTAAAGACTCAACATATCTACTGTGAACACAATCAGGAATCAGATCGACTCTCCAAGGGCCTTTTGTCCTTCACTGAGCACCACAAAGGACACATCATTGGGGGAGGTGAGACAAGATTTTTCTAATTGTCACAATGTTGTGATGGGCTTTACTTTCTTTTTTCATGCCTTTAGCATTTGAGATCTATTCAGACTTCAGTCTCCATGATGAAGTGAACATATTATGATTAGCCGACTCCTCTAGCGCTTTCTTGGATTATCGGTTTGGTTGATGATTGTGTCCTCGGGGGAAATCTGTCTCTCTTTGTTGAGAAGAGGGTTATCTTTGTTGTGTCTTCATGTCATCTTGAACAGTATGCTATATCTCTGCATCCAGTCTTTACTCAGGACTATATGTCCCTCTTTGTGATGTAACCATTATCCATTGATTCTTTTTGAATATCAAGGCTAAGTACTTTTTCTTCTCGAAAAAAAAAAGGTTTAAACTAATAACCACCCTGCAAGGCAGTGTTCAATACTTAACTGGCCTTTATTCCACATGAAGTTAAACTACATTAATTGTAAAGTTTAAAGACATAACGTAATAAAACCGTGCAAGGCAGCATTCAACAATTACCTACCACTTATCCCAAACAAAGTTAAACTACACTAATAGTAAAGTTTCAAGACAGAAAGTAATACGCACAGCATTCAATACTTGACTACACCTTATCCCTATGGACATAAGGTGGGCTCTTATTATATTCTCTATGGACATATATTTGACTGATGCTATTTATTGATCACTTATGGGAGGACCTCACATGTATTGATAGCCAGGTGCTAAGTGTATTTTTTACACATCTTGGGTATTGTTTTATCTCTGTTTTGAACTGTCATGTAATGTTTTTTTTACTGATCTGTTTGACCCATTGAGGTTTGAATAGCTGACTGAAGATGTAGAGAGTTACCTTTGATTCAATAGAATATCAAAAAACTGTTTTTTTCAACCGAAAAATAAAACTAAACCTTATCCCACACAAAGTTAAAAAATGAATTCACCATGATGCATGCTTCCATGATAGCATCAAACAGAAGCAGAAGCAATGATCACTCCCTGTCTTCTTTTCGTGTATGGGAATGGGCGCGTAAGCGTTAAAGCCTGTCTTGCTACCTAATGGTCAATGTCGGCAACAGCTGTGGTCCACCAGCGCCAGACCCAGGAATGCGTACTACCAAGGAAAAGGTGAAAATAAGGCGGCAGTGGCCAGTGGCCAGTGGCCACTGTGTGGTCGCATTTAAACTTTCCCGCTCACAACTCTGGTGGCGTGGGATGAAAGTCTACGGCCGTCTACACCGAACAATGAATGGGCCACATCTGTCAGTCAGTTACCATATAACGTACGCCCTTTGCCTTGGAAATAGAGTATGAATCAAGAAATGCAGATGTTATACTTCTACCTATATTTCTATTTTGAATACTCTGAATTCTTTCAACCATCATCATAATTACCTGGGATTCCTAAGTAGGCTACCTGGATATTGGTGAAAAGTAAGTGAGTCTGTGTATCACATGACATGCTATGCTGTTCCCCTGGAAGAAGGGGAGGCGTGCTGATTCCCATAACATTACACCTATAATGCAATATTGTATTTGGGTGGATTATCTGCAGGGTGGTGGAATTCTACCGCAATTTATACCACAATTTTGGTTCAGCAATTTACGTTCTACTGGTCTTATTAGCTGCCGCGATTCTAATCATCCTTCCCCAGCTCATATGGTGCTCGCTGACCTACCAGCCTGGTGGCTTGTTTTCACTATGTCTCTTGTTCGATTCCCCTCCGGGGTCGTTGCTGTTGACCGCTTCAGCGAAGTCCAAGAGTTGGGCATTTTCAACTATAGCGGGACTGGTTTCTCTTCACAAAATTTAACAGATATGATGGGCCAGAGCAAAGAAGAAGAAGAGAATACATGGTGCGTTGCAAGATACGGCACTGATCCCATTAGTTTACAGACAGCTCTGGACTGGGCCTGTGGGCCTGGCTATGCAGACTGTAGTCCAATACAACCTGGTGGGGTTTGCTACGCGCCCAACACTTTGTTCGCCCATTCGTCTTTTGCATTCAACAGATATTATCAAAAGAATATGAAGGTGCCGGGGTCCTGCGATTTCCATGGTGCTGCAATGGTCATAGACGTCAACCCAAGTGAGCTCAATGATATTTATATCCTCTCTCACTCAAACTCTGTGCAAGCTGCTTCAATGTTCTGTGTAGATACAAAAAAAATAGAATATATGTTCTATTTATTGTATAGTAGTTTGTTTCTTGTTTGAGCAGTTTATTTTTCTGCAGGCTTCTTCTAAAATGCTTGTGCTTCTGTCACTCGCCGCGCAGGTTATCCCGGTTGCCTCTACACATTCAGGTAAATTCCAGGGTCCTCTGTCAATGCACACACTGCTGAAGTATTTAGTGGCATAGCTAGTCTAATTCTACATGCATTACATTATATTTTGCAACGCAAATGCAACTGTTCTTGTGGTGCGTAATGGATTGTTGTGTGTTTTCAAGTTCTGGGCAAGAAGTTGCTGATATAAGCGGAGCGCCGGTTCAGAAATCTTGCAGTTCTACCCCCGCGCCGTCAATGCTTTTATGTCTGTTCTTGATTATCACTCTTCTTGTGCCTCAAGAGGTCAGTTAGCAGGCGGTATTTTGAGAGTCAGATTTTGATTGTATTATCAGGCTATTATGGCAAATGAACGTATGAGATTGGGAGGGAAATGATTCATGTAAAATGTTGGTGGGCTTGATTTTCTTCTTCTAGTATGGCATGCCGAAGCCTTGAAATTCAAATGAACTTTGAGTTCGGTCCTTAAATATGGTACTTTTTCACTACCTGTGCATTGACCTTCATAGAGGGGCACTTCATTTCTCACAATTTTTTTTTAAGAATTGGATTTAAGGGTAAATTATTGTTATTTCATGATATTTTAATATTAAATAATAAAAATGGTAAGTTAATGGATATTTAAGAAGAGGTGCAACTTTTGCACCTTCGAGAGATTTGATCCATCTTGATTCTTGATAAAATCTAACATTTGGATCTATAGCCAGTTTAATATCAAATAACAAAAATGGTAGGCCTAAAAGTTATGAAAAATGGTAAGTCTAGTTATGCCACCTTGTTATCGTTGAAGATAGTTGGTCGTTATTATTATCTTGAAACTTTCCCAAAAATTCAATATCAATTAATAGGGAGCTTGAAAGTTATGTGCCTTTCTTTTTGGATGGGATTATCTCAAAAATATATCATCAAATCTAAGTGACTTTGACCTTGGAACCAATTCGTCAAATCTAACTTGGAACCACTTCATCAAATCCAATTGACTTTGACCTTGGAGTTGGGTGAAAAATATTGTTATATGTTAATGTTGAGGTTACGAGTTTCAATTTTTTTATGTTATATATACATATTTTTGTTTAGTAGTATTTTACAAAGTTATATATATCTTACTTTTTGTATTTAAATTTATGACTTGTTAAAATAAAACATATTTTTTATTCTCCAAACTTATATATTTTGAAATTGATTTTATATATATTTTGAAATTGATTTTATAGGCATAAATAATATTTCATTTTTATTTTTTGGTTCCATTAAGATCTACTTATATTTTTGTCTCATCAAAATTAAGTGATTTAGTAACATTAGTTTTCAAATTTTTTAAACATATAAATAAAACACAAACAAATCAACTAATTCTTTATTTATTTATTTTAAAATTTGATAAACAAATTTTTTCATCAAAGTACAATGATCCCAACATAAGAAAAGTTGTCTCAAATTATATATATATATATAAATTATTCTATATTTAGCTTAATGTTTTGATCAAATTATCTGCCAGATGTAGAACAGTTGGTGGCGGGGTATGGTTAAGACGCCCTTTAAGTTGGAAGGTCACCGGTTCTAATCTTGTTGGGGGTTCCACCACTTTGCCAACAAAAAAAATGTTTTGATCAAATCTTCTTCCATTTATAAAAAATCATAATAAAAGATTTATGTATCACTAATTTGTTAATAAAATATAACGAAAACATAATAATAAATTATTAATCACAATCAAAATATATTATTAAAAAGTTTCAATAAAAAATTGTGAAAGTTAAATATACATTATCTTGAGAGTTATGGGTTCAAAATTTATATACATAAAAATTAAATATGAAAATATATAACATATTAATTTATTTTAATAAATTTGTTAAAATCAAAAGTAAGAATTGAAGTAGTTTATTGATTTGGTTGCTCTAAAATTTGAGTTAAATAATAAAATAAAATAAAATTTATATTATATTAGTAAATCATATAAATTTAGTTAACAGAAAAATTATTATTATAATAAAATTATTCAAGTCAAAATAATGGATGAAGATAGTAAAGTCAATTTGATTTATTTGATAAAAGTAAATAATTATTCGGTTTGTTTGAGAGTTTTATTTTTGTGCTCAAAAAATTTGAAGAGTGTTGTTAAATTACTATAATTTTGATGAGATATAAGGTTAGGTAGATTCATGTTGAAACACATTTTTTGAAATTGAGATCTTATGTGGATATATATACAACAATTTAAGAGGAAGTGCTTTACATTTTCAACACTCATAGTCCATGGAGTTTCATGAAAGGTTCAATGTAGTTTTTCATTATGCAGCTCATGAGAGTTCATTTTTATTTTAGTTATGTGGATTTTCTTATTTAAGCTAGTTAAAACATGGAGGTAATTTTGATCTTCAAGATTAGGATTAAGGACCTTGTAATATCTTTATTTTATTTTATCCTCTAAATTCGCATCGCACCATAACTTTTTTTTGAACTTCAAGTAATACTATTTTTAATATCATCTATATTTTGTAAAGTGAGTTTTTTGTCAATCATCTACATCTTTAACCAAGACATTGCATCTTTATGCGAACCTCACTTAGCCTTAGGTGATTTTTTTTAATATTGTGGCTCACAAACCCCCCAACAGGGCTGCTACGTCCATGTGAAGAAATCACAAGGAGCCACTCAAAGGGGTCACACCTCGTTCGCTTTGTTAGGGAGCTAGCCAGATGGGGACATCAAGTGAGGCCGTTATTTAGCAATGTATAGCCACCCGAGGATTTGACGTTGATACCTCCTGCTCACAACTTACAACACACAACCACTTGAGCTTAGCCCACTGAGCTCAGCCTTAGGTGATTTTGACTAGAGTTTAAAGCAATTTTTGGAAGTTTATGGTCTTGGATGTTATTTAATTTTTTCTTGTATATTAGGTACTTAGTCATAGTTATGCTTTCAATGGGGGAAAGACCCACTTTAATGAGGAGAATATGATATGGTATATTGCTTTTAATTTTAAAATTGTAAGTTACAAAATGCTTTTGGATTCGTAGAATCGTTCTCCAAGATTCTCTAGACACGGCATCTACAGATTTCACACTTATACAAGAGAATAAGAGCAACGAAAGTTTCAAAGAGGATTTTTTTTTATCCCACATCATAAGGTTTGTTGACTTACAATTGTTTTCAAGAACAAAATAAGCTTTCTACCTTCCATTGATAATTTTCTTGATGTTGTAGTTCCATTTAAGCTTGTGATGGATATAGTTCCCAAGATATTTGTAGTAAGTCAATTCCTCCAAGTTGTTATTATCATACAAAAAAATAAGCATAAGTGACCTTACTACATTTTATCAACATAACTTTGGTTTTGTTGGTATTGACAATCATGCCCATACCAGAGCATAAATCCTTGAGATTTCTTAATTTCTTATCAATATCAGAGGGACATTTGCCATAAGAACAATATCATCATCATAAAATAGAAGGATGGTAACAATTTCCACTCAATTTGTGTGAATGTATCCTACCTCTACTAAGCAACCTTCTAACTTATTAATGTATATACTAAAAAGGGTAGGGGAGAGGTGGCAACCTTGCTTAAATCCTATCTTATAATCAATATCTTCCAACCAACCTTAAATGTGGAAATGACATTCTCGTACAACCTTATTGTAGCAACTTTCATCTCAAAAAAAACCTTTAACTCTTCTAATGATTTCCACAAGTTATTTCTAGGCCCTATATCAAATACTTTCCTAAAGTCCACAAAGCATCAAAGGAAATTGAGCCTATTACTGCGGCATTCCTCTACAATGATCTTGAGAGTAATGAGGAGTTTTATGATGGAATGATACCTTCTAAAACTGGCTTGTTGTTTAGTGCTTTTACCTTGAATTTCTAGCCATATGTTGATATTATTTTCCAAAATAATACTATATAACTTGGCTAAGAGAAGGTTAATCATAATAGTCCTATAATTATAGGGCCTATTTTTATCGTTGCTTTTAAAAATGGGTACAATAAGGCCATGAGTCCAAGGTTTAGGGAATCATTTCTTAACTGCTAGATTGGAGAGTTCGTGGATGCAAGGGATGAGGATAGACCCCCCAATATTTTGGATTTTTGCTTGATAATCTTCGATGTCCTTAGCTTTCCCATTTGCTTGCGCTTAATCCCACTAAATATTGTAAAGAAAAAACTTCATCCTCCACTAAAGGGGTTGATAGTTGTGCACGACATCATGTGATTCATAAAGCTTATTAAGATTTGAATTATAATCCTTCAATACAATCATAATATTCTATTTAGTTTTGTAAGTTAAAATGTGTCTCTAGAATCTCAGGATCCATCTTAGAGATGTGTAAAAGCTTTTCCTGCCTATTATTTATATATGTATTTTTTTTAATGAGGGCTTTGTACATGTTTACTTCGTTAATTTTAAGGGACTCATGAATAGCTTCTTTGATTTCTCTTTTTGCGATTTTACACTCTTTGTCATACGAAGAGTTGGTCATTCTATTTCTATTTTTATACGACACTTCAATTGAGAACTTGTTAATGGAAGAGGAGAGGGTTGTAGAGAAATTATGATAAAGTTTCTCTATATTTCCCTTACTAGAGAGATGAAACATATTGTTATTTAAATCATTTCGTAAAAGATAAGTACTTTTGACTTTGAGAATTTGTTTCTATGGGACTACTATGCATAACAAAGTTGAGAGTTACAATTAAAGGTCTATGCTACGAGTGAGGTCCATGGTCATTTAAAATGTCGAAATTTATTATTTGGTTGTTTAAAGGGATATCATAAATGACATAGTCAACCACAGTACTTTCAAGGCAATGATTGCAAGTCATTTGGCTAGAATTAGGCAATTTCATAAGACCATTGCAAATAATAAAATCTTGAGCACTACAAGCTTGATTCACTCAGAACTAAACAAAATTTCCCCTAAATTTTTTGAACTTATTTTGTAGTTGCTGGCTAAATCAAGGTTTTTGTGTAACCATATAGGATTATGATTGGAAGCATTGCTTAAGAAAATAGCTTGGTTACTTGTTGTATGGACATTAAAATCACCCATCAAAAGGATATTGCCTTCATTTCTTAAACTAAAACTATCATGTTCATGGTCACTATAAGGACAAGTTTTATCTAAATGGTTCTTCTAATAAAAGTTAGAATTATAAGCGCACAATAACAAATTGCTATAAAGGTTTTTTAGCATTAATATTTGTAATTTTCATCTATATGTACTCATTGAATGAATCTTTCTTATAAAATCTAACACGGGGGGAAATATTTTTCCTAATATAATAACAAAAATAAAAAATACACAACAATTTAAAATCAAACATATATTATCATCCAATTGAATGTGTGTGTGTATATAGAGAGAGAGAGAATCAAAATCACAAAAAAGAACATATTATGGAAGTTAAAATTGACAAAAGTTAATTCAATAAATAGATGGAATTGTAGAATGTGTTATAGAAGTTAAAATTGAAACCCTTGCGATTTCTATATTTAATTTTACAAGAATGTTTTAATTTTATGTCTTTATATAATTTTATTATATTATCAAAATTATTATTTAATTCCGTTTTTTTAATCATAAGAATCAAATTTTACAGAAATCAATATAATTAATTTATCTTTTCTTAAGGTTCGATAAGCCAAAGGGTCTTAGTGGACGTTAATCATCATCATCGTCATCATCATAACTTATTAGATTTTTTGTTTTAATTTATCTACTTTATTTTATACTTACTTAATGTGGAATAAAAATCACTTTCATTTTGAAACTCTCATCACTCATGTTATCTTGTACTGTTGTGAAGTTTGGGGTTTCAACATCTCTTGATAATCTTGGAGAAAGATCGAGCAAATTCAATTTTTTTTTGATGTATAACCTCAAAATTATGATCAATATGCAATATCATATTCTTCTTATAGAAGTGGGTCTTCCCCCTATTGAAAGCATTGCTATGTCTAGATACCTGATATACAAGAATAAGATAAATAACATGGAAGACAAGAGGCTCCATAAAAATTGCATTAAAGTTTTAGTTAAGTCCATCTCTGGCTCAAGAGAGGATGGTATAAGGATGCCATGGCATGGTTAAATCATTGGGGTTTTGACGAAAATATTACTTTGCAAGATATCAACAACCTCAAAAATACTATCACGTCTAAGTTCAAAACCAAAACGTGGGACGAGAAAGATGTAGAGGGTGAAAGAAAGTTAAGAAATTACAAGGAAGTCATTAATCATAATCTGGAAGATCAAAAATACCACTTTGTCTTAACTAGCTCAAAGAAAAATATTAATATATCCAAGATAAGAATGAACTCCCATGAGCTTCATAGCGAAACAAGGCGTTGGACAATTCTTAAAACGCAATGGGAGGAAATGATTTGACAGCTCTATAAGTCTATCAGCGTTAAGGACGAATCTCACTTTCTTTTCTAGTGCCCTGAGTATACCTACATTAGATCACAATTTCTTAATCTTTGCTACAATTCTAATCCCCGTCATCTTTTAACTTGTTAGAACTATGGGGACCTAAGAATGCTTCTTTCTCATCTCTTTAATCATAGGAATCAAAATTTTCAACACTCAAATAATACTTTTCTCTTTTCTTAATGTCCGATAAACCAAAGGGTCTTAGTGGACATTAATCTTCACCATCGTCATCATAACTTATTAAAGATTTAATTTAATTTTTATTTATTTACTTTATTTATATTTGCTTAATGTATTTATATCACTACAAAAATGTAATATATAATCTTCATTCTCTCAAACATTTAAAAATGATATTATATCACATGTAATTTATTCCATCTAGCATTCTCTATTTCATGAATAAAAATGGGAGTAGTCTATTTATTCTAGGCTTTGGACTTTCCTTTTGGTCCGAATGAGGTAAATTATTTTTGGTAAAATCCATATTTAAAAGCATTTAAATTGTGTTTTTGAATGCATAAATGGATTCAGCACACTTAAATACTTCTATACACTCACATTATGCAATTTACACAACTAATATCTCTGACCAAAGTCCTAACAAAACAAACTTGAAAACATACAAAAAAAAAAATAGAAAACCTAGAATATTTAAACTAATCCCTAAGAATGCAATATATAATCTTCACTTTCCAAAACATTTAGTATATATTTATATTTATTATAATCTCAATATTTATCTCATCATTCACTTTATCAAAATTCATTTTAGTATATTTTATTTACTTGATTCATAATTATATATATTTATTTTATTAAAAATCAATAAAATATATGTCATAAACCTGTAAAATCCATAATAATAAAAAAATTGCTTCACTATTTATTTGATCTTTGTCGTAGCATGTAACTATTAGTCGCAACACTTTTATATTTGTCATCACATATAATGTATGCATGTGAGTTTCACTTGATGTGTTTTAACGATTGTATGACAGATTCAACCCCTCGTGGTGTTGCCCTCAAGTAGCGATGATTGTGTCGTAGTCTCGCGAAGGTGATGCATTTAGTCCTTTAAGTTTATTATTCAGTTTTGGATGCTAGGCCCTAAGCCTAAACCTACAGCTTAGTCCTAGCTACCCTTAAAGGTTCACCCTTGAAGTTAAATCCACCCCTCAAGGGCATGTTTGGCAAAGGGGGTTTTATATGAATAAAATAAAGATTTGTTTAAGGGTTAATTATGTTGGAAAGCTTATGATAGCACATGCTTTGGATTAAGATTTGATTACATGTTTAAACTATGGTGAGAACCTTTAAACAAACACTATGGTTTGTGACCCTAGCCGCGATCTTGGCACATCGTGGGATGTTATGTATATGAAGTTTGGCATGCAAATATTTATGGGGAGATGCAAGGGAAAATTCCAGCACATAAAGTTTAAAGGTTTGAAATAAAGAAAATATTTAAGCCTTGGTCTTGGCTGCGAGTCGACAGCGCAACCGGATGCTTTTAATGACATGGCTTGCCCACATGCGATGTGGCCGATGGTTGATCGTTACCCTCCACTTGTCACAATACGGATTACAGGTACTTGTAGGGTTTTAGTGTGGATTTTATGATGTCATGAGGGTTTAGTTGCATTCATTCGGTCTGTATGTTTTTTTTCTTGTGGAAGAAAACTCAACTGCTCCATGGCTACACTGCACAGTCTTTCCCTTGGCTCTTTACGGTCTATTAATGAATATTTCGCCTTGGTCTATACCTGAGTTTTACTTGGAGGTATTTATCGTTTGGATTTATGGAAATGTGTCCTCCATTACAACCTCGACCTGGTTTGTTCGTCGTGTGGTTATGAAGGGAAATCCATGAAGCCTTCTTAGTGTTTGCAGAGGCTTTGCAGTCTGCTGAGATTTTAACCAGGTAAGGAAATACACTTCTCCATTAGCATTCTGTAAATTTGACTTATAAAAGTTTAATGGTAGTTACCAAGTTTAACATACAATTTTTTCGTTGTGTGCAGGCAGAGGAGGAAAAAGGGAAACCCAGGAGGAGCCGACCCCCAACCCTCTACATGTTTTTATCCAAGGTAAGTTTAGCCTCAGTATTCCAGTCTTATGAAATAATCAATTCGTTTATATGAAAGGGATTTTATAACTTTGAAAATATTATGTGAAGATGGAGTTAGGTTGCTAATGAAACTTCAGGTGAACCTAGCTTCATTCTCAAGGACCGTACTTCTTTTGGAAAGGTAAGGGTTTACACCACCATGTTTCTCTTATTCTTTACACTAATTGTAGTTTACAATGCATAATTTGTAACGATATGTAAATGTGGAAGGCAGGTCTCCAAGTCTGGCCCGGTGAGAGCAACAACAGGGTCACCTCCTCTCAGGCCTCCTTCTTCTTTGTACAGAGGTGAGGAATTTCCTCTGACTCTATTAAGTAGGGAGAATGCATTCTTTAACCTGGTCGCTAGAAATTATACTAACACTACTTAGTTGTTTTTGTGCATGTACCTACCGCCGCAGTTTTTGACTTTAGCTGCACGAATGGATCCGCCAACAGTCAATACAGTAAGACTCTAGATTCAGGGCTACAATGGTTTCCCATTGGTTTGCAATCTAAGAATGGATAGGGTTTTCACAGCCGTTGTGAAGATACGTTTTATTCTTCTTTAAAAAAAAAACCCTTATGGGTCTATACTTGGATTCACTAGCTTATAGTGTGGCTTCACAACCTCTTACATTTCAATGTGTTTGATTTGCAATCCTATTCGGATGTACATTGTGTTTTTAGTTTTAGACTATGGATGCCAATAGTTTGGCTTACAGCCATGATAATCCTGATAGTTGGAAATCTTTGTTAAGATTTGGTCTATGATTTTGGTTGTGATTATCCTTTTGAAGCTCAAATCTCATTAAAGATTGTTATTTCCTATTATATGATATGATTCAGTTGTGAACTAAACTCTTTTAACAAAACGATCTATCCTTGGGTATGGATACCCGAGAATAGAGATTGTGCATTTGTATTATGTTTATCGATTTGATAATAGATTTACTCTGCGATTTTATCTAGATCTGATTAATGTTGAGTTTGTAAAGCGAATTTGTATGCTGGACAATTGTTGATTAACTTGTAAAATATTACTATGTTAGAATCGACTGTGATCCTATCGTTCAGTTTGCTTTTGGTTTGTTGGAAAGTTTTAGATTGGTCCCAAATGAGTATGGATACCCAACTAACAGAGGTCGTAAAATTGATTAATGTTGATTTAAACATATATTTAGGGATTCACTATATAGTTTATTATTAAATGGAAGAAGCCTTTCGACTCTACTATGTTTATCTACGAGTATTTTGTTTGATTGTATGCAATCTTTTTGTTTATATCTTTTATTTATTAGTATATCTAGAACTGCCCTAGACTGGGTGGGAAAGCCCAAACATAGATTAGATTTATTAATTTATATATGTATTGTTTAAAACATTGATAGGCTTTGTATGAAATCCTGAAAGCCTTCGACTCTTAGAGGAAATATGATTATTATACATTTACTTAGATCTAATGATTGTTTTGATATATATTTAAAATACATTAAAAATGTACGTAGATATAATTACAATATAGACAAGATCTATGATTTGAGTATTAATCTAGTTGACTGAATATTTGATTGGTAGATTGTAGTACATACATTCAGATCTTTTAGTTGTACTAAATTTAGATCCACTATGATCTGGGTACAGAAGCCCAAATCGTGACTAGGTTGAATATGTATATAATTTTTATATAATGACTTTTAAACTGAGATAATAAGATCTGTGATTCTTTTACATTCCGTAAATAACTAACAGTTTATACTAAAACATAATATGGAAATAGGTAAAATGGTTAGGAACATATGCATAGTATAATCTCCAGTTAACAAAATGCATTTAGAATTCAAATCTACATACATACTATAATTATCAATACTAAACAATTAATAATGTAGGAAGGAACCTATTACTTGATCTAGATTATCATCAAAGCTGAATCATCACTGAATTATAGTCATCATTACTGCTTCTACTATCTCAATCAAATGGTGCTATCTCTTCATTCTTCTCGTCATAGTAAGTTCTACAGAGCCAACCCTTTTTCATGCTGGTTGTAGGCCTAGCCTCCATGTAGGTCTTCATTGACAGAGCTAGCCCTTTTTCATGCTGGGTGAACATCTATAGAGCCAGTACTTTTTCATACTGGATGTATCATCACAGAGCTAGTCCTTTTTCATACTAGATGTGGCATCTACACAGAGCTAGTCCTTTTTCATACTAGATGTGTCATCACAGAGCTAGTCCTTTTTCATACTAGATGTGGGATCTACACAGAGCCAATCCTTTTTCATACTGGATGTGTCATCATAGAGCTAGTTCTTTTTCATACAAGATGTGGGATCTACACAGAGCCAGTCCTTTTTCATACTGGATGTGTCATCACAGAGACAGTCCTTTTTCATACTAGATGTGGGATCTACACAGAGCTAGTCCTTTTTTATACTAGATGTGTCATCAAAGAGCTAGTGCTTTGTCATACTAGATGTGGGATCTACATAGACCTAGTCCTTTTTCATACTAGATGTGTCTTCACAGAGCCAGCCCTTTTTCATGCTGGATGTGGGATCTACATAGAGCTAGTCCTTTTTCATACTAGATGTGTCTTCATAGAGCCAACCCTTTTTCATGTTGGATGTGGGATCTACATAGAGCTAGTCATTTTTCATACTAGATGTGTCTTCACAGAGCCAACCCTTTTTCATGCTGGATGTGGGATCTACATAGAGCTATTCCTTTTTCATACTAGATGTGTCTTCAAAGAGTCAACCCTTTTTCATGCTGGATGTGGGATTTACACAGAGCTAGTCCTTTTTCATACTAGATGTGTCTTCACAGATCCAACCCTTTTTCATGCTGGATGTGGCATCATCACATACATATGACAATGGAAGGAACCAATCCTCTCGCCATGACACAGCTCTTACATCTGACCATGGAAGGAACCAATCCTCTCACCATGTCAGAAGGGCACATCACTTATATCTGAACATGGAAGGAACCAATCCTCTCACCATGTCAGAAGGGCTCACAAAATCATCACTTCCCTTTGGAAGGAACCTCGATCTAGAGAACACCAAGCTTCTCTCTAAAGTACTCAAACTTCACTCTGGCCATTTCTAGCATAGAATCTCATCAGGGATGATTACGTCCAAGGATAGCCTGCAAGCTTCGCCAGGACTGATTACATTTGAGGACAACCTATAGGACCATTTACGTCTGAGCAACATATGAGCTTTTCCAGGATTTATGTTCAGACAACCTATCTTACCAGCTATGCTAGAACTCCCTCTTTTGAGAGATCTTGATCTGGATCACAAACTAGAGCTTCACTGCTCCTCTCTGCATCATACCAAAATGCAAGTCAGATCAATCAAATCAAATAGTAGTTTTCAAAAGAAACATACTACCTCCCAAATCGCAAATGGAAACATCTTTTGCCTCGGCTATACTCAACGCCATGCAGGACTCCATCCTGTCAAACCAAGAGATCACACCTGATCTCATACTGAAGTAGCACCTCGAAGTGCTCTTCCTATCAATGGAATCGCCTGCCCAATACGAATCCACATAACCCTCCAGGTTAATCTTCTGATTCGTATCATACTTGAGCCCATACTCAACTGTACCCTTCAGGTACCTCACTACATGCTTTGCAACCATCAGGTGAACATGTTTCAATGTGCTCACAACAAAGCAAATATCTGGTCTCGTATTCATCAGGTACATTAAGGAACAAATCATCTGACGATACATCATGGCATCAACCGAATTTGATGAAGAAACACTCAATAGCTTCAGGTTCGATGCCATAGGTGTGGCCATGGCCTTGCAGTCCATCATCCTGAACCTCTTCAATATCTCTACTGCATACTTCCCTTGTCCCAGGGATATTCTGCCACACCTCTGTGCCATCATATCCAAGTCCTTCATCCCAAACTCGGCAGCAAGTCTCCTTCTTGCAATTTTAACGAGTTCCTCTTTTTTGTCAAGAACAAGTCATCGACATATAACATGAGCATCACTGCTCTTTCATATTAAACCTTGAAGCAAAGGTTGGAATCCACTTTACTCTCAGTAAAGCCAAGAGTCATCAGTAATCTGTCCATCATGTCGTACCATGTCGAACCTCAGGATCTTCTGCAGTCACTCCCTCTGAAGCGAAGCATCATTCTCCCTTTGTCTTTCGTACTCTATGCACTGAAACATTATGTACCGGAGTGACAAGTAGCTTCCTCTACTACCAATATTCTATGTATCCTTCTAGGATCACTAGATACCAAGATCCTCTATCTTGAACTTTTTCAAAAGTTCTTCTAGCACCTATTTGTGAGCTTGTCATCTTTTTCAAGCTCCTCATGTATGTATTATCCCATGGGTGTCTTCTGAGCTCGTACAAGGCCTTCTTTCATTTGCACACATGATTCTTCTTGTCATGTGTCTTAATTTCTAGTGGCTGCAAATGTCTCTTCGTAGTCTATGCCTTCTTTTTGTGAGAAGCCTCGTGCTACGAATCTTGCCTTATATCCCACGATGTTTCCATCTACTGCATGATGGAACTATGAACTTCCCTTCATGTATTGATATTGCATCCTAGACATCATTCGTCTTGAACTGGTCTTCCCTTTCTTCTTGGTTACTTTTTCATGGCTGGAAGGTTCAACATCAATGATTTCGCTACATTTTCCATATTATTCTTCATCTTGAATTGTCATCACTTGTTCTTCGGAACAAGTCTCATCCTCCTTTGCTTGGAGGCGATTTTACGCGATCTTTCCTACAAGTCAAATGCATTAGTTGTATGGTTAGAAACATTTCATAAGGTATATTCATAATGAAATATTCTTATGCATAAATATATGATCATGCAACTATTTTAGCCAATACAACATTCATCCATATCTCACGGAAACTTTTCTAGATGCCTTCCATCTCTTCTAGGACAACATTGAGATTGTGCACTAATCCAATATTTCAGTAAAGAGGTTTCATTCTAGATAAGTAGCAATGGAGAGTTGTATAGAACCATGAGATACTTACCCATCACATGCATATTAGTAGTATACTGTCATTAATGAAAACATTCTATTATGTATAATACATCAACTGAATATCAACAAATGCATAACAAAACAATATCATGAAATGTCAATTGAATACTTATCTTTATTTGTTTCGTGGATAGACTCCTTCTTGAGCCTTCATCTTCATCATATTCTTCATTCATAATAGCATCGTTTCTCATCGAAATGCTAAGTTGGATAAGAGGTTCTTCAAGAGTTGAGTTCTTCATATTCCTCATTGCTTGAGGGATCCTCTTTGGATGGTGAGAGCTTGATCTTCAATTGCTCCCATCTTCTCTTCTCTTATTATGAGTCGAGCTTCTTCTTCTTCCCAGAGTCTACAAAAAGTAATCACTTCCTTCTGGCACACATTCCTTGCATGAATTAATCCCATGATCCTGGGATTCCATTCAAGGTGGTTATCACAACTTCTGCTTTCTCCACGTCTTCTTCTACCACTTCAAGTTGTTCTTTGATTTGAGAGACCCTTGTAAAGTATGACTGTATGGTCTTTGCATTCTGGATCTTCACATTCTTCAACTGGTTTCTTAAGGTCATCTTTTGATTTATGTTCTTCCCTTCAAATATCTTGGTCAACAATGATCGATGATCTGTGACTAAATCAACAATGGTCTTCTTAGCCTTGACCAAGTTCTTCTTGTGTAAGGCTTTTAGCCTCATCTCCCTCTGGAACTGGAACCTCTCTACTTATGTAGGTGTCCAATTCATTTTTTCAGAGAGATCATATAATTCTAGGATTGGAAGTTGTCAACTTCACCAAGCTTGTCATCAAGCTGATGTGATAGATCACTTTGAAATGATAACCTCAAATGAAAACATTAAAATATTAGATCTTACCAATTTGAGGTGTCCGTCCTGGTTTCGGAGCTGGATGATCTAGGGTTTGTCAGAGAAACCCTAATTTTCAAAACTTGGAATATTTCAGATATGATTGGATAGAAATATACATCTCTTCAAGGTGAGCTGTCCAATGTACTCCTTTTTTGAAAAGAGTGGAGGGAAGCTCTCGGAACAGGAATCCCTAGTTTACTAATTTATTCTACAGAAATGACTGATACCGTTTCTATGGTATCTCCAAAATTACTGCTCCTCTATGTCTAAAACTTTGCACTAAGGTAGCCTAGCCTATCGCTGTTACACCACCATAGGTTTCATTAGAATTGGGACTTATGACCATTTTCCCAAGGTGACCTGTTTCAGGACTGTTCAACATGGCGAAGTTGTACAGACTGCCACATGTCATTGTTTCATCTTCTAGGTCTAAAAATTGAACCAAAAAACTTACAGTCCCTGCCCTTTCTGGAACATCTTCATAAATTTCATTTGGAAATTTGTATCCCGAGATATAGAAATTCTCCCTAGTTGTCCTATTCAGGGATGAATCCTGGAAGAGGCTGGAACCCTAACTTGGAGGGATCATATCTCCTTGAATATAGCGAATCTGAGGTGGAATTTTAGACACAGTGTATTAAGGATTTTATGTTCATCCTATGACAGTTTCAGCTCTCGATACTTCTCCAATACCGAGATATAGTAAATGTACCAAAACTTATCATTTTTAGTATTTTAGGGTTTTTCCAGCTCGGGGTCAAATTAGGGTTTGACTTTCCTGGAGTTACACCCAACCAAAATTTTTGACCTAGGTCTCTAAACTTCGATTTTGATGAGGAGAGAAATCCTATCTCGGGCTCACTAAAAAATTGCTCTTTTGTAAGAAGCCCTAATTTCCCGCACCAAAAACTGAAAATCTCTGAAATCGAATTCCGCTTTGACAGAAGGATGCACCATTCAATGGAGAGTTAGCCTAGCATAATTTTGCTGAAGGATTGTGGAGAGAGACCCAAAAAGTAAGAAGCCCTAGATTATGCAGCTTCACAATGTCTTCTTCTTAGGTTAGCTCTGATATCATGTTAGATTTTTATCATTCAAGCTAGCATTATTTTAGGATCTTATATGAGAGAATAACATGCACAACAATAAACACAAGAGAAAAGAGACACAAAACATTTTCCTCAGGGAATCCATAAAGGAGAAAACCCCACAACTTCCTCAGAGATAGAATGAGCACCAATGGCAGTAGTAAAACCCAAAAACATAAAGATGATCTCCACAAATTCTCTCTCTCTCTCTCTCTCTCTCACTTGAGAGAGATACTTCTCTCTCACTCATGCGCCCCAATGAGTGAGTGTGTGTGTGATAAATAGAGAGACTAACTCTCTATTTATATTATTTAGTTCACTTAATGTCCACTTCAACATGTCGGCCCCAATTACTAATTACTTACTAGAGCCAACATATCTAGGAGAGTCTAATAACCCTAGTGCCCCACAACTGTGGGGAATTTTCCCTTCGATCAACAAGGAGGGTTAACATTGACACAATTGAGGGGACTATTTCCCTGACTTACAATGGAGGGTTAACCTCAATGAATTTACATGACTTGTTTACATGATTGAATCTCCCGATCGGAACATCGAGGTATGGCATGACACAGTTACATTATAGATACTTCCCGGAATAAACATCGGGGTACAATACATAAGATATACAAGTGAATACATTCCGAAGTTACAAATACATCAACACTTACCGGATGAATATCTTGGAGCTTAATGAAATAAAATCACAATTAAAATAATTGATAGATAAAAAGTATATAAGACCAAGTGTGTCTCCTTGGGGAGCACTAATCATATTTGTTAAAAAGAAGGACGATACTCTGCGCTTATGCATTGACTACCTCCATCTTAATAAAATGACAATTAAAAATAGATACACGTTGCCCAGCATAGATGATCTATTTGATAAGTTACGCAGAGCAACAATATTTTCAAAAATTGACTTAAGATCCAGCTATCATCAAGTCTGGATTAAGGATGAAGACATTTTCAAGGCGACTATGAGTTTGTTATCATGCCATTCGAACTAACTAATTCCCTGGCAGTCTTGATGTGTTTAATGAACAACGTATTACATAAATATCTATATAAGTTTGTAGTAGTTTTTATTGATGATATTTTAATCTATTCTAAGACTAAAGAGCACGAAGAACATTTAAAAATCATTTTACAAGTGTTAAGGGAACATCAATTGTATGCCAAGTTCAGTAAATGCGAATTCTTCAAATATAAAATACAATACTTGGGTCACATAATAAATAAAGATGGGATCTGGGTTGGCCCAGATAAGATAAAATAAATTAACAAATGGCCGGTCCCAAAGGATATGACTGATGTATGATCATTCATGGGGATCAACGGGTATTATCGAAGGTTCATTGAGGGTTTCTCAAGGATCACAAATCCCATAAAATCTCTACAGAAGAAGGGGAAGAAATTTACATGGGATCAAAAATGTGAAGAGAGTTTTAAGAAATTAAAAGAATTATTAACCACTGCATCGATTTTAAGAATTGTGGATCCTAACAAGGATTTTGTTGTATACACTGATGCATGCAACGATGGCCTTGGTGGGGTCTTAACTCAAGAAGGACATGTAATAGCGTACAATTCCAGGAAACTTAAAATTCACGAGAAAAATTATGCTACTTACGATCTAGAATTGGATGTCGTTCTACATGCATTAAAGATGTGGCACCATCACATGATCGGGAGAAAATTTACTTTAATGACGGATAATAAGGGTTTAAAGTATCTGCTGGATCAACCAAATTTAAACGCAAGGCAAGCTAGGTGGCTAGCTTTCCTTAGCGAATATGATTTTGAGATCCAACATATCAAGGGGAAAGAAAATAAAGTTGCTGATGCTTTGAGCATAAATGTAAGATTAAATTTTATGGCAGCAGTCAGTACTTACAAAACATATTTAGAAGATCAACTCGAAGAAGGAGTGAAATTGGATGAAAATTACCGAAAATTGCAATCTAAAGTGGCAGAAAATGTAACTGAAAGTTTAAGTACAGGTTACACTCTAAATGAAAATGGGTTAATACTTTATAAAAATAGATTGTATGTACCTAATGTACCGAAAGTTAAATTGCTAACTTTGAATGAAATACATAAAAGTCCTTATTCTAGACACCCTGGCTATCGAGCCGGTTTATTACAATTGTTACCAATTCCTAGCTGGAAATGGGAAATAATCAGCATTGATTTCATTACAGGTTTGTGTAAAAATCAAAACCAGAATGATTCTATAATAGTAGTTGTTGAAAGACTCAGTAAGACAACCCATTTTATACTGGTAAATACCACTCATAAGGCTGCTACTATTACTGAAATATTTATGAAACAAATTTTTCATTTGCATGGAATTCCAAAAGTTATAATTTCTGACAGGGACTCTAAATTCATGGGAGACTTCTTGAAATCATTATTTAAAGGATTAAATACTACTTTGAATTTTAGTGCATATTTTCATCTGCAAACGGATGGACAGACAGAAAGTGTAAATCAAATTTTGGAATATATGTTAAGGATGTATGTTAGAGAACAACCAAGTAAATGAGAGGACTACTTACACCTGGTTGAGTTTGCATACAATAGCCATTACCAAGCTTCATCAAAATTCAGCCCATTTGAAATTCTGTATGGCAGAAAATGCAATACTCCCATCTCATGGAGTAACCCTGTAGACAGGTTAATACTAGGACTTGAGTTATTAAAGGAGATGGAATTAACTGTGAAGTAGGTACAATATAATTTAAAGGTTGCACAAGACAAACCGAAGAGTCAAGTAGATCTTAAACGAACTCAAAAAGAGTTCCAGGTGGGAGAACATGTTTTCATTAAGGTAAAACCTAAAAAGATCTCCTTAAAATTAGGGAGTTGTGCTAATCTAGCACCCAGGTACTGTGGGCCTTTCAAAATATTGCCAAGAGTTGGACTGGTGGCATACCAATTAGCCTTACCACCAAATATTAAAGTTCATAATGTTTTTCATATTTCCATTTTAAAAAGATATGTTCATGATGCTACTCATGTGATAAATTGGAATGATGTAAAGGTGGATCCCGGAGGATATTTTCTAGTGGAACCAGAATGTATCCTCGACAAGAGGGAAATCCTACTTTGGAATCGCACCATTGGACAGGTGAAGGTGCAATGGAAGCATCTTATTCCAGAAGAAGCAACCAGGGAATTGGAGAGTCATATGCAGGAATCATATCCAATTATGTTCCAGCGCAGCTCTAAGGATAATGAATAAAGAAACATCAAGGATGATGTTGGACTTAAGGGGGGGTGTATGTCATGTACCCCAATTTAAATAACATTTTATGTTTAAGAAGACAATATATTTTATTTTTATTGTAATGTTTATGACTATTGACCAAGTGGTGTCAAGGATGATTGTAATTAATCATGTTGAATATTTTATTACTTAATAGATAAAATATGAGACAAATAGCCTAAGGAGGATGTTGAATGAGTGTCCACTAACCCATTAGGAGGAATAGACTAGGGTTAGAGAAAAATGACACATGGCAACATCCTCAACCACTTCTAGCTGTTGTAGGGGAAAATTCCCTAATTTTGTGGTCATGTTCCCCAAGAAAGTGGAATAGAGAAGGTGACTCATTAATTGAAAAATGACCAAAAATACCTAGGCATGCATATATCTATCCATCGAATTCAGCAGGAGGCTGTTCAATCATTACCTCGTGAAATTTCTGAAGTTGAGAAAGGAGCACAAGGGATTCGATGAGGGGAAAGTTAGATGTGGATTGAGTGTTTAAGACTGCATTTAGAACTAGTGCAGCTAGATAGTTGAGTTCTTTACTTCTGAGGACAGAAGTACTACTGTTAAGTACTTCTGTTGAGTTGTAGGGGTATTTAATCTCATTTCATCACACAGTGCTTTCATCCTGGTGGATTAGTGGACAGGCTTGGGGGTCCTAAGACAAGTAGTTGAGCTATCTTTAGGAAAATGTTGGGTGGAAGGGGCTCCTTGGGTTTTTTGTCTCTTCTACAAATTACCAGGTTCCATTATGTTATCTTATTTATTTTTGTTTAAGAAAATTACTAGAATGAAGCAGTCATGTTTAGATTTCCTATTATTACTTAGATACCTTGAATCTGTTTATAGAATGCTGAAGTCTACAATTTTCTTAGGAAATTTTACTGGTATATGATTATCTGAATAAATGAATCTAGAATTAGAAATGACTGATTGATGAATAAAATTCCTTTCTGCTTTTTTCCACTCATCTTACGATGAAGTACTCTAGTACAAAAGGGTTTTTTAGCTATATATAGGAAGGATTATACATGAATGAAATGAATCAGAACTAATATTGAATTGTGGAGTTTCCATTGAAATAAATCAACAATCTTCCTTCTGATAAGATTACTAGCAGTAACATCAAATATATGTGTTAACATTGGAATCTTTTATTGTTATTTTAGTTATGTATCATAATAATCCATTTCTAGGACTTAAAACTCTTATACAAAAACCTCTGAAAACTTTTTACACATAGTCATTAAACAATGTGTAGTGAATACAATAATAACTACTATAATATAATTTATTTATTTCTCATAGTAAAGGAAAAGAACTCATTAATTTAATACTTCTATAACCTAAATCATAAATATATCACTATATTCATTTATAGTAAATGAGTTTATGAACTTAGTACAACCCAGCTGTAGACAACCAATATAACTCAATTATTATTATTATAAACTATGTTTCTAAACCCTAATCTACTAATATAAACCTTCATATCTATGTACATAATCCCATTATGAAAAAGGATAGATTACCAGCTCTTCTATATTAAAAGGAAAACTACCATCATTTAACCATAATTTATACAATTATCGAAAATCAGAAGTTAACCATTTTAACCTAATTACCAAAATTGTTTATCAAAACCAAACCCTAGAATTATTCTTTACAGTTTAGGTTGCTCAAATCGATTTCTTTTAAACAACTAAAATGCTATTGGCTTTAACCAGTTCACAACCATAAAATAAATTACAACAAAAACATTGAAGACTCTCTACCAAGCTTAATGCACTACGCATTCGAAGATACCAAAGGAAAAACAACTGCTAAATAGATAATTACACTATGGTCGTAAACTCTGCCATTTAAAGACAATTTTTTTTTAAACAGAGCCTTTTAATTTATCAAGAAAATAACCAACGGTCTCCACATTGTCTTCTTCATAAAAACCAAAATTCCTTAATATATTCGTAGCCACGAAGGAGTTACAGTGGTCAAGCAAAAAAGGTTGAGAAGGCTTCCACATAACTTAACCAGTTTGCAAAATGATAACAAAACCATAGAATGGTAATATTCTTACTCTAAATCGACATTTCAAGAGCCGTAGCCCATTTACTAAACCCTAAGGACTATCACCAAGGCCAACCTTATGACCTTCTTCATTCTTTGTCTTTTCCAAAACAAAACATTAAACTGCCACATGTATTTTTGCACACCGTAGTACCAGTCCACAAGAAATAGTGATATCACCACAAACACTTTTACAATGAAGGGTACCCTAGGGTCGGGACCGAGGCTTACCCGAGCTTTCACGCCCACACCCTTCAAGCTTAAGAAAATGCCTTCACCCTTTGACGATATATAATTTCACCTGCCATCAAAATATTAAACACCAGAATTGTTGAGTAAATAGCTTGGTATAAACAAAAGTAAAGAAGAATGCTGGAAGATTTTCGATACAACTTACCAGTCTTAAACGTTGATCTTGCTAACACCATGTCTGAGTCTGAAGGAAACAACTATGGCAAAGAAGAAATATAAGAGTGACAAATAGTTAATTTCCGAGCTCGAAGGAAACATCAATGGCGAAGAACTGGAGTAACAAACTCGCTAGATGTCATGGCCAAAAAAAAGAATATTAAATTTATGCAAAGACCTTAGAAGGTAAAGGCCTGTCGGCCTGCTCTTCCTTACCAAAAAAAACAAATTGGCGAAGCCAAAACGTGTTTCGGGAAACTTGAATTAAAAGGCATAGGGTTTAATGCCAAAACCCTTAATCTAACAGGTAAGCACCATGTGGAATCCACTAACCATGAAATTTTTTGTATGTTGATATAGTTTTGAACCAACATGTTAAGCCTGCATTGAATGGTAAACATAATACTATTGCCTTGTAAAAGAAATAAAAAAATAATATTTTGGTATGATGGAGCTTCGAGCTAGCTTATATTTTTATATATGCATTGTGAAGTTTTTAACTAGGTTACATTATTAATTCTATGCATTGGTTATATGCCTAGGATAGTGTATTTGTTATACATCATTTATATATTTCCAGGTTGGTTTGTTTATTTTTGTAGTTAGTTTCTAGTGCAAAATTAATGATGTTAATTTTGATGCTAAGGTAAGTTCTAGGTTAATATGGCAAAGTGCATAGTTATAAAACATGGTTAATGTATTTAGGCTCATGATACTGCTTTCAATTAAAAACATGTTGGATGAATATATGCCACAATTTATCTGTTAGAACAAATAATCATCGCTACCAACTCCATTTTTCTACCTAGGTAGAGTAAAATTTGCTATAGGCCTAGGAATGCTTACACTTCGATAATATAGACATTAAATAGAGTTAAGAATCCTTCGTAACTTACTCATTTAGTCTTTCGAGCTTTAAATTTTTACATCGTAACCTGGAAGTAAATTTTTACTTGTAAGTCCTGTACAAGCATTGAATCTACGTTAGCTTTAAAAAAATCGAAGTAAGCCTCAAGCTAAGCTCAAGCCCCCTTCAATAAGAAAATAAACAACCATTAAAATCATACACCTTCTTGCAAACAAACCAATGATCTAAACTCAATAAATTGAAACTCTTTAACTTTTGATAAACTTTTATTCAAGACTGAAAATCAATAAAGTTTGAATAGGGTTAGTGACATGTGAGTTACAAGTTAGTAAGTAAGATTATGTAGCCTTTAGTTGCAGTTAACCAAAAAGAATTAACTCAGTTTCTCCTGATAATCTGTCTTGTAATCTACTTGTTAATTAAACTGAAGTTAGTTATTAAACTAGCATTTTGGCTATGATTTAGCATTAAATGTCACATAGAAATTTTTTAAATTTTTGTGAATTTTTGGGATGTCACTAGTCTCTTTTTCATTGATAGTCTCTTGTGTCCAAAAAAGGATAAAAGTGTACATAGGAGAGCTCATGCACCCTTTTTGGAGGATAGGAGACTTCTTTACCGTTGGTAGTCCAAGCATGCTGAAAAGGTTAAACTTACACTGACTGGACAGTCATTCAAATACTTTTACGAGCATGAATAAAACCAAGTTTCCTCAGCAATATTTTCTTGATGAGAAGGCTGGAAAAGAGCTTAAAGAGAACACATGATGATATTTTTCATAAAGTTCGGTCCCAATTCCCAAGAAAGCATAAAAGGATGCAAAGGAAAATGTTCCTAGCTTGAGTGTGCCGAGGTGGTACTTTTCTTATGGTAGTCTCCATAGTCTGCAAAAGGAGATAATAAAAGCTATGTAGATTCCCTTTCAAATACTTTAACGAGCGTGAAAGGAAGAAAGTATGGTCAACGATCTTTTCATTCATTTAGGAGTCAGAAAAGAGATTAAAAGAAACTCCACAATGGAGACTTACGTGGTGGTACGCAAATCAAGGTGGATTTTGGGAGTTGGCCCAAAACATCATTGTGAAAGTGCGAGACAAGGGTCTCATCAAAATATAGAGGACTAAAAACTGAATCGACGTCCGAAACGGACTTCGGATGGCTTTGCAGTGCTTGAAAGAAAAACATACCCAATGAGGCCTATACACAGGGGGGACCACATGACATGTTTCATTGTTACTATTCAGTGGTAATTTGGAGTGGAGGAACCTAAATCTCTTTTATTGCTTTCTTTCATTTCGACCGGTGGATTTCTGATTTGTGACTTGCAAGTAAGAGAACTTGTCCAAACTGTCCTTTTCACTCTTTTAGTTTTTTTTAAGCTCACCCAAGAACCCCTGCCAAATTGAAAGGGTTTGATTGGGAAGGGTTGTGCTTTTCGAGGGAAAAAATGCGACCTGGGTCACGCTTTTTGGCCAAACAGTTGCGACCCATTCACACCTGTCAAGGAGATAGGCACGACCTTGGTTGCACCTGTTCGGCCAGAAGGCATGATTGAGTCGTGGATTTTCAGGGATTAAGTGCGACTTGGGTCACACATAATGGTTGAAAAGTCGTGACTTCGTCCCTGGGATGAGTTTGTATGTGAGATTTTGCCTCACAGAGATTTGTCTGCTGTGCAAGACAACCCGAACAGTGTGGCGAGAGTGGGATCTTGGGACCTTGCGAATCCAAGCATTGAGAAATGTGGGGGTGTGAGACACGATTTCCCATTGTGGGTTGCTGAAGTACTTTCGGATAAAATTGATGCAGACCTCGAAACTGCTGTTTGAGACAATGGTGAGTAGTTGGGATGTTGACATAGAGTGCTTCATCATCCAAGGACAACGACTAGAGAAAATGCTCTAGGATGTGTACTTCTTGACTAGGATACCAATGCTAGGAGTGATTGGTGACATGTCACCGAAGCTCAGACATAGGGTGACCCTTGAAGACCTGTGTGAGAGGCACTACTATGGCTCTGGTACCGTGCATGGATTGTACATATTGATGTGTGATATTGAGAGTCTTTCGACCTAGGCGGTTGCAGCAATGGTGTTGCGGATCTTGGGGTCGTCTAGGACCCACCGGATCCTTGGTGGGCAGCTCCAGATTATGGAGTGTGCGATGGAGGGCACCTACTATGGGTGGGCCCAGATGTACCTAACTATGGTTTGGTGTTCATAGAACCACACCAGGTCTGTAGGAGGGGATTTTTGTTTCCCCTCATTTCTATGCTCTTTCTTCTTTGAGATATTTCCGACCCTTTGACTGCACTTGGCAGTGCGGGATGGTGGACCTTAGGAGCCGTGGATGCAGAGATGGAGCTAGATGCTTGTCCAGGAGGGAGGCATCTTAGTAGGCTAATTTTTTACTTGGGAGTTGCTAGCTCAATGGAGGTAGCTTCTAGTCCTCATTGAGGACTACCCATACATAGGCATGGACTACAGGGGAGACCCAGAGATGCCCCGACCACCAGGATAGGCCTGGGGGCCAAATGGTATGTATACATGATGTTTTATGTGTTTACATTCATGCGTAGTTTACTAGATTAGTTATAGAAAGTGTGTGACGAATACTAATGATGTATTGTGTATATGCGTAGATGTCGGACCACAGT
This sequence comes from Pseudotsuga menziesii, assembly GCA_001517045.1. NCBI lineage: Eukaryota > Viridiplantae > Streptophyta > Pinopsida > Pinales > Pinaceae > Pseudotsuga > Pseudotsuga menziesii. Next base: position 538,871 of record LPNX010223549.1, read on the forward strand.
CGCCCATAGGTTACGAGCGATAGAGAGGTAGGGTGGAGGGGGTGGACCCTCCTACTCCTAGACCCCGGAGTACCTTATAGGCACTCTATTGAGACATCAAGTGTCTACTTGATGGAGTTACTGATGATGGCTGGGAGTACTTAGATGATTATATGATTGTTGCGTGTTACCATGCTCCTCGCGAGTGGATCCCTCCTGATGAGGAGGATCGTAGTTGCGACAGAGTATGTCTGTGTGGTGGCACAAGGTGATCTGACTATGGAGGAAGAGGACAAATATAGTGAGGGGGAGGACATTAAGGAGGATTTAGATATGGAGTACCAGGCCCGAAGGATTCCGATTCCGATTCTGACTAGCAGTGAGTGATGCTTCCCCTAGTGTATTGGTGCACTAGGATTTTTGTATTATGTATGTTCGGCCGAGAAAGCTTGTGGAGATTCTCATTTTGTACTAAACACCATTGACATTATATATATATATATTATGCACATGGATGCACTTTTTATGGTTTTACTTGAGTCTTTTTATGATGAAAATGCCTAGATGATATATTTTACACATGTATAAATGATCAGATGATGATGCATGATGTAATTTTTATTTCCTATATGCAATGATGAATATGTCACTCTAGAACATAATTAGCCATTTGGTCTACCACACTATTGAGGTTTTTGGGAACATGTGTGAATGTAATGGATTCAAAAGTTCTAACCAACTATTTAGTGCACAGGAAATTTCTAAAGAGATAAGGATCACGTACCCGGTAGCAGTTATTCAACTACGAGACGAGTAGTTGGGAGTCTAAGAAGACATCAAGGTGTCGAATACCCAACTGGAGGGTGGTGGCCAAGAGACCAACGACACCATCGTACTCATCTTGGTGGTTGGTAGCAATACCAACAAAAATTTCATCGATATGGATCAACTCATTGGACGAGGAATAGATAACCCATGCAGTCGAGGTGAGATTCAGAGACCATCTACTTGCTTTGTCAACAAATCCGATGTAGCGATGCAAGTTAGGGTCCATATGGAGCAGTCAAGGAAACATGTTGTGAGACTCATTTCAAGAATGGTGTAAAACAAAAAAGAAAGATTATACTACAAGTGACTCATGGTGGTAGTGTTAGGCGTAAAATATCTTGAGGTAGAGCCCGTTGTGGGGATTCTTCAAGAGTTTTCCATCAGATTCAGCAAGAATGTATGCCCCCTTGCTGAGGCAGTGGTGAACGTCGTATCGGTCATACCACATGGGTTTAATCTTCCCTTTTCCCAACTTATCATTGGATTGGTCATAAAAAAGGACCATACGCCTTTGCTAAAGGTGCGAGGCTGGACACGGGAGTCAAAATGTGACTTCGACCAAGTCTTAGATACTTCAATTGCTTGGAGTGCATCGTGACGGTCTTCATTGGTTTTTTCCAGTAGGATAAGGCATTCTTCTAATGGTGATGTACCAAGAAGGAGCTCTATAGAAAGATGGAGTGATGGAATATAATTATCAATGGGAAGTACCGATTCGACATCGTGAACTAAGTAGAATGGGGTGAATCCGGTGGCGATCTTTGTGGATGTGTGGCAGGCCCAGGGGAGGAATATAGCATATGGTGCCAGTTGGTTTTATGGTTTCCCTGTTGATTTATTTGTAACTTCGGAATGTATTCATTTATGTATCTTATGTATTGTAACCCGATGTTTATTCTGAGATGTATGTATAATGTAATTGAGTCATGTTGTCATGCCCCTATGTTCCGATCGGGAGGATCAGTAATGTAAACAAGTCAGGTAAAGTCATTGTAGTTAACCCTCCGATTGTCTAAGGGTTAAAGTCCCCGCAGTTCCGAGGCACTAGGGTTATTAGACTGTCCTAGTAGAGGTCGACCTTGGTAGGGTTTTAGTCATGTCAGAATTAGTATAAATAGAGAGATGGACTCTCTATTTAATACACAACTAATACACACTCAAGTGCAGTGCATAGTTGAGGAAGGAGAAGACACTGGGGCTAGACAAGAAGAAGGTTACTGCTATCGGGAGATCACTTACTGTTTTGGTCTTTTATTGTTTTGGTGCTGATTCTATCTTTGAGGAAGTTGTGGGGTTTTCTCCATTTATGGTTTCCCCGAGGAAAACACCGTGTTCATTGTCTCTTGTGTTTGATTACTGTACTTGTTATTCTCTCAGTTAAAGATCCTAAATAATGCTAGCTTAATGTTGAAAAACTAACATGGTATCAGAGCTAACCTGAGAAGAAGACACTGTGCAACTACGAGAAATAGGGCTTCCTAGTTTGTGGATCTTCCTCCATAGAATTTCAGCAAAAGTAAGGTGGAATAACTCTCCTCCTTAGGGCGCATCTTTCTGTCGAAGCAGAATCCAAATCTGAGGTTTTTCAGTTTTGGACCCGACACTACTGCCGAAAATTAGGGCTTTTCACAGAAGAGGAATTTTTTAGTGAGACCAGGCCTGGATTGATCTCCTCCCTGAATTTTTTAGGGATTTAAATTTCAAGGCATTTGGGTGGACAGATCTCTAGAAAAGCAAAACCCTAATTTTCTCCTGATCTAGTACTACGAGATTTCAGCTTCAAATCCAAATCTCACATATTGACTTGGTAAGATCTAAATCTCTTGTATTTCCATTTGAGGTTCTCAGTTTAAAATGTCTCATCATACCAAGCTTGATGAAAAGCTTGAGGGAGCTAATAAATTCCAAGCCTGGAAGTATAGGATCTCCCTGGTCCTGGAAGAAAATTAGTTGGACTCCTACATGCATGAGGAGGTTCTAGTTCCAGAGGGAGATGAGGCAAAGGCCTTACACAAGAAGAAGATGGTTATGGAAAAGAGGATCATTGCTGATTCTATCAAGGATCACCTTATCCCACAGGTGTCCTCTCTCAAGACACCTAAAGCTATGTTTGATGCCCTAACCAAATTGTTTGAAGGGAAGAACATAAACTAGAAGATGCCTATGAGGAACCAATTGAAGAATGTGAATATTCAGAATGCAGAGACCATCCAGTCTTACTTCACAAGGGTTTCTCAGATCAAGGAACAATTAGAAGTTGTAGATGAAGAAGTGGAGAATGTAGAGATTGTGATGACAAATCTGAATGGCCTTCTTAGGTCATGGGATTCATTCATCCAAGGAATCTGTGCCAGAAAGAAGTTAGTCAAATTCAGCAGACTATGGGAAGAATTTTCTCAAGAAGAAGCACTGATAGCAGCTCGAGAAGAGAAGATGGGAAGTGAAGATCAAGCTCTCACAGTTCACTCCAAGAAAGCCAGAAGAAGAGCTCATCACCCCAAAGGTAAGAATCCTCATCATAGAGACAACAGTAGAAAGGACCTATCTAGATTAAGATGTTATACATATGATGAAATATGACACTTTGCAAAAGATTGTCCTAATAACAAGGTCCACTCTCATAAGAAGAAGGGGAACAAAAGAAGACATCATGCTCATGTTGTAGAGGATGACGAACCATCCAAGAAAAGAACTAGATATGAAAGTGAATATTCTTCAAGCGAGGATGAATATGTTTTGATATTCGATCTCATAGGTAACATTACTCATGGAAGTGATGATTGGCTTATAGATAGTGGGGCTTCCAAACATATGATTGGATTCAAGGAATCCTTTGTGAGACTGTCAGAACATGAATCACCTCACAAGGTGAAGCTAGGAGATGACTACAAATATCCAATAAAAGGTAGTGGGGAATATTCCTATAAACTAGGCTCTGGAAAGTCTCTAACAATGAAGGAAGTATTGTTTGTGCCAGGACTCAAGAAGAACCTCCTCTCTATATCTGCACTAGATGCAAAAGGATTGAGGGTTGCATTCATAGATGGTCAAGAGGAAAGACTATTGATGATACGATGGTGATTGGAGAACAAGAAGGAGGATTGTACAAATTAAAGGGCCATCCAGAAAAAGCATTGGTCCATGACATAGTAGAGCCAAGCGAAATTTGGCATAGAAGGCTTGCACATGTGCATTACAGAGCACTGCCAATTGCAAGAAAAGCTGTTGAAGGTATTCTAGAATTCCAAGCAAAACATGATGGGGTCTGCAAAGGATGTGTGAAAGGAAAGAATATAAAGAAGACATTTCCTAGCAGCGAAAGAAAAGCCAAAGGAATCCTAGAAATCATCCACTCCGATGTATGCGGTCCTATGTCATCAAACTCACTAAGAGAGTATGCATATTATGTTTCTTTTATTGATGATTTTTCTAGGAAGACATGGGTTTACTTCATGAAGAACAAAGACGAAGTATTCATCAAATTCAAGGAATTCAAAGCCTTGATCAAGAACCACACTGAAAAGAAGATCAAGACTTTTCGATCAGACAATGGCGGAGAATTCACTTTGAATGAATTCAAAGAGCTATGCAAAGAATCAGGGATTAAGAGGGAGTTGTCCACTCCTTATAATCCACAATAGAATGGGATTGCGGAACGAAAGAACATAACTATCATGGAAGCAGCAAGAGTTATTCTTCATGATCAACATCTTCCTATGCATCTTTGGGCTGAAGCTTCCAGAACTTCGGTGTATGTACAGAACCGTACTCCACATAGATTACTCGAAAACAAGACTCCTGAAGAAGTATTCTTCGGCAAGAAACTAGGAGTCAGCCATCTCAGAATATTCAACTGTCCTATATACATACACATTCCAAAAGAGAAGAGAAATAAATTAGATCCTTCAAGAAATAAGGGTATATTTGTGGGATACTCTGAAAGCTCGAATTCTTACAGAATATATTTCCCAGGATACAAGAAGATTGACATCAGCAGGGATGTGACATTTGATGAAGACATAGCTTACAACAAATCCAGAAAGAGACCTGCTGAAGAACCTGAAGAAGTAGAAGCACCCATAATTCATAATACAACCATGAATGAAGAAACTCAAGAAGAAGATTGAGATTTTGAAGAAGCACAAAGACCTGTAGATCCACCTCTGGAGAAGAATCCTCATAAGAGGAAACCTGCTTGGGTACGAGAACTTATCCAAGGTGCAGAGAGATATGGGGCTCCAGAAGAGAATCACAGAGAAAGAAAGAGGACCAGATCTTGCTCCGGGTATGTAGCTTTACTATGTGATTTCATTGATAAAGAACCTTCCAGTTATGAAGAAGTGGCAGAATGGAAAGAATGGAAGGATGCTATGATCAAAGAATATCAATCGATCATGAAGAATGATGTTTGGGATGTTGTTCCAAGACCAGAAGGGAAGTCAGTTGTAACTTCCAAATGGATCTACAAGATCAAACATGCTGCAGACGGTAGCATCGAAAAATATAAGGCAAGATTTGTGGCTCGGGGTTTCTCTCAGAAGGAAGGAATAGATTATGAAGAAACCTTTTCTCCTGAAGCCAGATACACTTCCATTAGATTGGTACTTTCTTTGGTTGCAGTGATGAAATGGAAAATACAGCAGATGGATGTCAAGACTGCTTTCTTGAATGGTGTAGTGGAAGAGGAAGTGTATGTAGAGCAGCCACTCAGTTTTGAGACTCATGATAGGGAGTCTCATGTGTGCAGATTGAAGAAATCCCTGTACGGTTTGAAACAGGTACCCAGGACCTGGTATGGTAGAATCGACAACTTTCTATCCAGTTTGGGATTTACCAAGAGTAAATCAGATTCCAACCTTTACTACAAGGTTGAATATGGCAACCCAGTGATGCTTCTAATATATGTAGATGATCTGTTTGTGATAGGTACAGATGGGTTGATTGCTGATACAAAGAGAAAGCTTGCTACTAAGTTCGAAATGAAGGAATTAGGGATGATGCATTACTTTCTAGGTATGGAGGTGTGGCAGAGTACAGGTGGAATCTTCCTTGGACAAGGGAAGTATGCAATAGAGATCTTGAAGAGGTTTGGGATGATGGATTGCAAGGCTATGGCCACATTTATGGCATCAAACCTGAAGCTCTTGAATAATGCTTCATTAGAGTTGGTTGATGCTACGATGTATTATCAGATGATTGGGTCCTTGATGTACCTGACAAACATAAGACCAGACATTTTCTTTGCTGTGAACACCTTGAGCTAGTTCCTGACAAATCCGAGACATGTTCACTTGATTGCTGCAAAGCATATTTTGAGGTACCTCAAGGGTATAGTTGATTATGGGCTCAAGTACGATGCGAATCAAAAGATTAGCCTAGAGGGTTATGTTGATTCAGATTGGGCAGGCAGTGCCATCGATAGGAAGAGCACTTCAAGGTGTTGTTTCAGTATGGGATCAGGTGTGATCTCTTAGTTTAGCAGGAAGAAATCCCGTGTGGCACTGAGTACAGCTGAAGCAGAGTATGTTGCAACTTGTTCAGCTAGTTGTGAGGCAGTATGGCTGAGGAAGCTACTATCTAATTTATTTGATCTCCAGTTGGATGCTACTTGTATACATTGTGACAACCAGAGTTGCGTGAAGGTGTTTGAGAATCCAGTGTTCCATCACAAATCGAAGCATATAGAGATCAAGTACCACTATATTAGGGATATGGTGCAGAGGGGAGTAGTGAAGCTCTAGTATGTTGCAATGGAGGAACATATAACTGATTTATTAACGAATCCATTGGCTAGGATAAAGTTTGAGTACTTCAGGGAGAAGCTTGGTGTTCTCCAGATCAAGGCTTCCTCCAAGGGAAAGTGATGAGACCCATAGACATTCTGACATGGTGAGAGGATTGGTTCCTTCCATGGTTAGATGTAAGGGCTGAGCCATTCTGTCATGGTGAGAGGATTGGTTCCTTCCATGGTTAGATGTAAGGGCTGAGCCATTCTGTCATGGTGAGAGGATTGGTTCCTTCCATGTCAGATATGAGTGCTGGCCATTCTGTCGAGTAGGACATATGTAAGGGAAACTACCATTCTCTAGGAGAATGGAGGCACCTATTCAGTTACCAGCTAAACTTAGTCTAAGACTGAGAAGCCATTCTGACATGATAGAGGGATGTGTTCCAACTTGATCAGATGTAAGGGCTGAACCATTTTGTCATGGCTGAAGGATTAGGTTCCTTCCATGTCAGATGTGAGTGTTGGCCATTCCGACGAGTAGGTCGGATGTAAGGGCAACTACCATTCTCTAGGAGAATGGAGGCACCTGGTTAGTTACCAAGTAGCTTAGTCGAGGACTGGGGGCCATTCTGATGTGACTATAGGACTCGTTCCTACAAGATAAGATATGAGTGCAATCCCTTCCATCATTATGTGCAGAATGTATTCCAGCCTAGATGGATGTAAGTGCAGAGCCCTTTCATCATTGTGTGCAGGATGTGTTCCAGTCTAGATGGATGTAAGTGCAGAGCCCTTTCATCATTGTGGTAGGATGTGGTTCTAGCCTGGATGGAAGTACAAAAATCTTCCATCATTGTGGTAGGATGTGGTTTTATCTTGGATGGATGTAAGTGCAGAGCTCTTCCATCATTGTGTGCAGGATGTGTTCCAGCCTGGATGGAAGTGTGGAAATATTCCATCATTGTGTGTAGGATGTGTTCCAACCTATATGGAAGTGCGGAACTCTTCCATCATTATGTGAAGGATGTGTTTCAGCCTAGATGGAAGTACAAAACTCTTCCATCATTGTGTGCAGGATGTGTTCCATCCTGGATGGAAGTACTGAACTCTTCCATCATTGTGTGCAGGATGTGTTCCAGCCTGGATGGATATGAGTGCTGTGCCTTTCTGACGAGTAGGTAAGATATAAGTGCTGAAGAAGACCTACATGGAGGCTAGGCCTACAACCAACATGAAAAATGGCTGGCTCTGTAGAACTTCCTGTGACGAGAAGAATCATGAGATAGCACCCGTGATGATCCAGATCGAGTGATGCTCCAGATCCAGTGATGATGATCCAGCAGTGATGATCCAGATCCAGTGATGATGTCCAATGATGATCCAAATCGAGTGATGATCCAAATCCAGTGACGATATCCCATGATGATCCAGATCTAAAGATGAAGATGACTTAAAGATGATCAAGATGACTTGAAGACTAAGAAGACATGAAGATGCAAATGACGAGATGATCTAGTTGATACAGAGAAGAAGAACAGTGCTGAAAATTGTGTTGAAATAATACCTTCCTAGTTAAGAGGGAGTGTTGATGTATTTGTAACTTTGGAATGTATTCATCTATGTATCTTATGTATTGTAACCCGATGTTTATTCCGGGATGTATCTATAATGTAATTGAGCCATGTTGTCATGCCCCGATGTTTCGATCAGGAGGATCAATAATGTAAATAAGTCATGTCAAGTCATTGTGGGTAACCCTTCGATTGTCTAAGGGTTAAAGTCCCCGTAGTTCCAGGGCACTAGGGTTATTAGACTCTCCTAGTAGAGGTCAGCCCTGGTAGGGTTTTAGTCATGTCGAGATTAGTATAAATAGAGATCTGGACTCTCTATTTAACACACAACTCATACACACTCAAGTGTAGCGCATAGTTGAGGAAGGAGAAGACACTAGGGATAGATAAGAAGAAGGTTACTGCTATTGGGAGATCACTTACTGTTTTGGTGATGATTCTATCTCTGAGGAAGTTGCGGGGTTTTCTCCATTTATAGTTTCCTCGAGGAAAAACAATGTGTTCATTGTCTCTTGTGTTTGATTACTGTACTTTTTATTCTCTCAGTTAAAGATCCTAAATAATTCTAGCTTAATGTTGAAAAACTAACATTCCCACCATCTGCTAGAACATGGTTTTAATGATTTTTTTGATTGCTTCAACTTTTCCATTTCCCTAAGAGTAGTAGGATGAAGAATACTGGTGTTCAAACTTCAACATGGTCGAGCCTTCTGCCCAAAAAGTGTCTTCAAAATGGCTACTGTGGTCTGAGACGATCTGTTGGGGAACACCAAAACATGTAATGATGTGGTTAAAGAAAAAGCGCATCGCTATGTCAGCTTTGCATTTGAAAATAGGCATAGCCTCAAATCACTTAGGGAAATAATAAAAAACCACAATAATGTATTTATGGATGCTGGATGAGCTAGGATTGATTGTCATGAAATCGATCGCCCACTTGCAGAATGGACCAACTGTGGCTACGGGGTGTATTGGTGCGGGGGGAGTCCTTTCTTTTGGGGCAAAGAGTTGACAACTGTGGCAGTGTTTGATTGCGTCGATGCAATCAGAAAAAATGGACGGCCAAAAATAACTAGCTCGTAGAATATTTTAGGTAGTAGTGAAACCAGAAAGATGGCCACCACAGGCTCCACTATGATAGTCATTAAGGACATTCTCAGCCTCGTCATGGGTGAGACAATGATGTAATATGGTATCAATGCCTCGACGGTATAAAACATCCCCGATGAGGATATGGCGAGCCGCTTGGTGTTGGATGTGCCGTCGATATTTGCGGCTTAGGTGGGCCTCAAATTTTTGTGTGCACAGGTACATGAGAATGCCCACATACTATGGGTCTTCTGTGGAAATCATAAAAAGTGTTCATCTGGTAGGTCTATTGTGACCGGTGGCAATGCAGAAAATGTAGGAAGGTATGTCATAATTGCGGCTAATGCTAAAGCTTTGGTACTCTTGGGTGCGACAAATTCCAAGTCGAATTCGTGAAGGATGATAATCCACTTAGAGGAATGACCTTGTAGGAGGTATCTCATGGGATTCGAATATGCCACGGCTCTAGTATGGATCAACAGGATGTAATAGCATAGATTTTGGACGGAAAATACGATGGGGAGGGCCATATTATATTCATGTGAATAATACAAAAGGGGACCGATCAGCTTCTGGTTAATGCAATAAATCACATGCTCTTGACGAGCATCATCTTCTTGGACCAAAGCCCCAACGATGGCATGTTCAGACGTGGACACATAGAGAATGAAATCCTTGTTGAAGTCGGGTGGAGACAACAACGGGGTGGAAAGCTTGTTTTGACACGTCAAAAGAATCTCCTTCCTACTGATCCCAAACAAAACGGATGTTAGTATGGAGAAGTCACAAGAAATCGTGATATTTTGTTGCATATTTTGGGATAAAATGATGAAGGAAATTGGCCTTGCCTTGGAGGCTTTGTAACTAGTGCAAAGTACGTGGTGAGGGGAGGTCCACGATGGATTGAACCTTGATAGGGTCAACCGCAATCCCTTTGTGGGAAATGATGAACCCAAGTAAATGACTGGCTAGGACACAAAATAGACACTTGTGAGGGTTCAAGCAGATTTTGTACTTCTGACATCATTTTCAAGTTTTCAATATGTTGTGCACGCTTCTGTGAGCGAGACATAAGGTCATCCAAGTAGACCAGTATGATGTGGATGAGGTCGTGGAAGAAGAAATTCATGGCTCGCTGGAAAGTGGCTCCAACATTTTTGAGACCAAATGACATGAATTAGTATGCAAATGTGCCCCAAGGGGTTATGAACGTAGTCTTATATCGGTCTTCTTTCCGGATTTAAATTTGGTTATATTTGGAGAAACCGTCCATGAACGAAAAGACTTCATGTCTAGCAGAGGCATCAAAGATTTGGTTAATAAATGGAGTAGGGAAGTTGTCTTTGGGACATGCCAAATTCAAGTCACGTAAATCCGTATAGACGTGGATGGTACCTTGTTTTTTATTCATGGGAACAGGATTAGAAACCCAAGTAGTATACGCGATGGGGTATATAAAACCTTCTGTGTGCAGTTTCTCAATATCGGATTTAACTGTAACAGATTTTGAAGGGTGAATGGGGCGTTGCTTTTGGCGAACATGCACCACATCAGGCCACGTGTTTATGTGATGTTCAATAATGGATGGATCCAACCCAGGCGTCTCGGTGTAGGACCGAGCAAATATGTCACGGAATTCCTAAAAAACCGATTTGTAAGAAGTGACTTCTTCAGGGGAGCATGATGCTCCGAGGGTGATCTCTTCAAAAACCTCAAGGTTGGTTGAGATGTTGACCTTGATGGTGGAAGAAATGTTGGCCATGTTTCCTTCTTCAAAAGCGTTAGGTTCATGGATGGGGTTTTTGAACCAGTCAACCTTACCATGGATGAAGTCCTTGGTTTCAACTGAATATTGATATGAGGATGACAGAGTTTCCTTAGGGATGAAGAATGACTGATGGTGCATATAATCCCATGGGTATTCAAGAGCTGACAAGGCTTCAAGGATCTCCTCATCGTTATTGAAACAATGGTTGGACAAATCTGACGAATCATCCATAGTTGTGGAGATGGAAGGGTTGGAGGAGATGGAAATCATGTAGATAGTGGTGGTGTTTGAGGAGGAAGTCGGGGGGTGAATTTACTCGATAACCGTGATGTCGACCTTGCAAGATTGTTGTCAAAGTTCATGAAGAGCATACCTATACTCAACCAGGTCGGGGAAATGGTGTGAATAATGGCCATACAATCTACAAATTACGTACACATGGTTCGTCCTTAGAGACTTGTTGTTGGTTGCTGGCGAAGTTGAGACGACAAATACTGGAATCTCGTTGGTTGTTTCCATGGCATATATGTGCATGAACAAGATAGGTATCTCTAGGAATTTTGTAGTCATATGACCATGGACATCACACAAAGCACAGGGTGGAGTTGGACGAGGCTCAACTACGGCTTTGGTGGTTTTTCCCTTGGATTTTTTCAGAGAGGAGGGGCTGGTGTAGGAATGATAGGCATTTTCAGTGGGCTTGTAGGAGGTTGTGACTCCATTGCAATAGGTTGGATGGGAGTCAACACTACTTGAGGCATTGGAGGTGGTGTAGGTGGGTCAAGGTACCACATAGGAATCCCCAAAGTAAAATTAGGTAGGTTGAGGGTATCCATAACATGCTTACTCACAATTTCGGATGGTGGAAACAGGAAGGCAATCGTATGGATTAGGAACAAGCCCTAATAATTCCCAGGTGATTGATTTTGTGGTTACGACTGTTGTTGTGGTGTGGGAAGAATGGTGCTGGATGAGAGGACACACAAATCCTCTATGTCAGTCAGCTCTAGTGGAGGAGGTAAAGAGGGGAAAGTGATCATCGTAGGCGTGTCAACAAACAATCCTGGGCCTATTGCAGATAAGGAAGGGATGGATACACTCTCGATGGAAGTATCGAAGGTTGGGATGACATGGTCTACTGTGGCTGATCCCTATGGATCGTAATAATTCAATTGGTCAACTGTCACGATATTCCTATCATGGGGAAACATCATAAGTCGAAATACGGTTGATGCCACAACTTTCATGGCATACATATAACTACGTCTGAGAAGGAGGTTGTAATCAAGTTGGGCATTAACAACTTCTATGTTGATCAAAACTGTTTTACTGGTTAAGTAAATAGGAACATTCGAGAGAATTCCCTGGGCCTTTGTAGAGCGACCATCATAGGCGTGAAGGGAAATAGTGAATGGTTGGAGGGTGGGGGACCTAAGTTTTTTCTAGACAATAGTTGACATCGCAAAGGTGGATTCCCCTTCATCGATAATGCATCAATGGACAACAAAATTCTGAATTGAGACTGGAATATGGAAGGTGATTGTGGATGGCATTCTTGGTTTACCATGATCGAGATCAAATGTGATTAATCTGGAATCAACAGGATCCACGACACCTAGTGCGGAGAACAACGCTTTTCACTGCGTCAGGCATGTTTTGAGCACTTCTAGAGAGGACATGGCCATAGGTGATTAGGCCAAGTCATCAACGATGCTATAATTTAAGGTAGCTCAAGCAGTCGCATTGTTGGCGATATGTCGTACAGGGAACCGTGGATCTCTAGCCGTCCCATCCTTGGGGGGTGTAGGTAGGTGGAGGGGCATGCTGGAAGTGTTAGAAGTTGATGAAAATGATGGGTTAGTGGTCTTCGTGGTGGACCCATATTGGTTGCGCTTAGTCTAGAGGTTCACCTCTTTGGTTGACAGTGTCATTAGGTAGTGGAGCTGCGACGGGTGCTGTAGGAGAAGGTGGCGGAAAGGGAGTGGTTGCAACCAATCCTTTGAGTGGTAACTGGTTTTGGAGCACCATAGGTGGAGGTCCTGGTGTTGTTGGGTTTGGATGATCCTGTTCTGCCACATTAGTATCCCGTTGAGCTTCATTATGGAGAAATTGTTTGATGTAGTCAATATGAGGGAATTCATGAGTGTAGTGACTATAGACGTTGCATAATTTATAGGGATGATTGGTCCATAACGGAGTGTTCCATCCCAATAAATTAGGCCGTTGGGGGTTTTCCGTAGACGAGTTAGCACCATTGTTGTTAAGAGGATTAGGTTGTTGGCCACCTCCTTGCGGTTGGTTCTTACCTCTGTTCCTTGCTCATTTTTTTCTTACCTTTCCCTTGTTGGTGTTGAATTATTGTAACTTCAAAGTGTATTTACTTATTGTACCTCGATGCTCTTATCGAGAGAATCATTTATATTTCATCATATCATGATGTTCCTATCGGGAGAATTACTAAGATTCATGAGGAAAAACCCTCCGTTGTAAGTCTAGTCATTAGCACCCTCATTAATATAATATTAAGTTGTTTGTGTCCTCCTAGAGAAGTCATCCCAGTCAATTTTAGTGGGGGGGAATTGGTGGAGTGAAATGTCAAGTGAACGAAAGAATATAAATAGAAGTGAGGCGCTCCTCATTTCAACATGTAGAGACACAGTCAATCACTTGTGTAGATTAAGAGAGAGAGTATTATTTTCAAGGAGGAGAAGGACAAGTTTGAAGTCTTATATTTTATCTTTTTGATCATCTATATTGAGGAAGCTTTTTGCTGGGTTTTTCCCAGGATAAATCTGTGTTGATATTGTGATACTGTTTCTTTCAGTTATCCTGTCTATATTATTTTGTTGTGAAATTCAAATTGAATGCTGATAATCTAACTTAGCATATGGAATCTTAACATGGTATCAGAGCTAACCTGAATAGGAAAACTTTCACAAGGTGAAAAATCCCTCTCTCTCTCCAACAAGAAATTAGGGTTTCAGGAAAATTTTGATTTTTGAATATCTGATTGCATTGAAAGTTTCACCCTCCTAGAGCACACCTAATGAGCCTGAGATTGAATTTTTTGAGTGAGTAGATCTCTGGGAAAGTCAAATCCTGGTTTTACACTAGACTAGAAAACTGCAGACATCCAGTGAACCAAAAAACTGCACTGTAGAATCTTGCAAGTCAGATTTGAAAGGTGAATACTTGATATCTCCAGAAACTAAGCACACCAGTCAACACATCTCATTCAAGCGCATCTCCTAGTAATATCAATTTCTCATTTTCCAGAATTTCAATTTTTTGTAATCCTCTAACAAGATGGCCCCATGCACCAAGCTTGAGGAAAAACTAGAAGGCATAGAGAATTACTGAGCATGGAAATACAAAATAGGCCTCATTCTCAAGGAGAATGATCTTAAAAAATATATCGAGGATTTGTAGAACCTGCTAAGGTTGAATCTAAGGAGAAGCATAAGAAGGATCTGATTAGGGCGCAAAGGATTATTGTTGATTCTATCAAGGATCACTTAATCCCTCAAGTGGCATCCAAGAAGACTCCAGAATAAGTGTATGATTCCCTAGAAAGGATGTATGAAGGTAGAAACATCAACAGAAAGATGAATTTAAGAGATTAATTGAAAAGTGCCAAGATGAGTCATGGAGAATCCATCCAGGACTATTTCACATGGGTCTCCTAGTTTAAGGAACAACTAGAAGCCATTGGAGACACACTTGATGAATATGAGTTGGTTATGACTACTCTCAATGGTCTCACTAGACCCTGGGATTCATACATCCAAATGATGTGTGCTAAAAAGGAAAGATTGAAGTTTTATATTGTATGGGAAGAATGTATTCAAGAGGAGGGTAGACTGGCCAATAGAAAAGATCTACTGAAGGAATATGATCAATCTCTAGAAACCTATACCAAGAGAATAAGGAGTCAACCCAATTTCAAGAAGGTAAACCACAAGGAGTCTCAACCTCCCAGAACGTTCCAAAGAACAAGATAAATTTTTCCAAATAAGGACTACTCCAACTTTCAGTGTTTTCATTGTGGCAAGATAGGACACATTGCCAGAAATTGTTCTTTGAAGAGAGAAGAATACAAGAAGAGGAACAATAACAAAAGAAATCATGCACATAGTTGAAGATGAGGATGATGAAGAAGAAGAAGAAGAAGAAGAAGGACCACAGAGAAAGAAATCAAGAGAAGAAGATGCATAAGAGTATGTACTATTCTCTGCACTCTATGGGTCCATAACACCTGGAGAAGACACGTGGCTTATTTATAGTGGTGCTTCAAAGCACATGTTGGGACAAAAGAAATTTCTGTCAAAACTTGAAGATAGAAACTCTCCTAAGAAATTATCTCTAGGAGATGACTATCAATATCCAATCAAAGGAATTGGTGAAGCAAGCTACAAGCTTGATTCAGGAAATGCCCTGAAGATGAAGGAAGTTTTATATGTACCAGGTCTAAAGAATAATTTACTTTCTATCTCAGCCTTAGATAAGAATAGATACAAAGTTTAATTCATAGATGGCCAAGTACTCATGTGGACCGAAGGAAATACAATTGAAGATGTAGTTGTCATCAGTGAAGAAGAAGGAGGCCTGTATAAACTCAAGGGACATCTAGAAACAATCCTTGTTCATGATACCACTAATCCTAGTGAGCTGTGGCATAGAAGGCTTTCCCACATCAATTACAAAGCACTAACTCATGTGAAAAAAGTAGTGAGGAGACTACCATATTTGAAGATCAACCATGAAGGCATTTGCAAAGGATGTGCAAAAGGGAAGAATATCAAGAATCCATTTCCAAAGAGTGAAACAAAAACTAAAGGTACGTTGGAATTGATTCATTCAGATGTGTGTTGTCCAATGTCCTCCACATATTTGAGTGGTTTGGAATACTATATTACATTTATTGATGACTATTCAAGAAATACATGGACATACTTCTTGAAAGTAAAGAATGAGGTGTTTGAGAAATTCAAGGAATTCAAAGCCTTGATAGAGAATCTTTCAGACAAAAGAATCAGGACACTCAGATCAGACAATGGCAGAGAATATACTTCAAAATAATTTCAATCCTTTTGTAAATATGCTGGAATCAAGAGGGAACTAACTACTCCCTACAATCCTCAACAAAATGGTGTTGTGGAAAGAAAGAACAGTTCCATTATGGAGGTAGTGAAGACAATGATATATGATCAAGATCTTCCAATGCATCTATGGGAAGTAGTAGCAGGAGCTACTGTCTATGTACAAAACATAATATCTCAGAGTGCCCTTGGATTCAACACTCCAGAAGAGATGTTCATGGGAAATAATCCTGAGGTAAGTCACCTCAAGATATTCGGTTATCCAGTATATGTTCACATACCGAAAGAGAAAAGAACCAAGTTGGACCCTTCCGGAAAGAAGGGAATATTTGTTGGATACTGTGAAGTATCCAAGGCATTCAGAATCTACATTCTTGGATTCCATCACATGGAAATCAGTAGAGATGTAACATTCAATGAATAAGAAGATCTCAAGAGATCCAAAAAATGTCAACATGAAGAAGTGTATGAGGAAGATGCACCTCATATAAATGTAGAGGCTACATTACCCCCTGAAGATGAAGCACTTGAAGATCATGATATGATAGAACCACATGAACCTCCTACGATGGTGATATCACGGAAGAGAAACCCTCGGGAAAGAGAAATTATATAAGAAGCATAAAGATATGGAGCTCTTGAAGGCTCCACAAGGATAAACAAAAATCCCCAAACCATTTTCCAACTATGTAGCTTTGATGTGTGATCTTGTAGACCAAGAACCTACAAACTATGAATAAGCTATATAGAAGAAAGAATGGTTATAAGAAATGATGGAATAATACTATTCAATAATGAAGAACAATGTTTGGGGTATAGTTCCCAAACAAGATGGGAAGAGTGTGGTATCTTACAAGTGGATATACAAGATAAAACATGCAGTTTATGGAAGTATAGAGAAGTACAAGGAAATATTTGTGGCTAGAGGTTTCTCTCAGAAAGAGGGAATTGATTATGAAGAAAAATTTGCATGAGTAGCATGGTATACTTTGATTAGAGCCATCATGGAACTTTCATCCATGATGAAGTGGGAATCACACTAGATGGATGTGAAGACAACCTTCCTGAATGCTGTGATTGAGGAATAAGTATACATAGAACAACCACATGGATTTGAAGTTGAAGACAAACTATATCACGCATGCAAGTTGAAGAAGGCCTTGTATGTCCTGAAGCAAGCTCCTAGAGCTTGATATGGAAGGATAGACAATTTCTTGACGAGCTTGGACTTTACCAAGAGTAAAGCCAGTCCTAACCTTTACTTCAAGGTTATAGAAGATGAACCCATCATACTATTACTGTATGTGGATGATCTATTTCTGACAGGTAATGAGAAATAGATTTTAGAATGCAAGAAGAAGTTAAATGAAGAATTTGAGATGAAATACCTTGGGTTAATGCATTATTTCCTAGTTCTGGAGGTATGGCAGAACTCAGAAGGAATCTTTCTCAATCAGGGAAAGTATGTAGTGGAAATCCTGAAAAATATTTGATATGTTGGAATTTAAGGCCATGGCGACACCCATGGATACCAACCTGAAGTTGTTGACTGATGAATCATTAGAATTGGTGGATGTGACTCAATACAAACATATTATTGGGTCATTGATGTATATAACAAATACCAGACCAAACGTTTGTTTTGCTGTGAACACATTGAGTTAGTATCTAGTTTGACCTAGACATGTTCACCTAATAGCTACAAAACATGTGATGAGATATCTGAAAGGGACTATAGACTTTGGTATATACTATGATGGAAACCATGATTACACATTGTATGGATATACAGATGCATATTGGGATGGAAGTGTCGCAGAAAGAATAAGCACATTAGTTGGATGTTATTATCTGGGCTCTGCTATAATTTCATGGTTCAGTAGAAAACAGTCCAGTGTTGCTCTTAGCACACCTAAAGCAGAATACATAGCATCTTGATCTGCTAGTTGTGAAGCCATATGGATTTGGAAGCTGATGTCAGGTTTATTTAACCTGGACTTGGATACCATAGTGATTCTATGTGATAACTAGAGTTGTATAAAGATGACGGAGAACCTAGTATTCCATGATAAATCAAAGCACATAAAAATATGGTATTTCTACATTCGAGATATGATATAGAAGGGAGCCATAAAGCTCTAGTATGTGAGTACCGATGAACAAGTTTATGATGTGTTGACAAAACCTCTATCTTGAGTAAAGTTTGAATACTTTCGAGACAAGATTGGTGTTGTTTGGAAAGACCTTCCCCAAAAGGGGGAGCAGTGATGTTATAGTGGCATTGTATCATCCCTGGACACCTATCCTAAAGTGATCCATAGACTTATGTCTCTGAGAAAGAAGAAGGATTGTATCATCCCTGGAAACTTGTTCTAAAGTGATCCAGAGACTTTGGTTTTCAAGAATGTGGGAGGATTGTATCATCCTTGGACATTAGTCCTAAAGTGATAGGGAGTGATTATCCCGTAATTGTATTCAAAGACTTCGATCGTCGAGAATGTGGTAGGATTGCATCATCCTTTGACATTAGTCCTAAAGTGATAGGGAGTGATTATCCCATAATTGTATCTGGGGACTTTGATCGTTGAGAATGTGGTAGGATTGCATCATCCTTCGACATTAGTCCTAAAGTGATAGGGAGTGATTATCTCGTAATTGTATCCGGTGACTTCGGTCGTCGAGAATGTGGTAGGATTGCATCATCCTTGAACTTAAGTCCTAAAGTGATAGGGAGTGATTATCCCATAATTGTATCGGGTGACTTCGATCCTCGAGAATGTGGTAGGATTGTATCATCCCTGTACTTAAGTCCTAAAGTGATATGTATACTTTCATCTTCGTATTGTGGATTGCAGGTTGATGATGATAATGATGTTACTGATCGAAAGATCATAGTCTTGTTGATGTTGCTCAAAGTATTGATGATGACGATGATAATAGTGCTGATCGAAAGATCAGAGTGTGATGATGATGTTGCTCAAAGAATTGCTGCCGCTGATGATGTTTATCAAAAGGTCAAAATATTATTGATGATGATGCTACTGATTGAAGACTAAAATACTGATGATGATGTTGTCGATCAAAGTGTTGTTGTTGCTGAAATTGAAGATGAAGACTATATGTCGAAGATGATGAAAAAGATTCCAATTATTCATAGATGTATCACCCTGATGATGTTGAAGATGCTCTCTCTCCTACTGATGTTGTTGATGTTGTAGAATACCCTTCTCATTAAGGAGAAGTGTTGAATTATTGTAACTTCGAAGCGTATTTACTTATTGTACCCTGATGTTCCTATCAGGAGAATCATTTGTATTTCATTATACCTCGATGTTCCTATTGAGAGAATTAATAAGATTCATGAGGAAAAACCCTATGTTGTAAGTCGGGTTATTAGCACCCCCATTAATATAATATTAAGTTGTTTGAGTCCTCATAGAGAAGTCGTTCTAGTCAATTTTAGTGGGGCCGAATTGGTGGAGTGAAATGTCAATTGAACAAAGGAATATAAATAGAAGCGAGGAGCTCCTCATTTCAACATACAGACACACAGTCAATCACTTGTGTAGGGAAAGAGAGAGAGTCTTATCTGCAAGGAGGAGAAGGACAAGTTTGAAGACTTATCTTTTATATTTTTGATCATTTATATTGAGGAAACTTTTTGCTGGGTTTTTCCCTTTAGGGTTTTCGTAGGATAAATCTTTGTTGATCTTGTGATATTGTTTCTTTTAGTGATCCTGTCTATATGCTTTTGTTGTGAAATTGAAATTGAATGCTGATAATCTATCTTTGCATACGGAATCTTAATAGTTGGTTGTTGGGGGTAGGTTGGTTCGAAAGATTCTGTTGAGAAAAAAATTGTCCCATGGAAGTCAGAGGAGATGGAGCGGCTTGCATACGTGGCGCATAGTAGGTCAGAGGAGATGGAGGGGCTACAAATCCGAACATTGGGCCTGAATACGATTTTTTTGGCCAAGTCAGTGCATGAGCATGATGATTTGGCATGGGTTATGGATAAGAGGATGTGGCTCCAGACTGAGCCATCATCCTTGGGTAATTGGGTATCTGGTTTGGTTGTGCAACACTAGTAGTGTTTCTTGGGTGCGGTGGAATCATAGGGGGTTCCGCATAGTACTGTGGGTGTTGGGAGACAAAACCAATGACACCATTCGCAGCATGGTATGCCCTCGATGCATCGCGGTGAGAGGTGTCAACACGAGGAGCGTTTGGTATGATGGTGTATATATAGGTATCTCGACTGAGAGTAGATTAAATCAAACTATTGGGCCTTCAAGATGGCCTCTTCCTCATATTGGGGACGTTTAGAGGTGATGTCCTTGATTATGGGTGGTCTCAAGGTCTTCAAGAACCAATCGAGGAAGATCCTATCATCAAGCTGGATCTTGCATAGGATACGTCGTCGCCACCACTCATGGATGTGGTCAGTGATGTGTGTAACGATATTCTTACGGAAATATAACTAGATATCCACACCTTCATTGTATCAGACACAGATTTGAGAGTAATGGAGGAACATGAAGGCCAACGAAGTGAAATCAGGGTAAGAGGCTTGAGGTAGTTCTATATGCCATTTTTCTATAGCACCTGTGAGTATGCGTTGGAATAATCTCAGTCTGATCGAGCAATCTACAATGTTGTTTGATGAGCACCATAAATGAAACGACATAATGTTTTTTTGGGGGCACTCGCCCACCTTTCCCTCAAAATTTGGAATGTTTGAAGGAAGTTTGGTTGGTGTGCGAGGCCAATGGGGTTGATGAGTGATTAGTTCATTCACTAACCAAGCCAAATATGGGAAGTTAAGAGGAGCCATGAATGGTTGGTTGGACCTGAGGTTGGCTCGGGAGGGACTGACAATGGCCTAAGGGTTTGTAGGAGTAGGATGTCCATGCATGGCTGGGGGCACATGAGGTTGAATTCCCAGAATGGGGATAGTTGTGATGATCATGGAAAAACCACTACCCCCAGGTATGTATGGTGGTTCAGTTGGAATCGTGGAAGCTGTTACGAAGAAAAATTCCTACGGCTTGGGGTGTACCACAATAGACAAAGAAAATGTAGAAATCAATCCCTTCCCAACATGTAAGAGAAACACAACATCTAGCACTAAAGGATCTCGAAACATACCTTATTCTAGACGGTTGAACTAGATCCCCGTTGAGCTTTTTCCAATCCCGCTTGCTTTAGCAATTCACTTTCAACAACAGTAAACAAGGAAAGCATGCTATATAATATAGTGTTAGGCCTACTCTAGCATATATAATCAATAATGTATAAGAAATTGAGCGCATCCATGGATTCAACATTCATTTAAATGCACATCATTGGATAGGAAAAGATATTTATATTAATAAAATTAGAGATTACATAAGTGACAACCTCTGTCGGCACGTCTGCGAACCGAAGAAACTGAGTCCTCCACCTGGGCCTCCATCACCTCAATCCTCAATCTATCGATAGCAAGCTCACAAGCAAAGTAAATCTTGGGAAGAACACAAAGTGCTCCAAGGGACAAAGGGATGCAGACTCAAGTATAAGCAATCTACGGTAACAATCGACTATAGTTTTCTCTCTCTTCAATTCCTCCCTCTTCAATGTATTGAAAGGGTTCCTTATATAGTGCTTCAATGGGGTAATGGAAGGTCAAATCAGAGCAATATCAAGGCATATGGAAGGCCAAGAGACAAGTGACTCAGATCCACATCAAGGAAAACTCCAAAAATATTTGGTCTTTTGCACACATCTCGATGTACGTGTGTTTAAGGGAAATATCTGCATATATACGCGAGAAAGGGATTAAAAGTTGCGTACAACAAATAATGGGTGTTTTTAGGGATGATATTGGAAACATAAAAGGTACAAAAATATTCCATGGGATCCAAAGAGTCTGCAGAGGGACAGGGAAGGCCATAAAAGTTTAATTAACCATGTGTGGTAAAATCAGTTGTAACTGATGCCCCCTAATGTGTGAGGTCAGAGGGATAACATGATGGCCGAATTACATTATAAATCCATCCCAGAAGTGGATTGATGAAGAACCAGGTGGAAGAACCAGCCATCCAATAGTATAGTACAATAATCAAACTCTACATATGACTGTAAATACATATAGCAGTCCCGGATACAAAAGAGTACAATGGCCATGAATAGGCATGATATACAAAATGTGACATGTGTGGTCATCGCCACGTACAATATCTAATAGATCAGAATCTCCATGATGAATATATACGAAGGATCAAGATCTCCATGGAAGCTGTAGACATCTGAGATACACTGGAATCAAGTCACGAGAGCTGACATCTCATGAACACTGGCACGATCAAGGAGGTAGCATATATGAAATTCCACCGATATGGAAAGTATTCTACACACACCACTATGAGTACATGTCCTACTATGTGAATATAGGTGTCGAGGTCGAACATAGTAGTGCATCATCTAATTACCGGTCATTAATGTATACCGTTAACAGATGCGTGATCACCCACCGATAATGAAAATGGGAATCAAGGTACTAGAGTGCAATCTAACAAGTGTGAATAAATGTGTTGAGGTCAAACACTTGGAAGAATCCATCGATCAGGGGACATTGATGTATTCCCAAAACTGTCGATGGCAAGAGAACCTACCACTGATGACTGTAAGTCTCAAGGCACTCAAATGACTCTAGACTCCTATCCCAGAATAAATGATCTGAAGTTGATGGGATGGAATCCACTGGAAGGAGGACATTAAGGCATCCCCCATCAACCAACACGAGGTACTCAAAAACGCTGTATAATGTGGAAGGAATCAAACAAGATGTGCATGAACTACTAATAGTACCAGGAATGGCTGACATGTAAAGCCAAGACAACTAAGGAATGGCCGACTCAGGCTTCAATTTCCTTTGAACAACATCATAAAGGAAAATGGTGACTGGAAGGAGACAGCATAGACTCGATATACAAAACTGGGACATCTCTGTGACACAGGAGGCATCAACAGAGGTGTCAAAACCCCAAATTTTCCGAAAAATTTAAAATTTTGAAATTTACATAGTATTAATATAAATGCAGTTAACTAATCATTTAATTAGTTATATGTTACCAGCTTATTATTTGAATGCATCTGTTAGTTGGCAGAGTAATAGAATAGTTCCTTTCAGTTTACTGACTTGTTTCTTTTTGCGACCATAAGGTGGGTCTGTCATGAAAAACTGGGCTTACTTAGCTTCCGAGATAACACAGAAGTTTCCCTCTATTAAAAATATACAGGTAATATGATCGGGTGCTGCTAACGAATCTCTAAAGTATTCAATAAATATTTCCTGCATACAAATTTAATTCAGTAGAAGAGTGTACATGCTAGTCAGATTTCTCAAGTGTAAAGAGGTAAAGCATTAATTGATTTCTTTTATATGTCTTACTGATAATGATTTGAACACTATTAGCAAGGATACAACTAATTTTCCTTCGTAATAGCAAGATTTAATCTTTTTATGGGGTTCTAAACCATTTGATGTACCTATTGATTTCCCTTACCAAATGCGTTAATTATTTCTTTACTAGCACAATAAAATGGCAGGGTCACAACATCAAAGATCTAATTTTTAATTGTTCATAATTACAGCATCATACCATGATTGAAATTGCAACTGCAATTGTATAATGATAAGGAGGTTTAAGTACCAAGCGGGTATTTTTCTTAATTCAAGAATTAACAAGATTACTACTTGATACAAGTCACTTTTAAAGTCTTCCTTTAGTCTTTAAAATTCTGTATAGTTGAGGAATACTATTTCTATTCCATGGTTAATAATTCGATGGTAAACTTATAGATCATTCCCAGTTTTATTACACTCAAATACCACTTTATGGTTTTATAATTATATTATCAAACAAATAAGGCTAACTTACTCAAGCTACCTATCATACAATGACTTATAATATCTTATATAATCTTTGAGCTTGAAAAATTGACAAAAGACTAATTGTCACAAAAATGGTTCTATGACTATTAATAGGATTGTTATTTTACAACAAGGAATGTTTATAAGGTCAAGAGTTAAACCATCATCATGTTCAATTGATCACTTCATATGATTATTACAATTCTAAAGACTTATATTATTATTCCCTTTTCTTCCATTTGTGAACTAGGGTAATAGATAATATAGAAGACAGGTTTAAAAACAAGCTACGCCATGGTAAACTATTATTACTCCTTTGTTCTTATATCTGATTAACATACTATACAATCTTCATACATAAATGTGTTAGACCAATGATAAACGAGTTCTACATTATAATGTTTTCTAAACATCACTCTCATGTTTACGTGGTGGATTATATAATGTAGGTGGTTGACTATGGTATAACGAACCTTGTGGAATCCCCGCGATATGAATTGGGTTGTGAAAAATCATTGGTGATATTGTCGTGGAACTATAGAGTTCCTACCCACTACATGCCAATAATTAAAAGGGTTACATGGGCTCTTCCCAGCCATGCACTATCATTTAAAAAGGTTTGACTCAAACCCTAGTTGTCATTCCTCCATTTCCTTCGGGCCTCCAGCCGCTCTACAAAACCTCCTGGTCTGCCCCACTGCTTGCATTGTCTGTTAGCAGTCCCTTTGCTGGTTCAGCTCCTCGTGTCTCATCTACTGCATTGTGAGGAGAGTTACTGAGTCAAAAAGCTTGATGTCGAATGCTGAATAGTGTTTTTTTACTTAGGGTTTCTCCCTTGGCATCCATTTCCCGAACTCGTGACTGTGTAGGTGGTCGCCTTGACTGGATGCTGCAAAACGTCCTCCATCGTGATAGGTTACCTTTTTGCTCCAGCAAGCTCCTTCTTCTCTATGATAAATGAAGGGTTCACTTTTCTTCCTGCGGGTGGTTGTCTTGCCATTCTTCAGTGGCCATATTTCTATTTGCTGTTAAGGTGAGATACGGGGTTTCCTTCGTTTTCTTTTCAAAGTAAATTCTTAAGCAAGCAACAGTTTTTTTTTGGCAAAGGTTTTTAATATTAAGATTATCTTTTTGTTACAGGGTTGGTCTTCTCCTCTCGGCGTGGAAGGTGCGAGATTTCAACCACTGCTACTCCCGGTAAGCCTGGATTTTACTCATGGCGTTCTCCTCCTTGCTGGTCCTTTAGGGAAGTCACGGTTTTGGCTTCGTGGTGATTAAACCTTGCCGTTACTTTGGTTCAGTTGGTGAACCTAAACGCTGTTAAAAGAGTTCAACTCTTCGCTTAGCAAGGGGTCTTGGTTGAAGCCGAGACTGTGGGTTTTTGGGTCTTTTATTGATTACTGGTAAAGCATGTATATAGATGTATTACTATTGGTACAGGATGTAAGTTTTATTTTTATAAAAGATGTTGGTAGCTGTGAGGTACCAAGGAGATAAAACTCCATCCCTTTGATGAACCTTAGTACATACGTTTAAATTTGACACGGTCTACCCTGAACTTGGAGCTATGCGTTGTCCATACAATTTTTCTTAAGTTAATATGTTGTTACTGTATAGTTTTGAAACCATATACTATTTAAACTTGGCTTAATGAGCCTATCTAACTTTGATACCTTCGATTCCTATGAATTTGATAAATACTTGAGTTACTCTCTGTAATTTATTTATGGTATTAGCTGATAGGGTTTTTCTGTATACTAATAATAAACTGGATTGATTATTTACTCAAAGAATTTTATACATTGTTATAATGGTTATACTTTGTAAATTATAAAGTTTGAATGTTTTAATGACATTCTCAAAGTCATTGACAGTGTAACCTTGGTTACAGGTTTTATATTAATTTTTCTGTTAATTAATAATAAGTTAAACATTACTGTGATTTCTAATTCCTATTATTTCTATACAGTAGATAATAATGCAATAATTATTACTTATTATAATAATTAAATTACCCTACCTGGAATGCTTATTATTAATTACACTGCACTTCTGAAATTATAAGAGTTTCCAGTTATGCTTTATACAATACAATTAAGCTCGCACTTTGTTATTTTCTTACTGTAGATTATACACTTGAATTTTTACTCTTATTATTTCTTTTATAAATTTACTGTCAAGGATTCTGTACTTGGTTTAAACCTTGATTTACTAGTTATTAAGAAATTTGTAAGTGTTAATATTATAGTGTATACCCTTTAGCTTATACAGGGTCTTTATGTTCTTATTTTATTGTATTAATGTTCTTAAGTACTGTTTATTTACCTCGCAGTACAGAAAGTATAAAAGGTTTCAGTTTATATTTAATGTAATAAATACATTACCTGAGGTTCCATAATAGTAATACTCCTATAGTGTATGTAATAGAAATTTATTGTTGTTAATAATAAAGGTATTATCTCTCCTGAGAGTACCTATGTTTCCATGATC
>LPNX010223575.1:0-15000 GCA_001517045.1 Pseudotsuga menziesii
CATGCTATCACTTCTTTGCAAAAGAAGGGGATGAAGTTCGAATGGACATCGAGGTGTGAAGAAAGCTTCCAGAAGTTGAAGAATCTTCTCACTAGTGCACCAGTATTGAAAGTTGCATATCCAGAGAGAGATTTTGTGGTGTGTACCGATGCATGTGGACAAGGGCTTGGGGGAGTCCTTATGCAGGATAACCACGTGATATGTTATGAGTCAAGAAAGCTGAAGGAACATGAGAAGAACTATGCCACTCATGATCTAGAGCTCGCAGCCATAGTACATGCTCTCAAGATGTGGAGGCATTACTTGATGGGTAGGAGATTTGAGCTCAGAACAGACCACTGTGGTCTGAAGTATTTGTTTGATCAGCCTACGTTGAATGCTAGGCAAGCAAGATGGCTGGAATTTTTATGTGAGTTTGATTTTGAGATCAAACACATAAAAGGAAAAGAGAATAAGGTAGCTGATGCGCTCAGCAGGAAGATGCAAGAAATGCATGTGGGATCTCTTAGTATTTTCCAATTAGATTTGAGGCAGCAGATTGTTAATCATGTTGCTGGAGATGAATTGTATGAGCAGGTAAAAGACAAATTGCAGCAGCAAAGTCTTGAGAAGAGGTATGAGGGATATAAATTGGAAGGAGATGGGATTCTCACTTATAAAGGAAGAATTTATATTCCATGTGTGGCATATTTGAGGAGAGTTGTCATGGATGAAATCCATCAAGCTCCGTATTCTGGACACCCAGGATATCAGAAGACAATCGCTACAGCTAGAAAGCAGTACTTTTGGCCAGGTATGAAAAAGGACATGGCTGAGTACATCTCAAGGTGTGTGAAATGTCAGCAGGTGAAGGTTGAGCATCAACATCCAGCAGGTTTGTTGCAGCCTTTGCCAGTTCCGGAATGGAAATGGGAAGTTATTTCCATGGATTTTATTACAAGATTGCCGATGACTTGGAGACAACATGATTCCATCATGGTTGTGGTAGACAAGTTGACGAAGGAAGCACATTTTATACCAGTTAAGTCTACGTATGAGGCTGGTGACATTGCAAAGATCTTCATGAAGGAGATATTTAAATTGCATGGATTGCCGAAGGCAATAGTATCTGACAGAGGTGTCAAGTTTACTTCCAACTTTTGGAAGGGGTTGTTTGCATATTTGGGTACAAAGCTAAACTTTAGCACTGCATACCATCCTCAGACAGATGGTCAAACCGAGAGAGTTAATCAAGTGCTTGAAGACATGCTTCGCATGTATGTGATGGACAAACCAACCAAGTGGGAAGATTACTTGCACTTGGTAGAGTTTACTTATAACAATGGACATCAAGCATCCTTGGGGATGAGTCCATATGAAGCTTTGTATGGGAGAAGGTGTAGGACACCAGTGACTTGGGATAATCCAGTGAACAGAATTGTGCTTGGGTCGGAATTGCTCAAGGAAATGGAGCAAGAGGTTGTAAAGATCAGACAGAAGCTGAAAGCAGCACAGGACAGGCAGAAAAGCTATGCAGATAAGCATAGGGTGAACAGGGAGTTCAGTGTTGGGGATCATGTTTACCTCAGAGTGAGGGCAAGGAAAAGTTCCTTGAAGCTTGGAAGTTGTGCCAAGTTGTCACCGAGATATTGTGGGCCGTTTGAAGTGCTTGAAAGAATAGGGCCAGTTGCATATAGACTTGCATTGCCTGCTAGCACTAGAGCTCATAATGTTTTTCATGTTTCTTTGCTTAAGAGATATGTACATGATCCTAACCATGTGATAAATTGGGATGTGATTCAGGTGGAACCCGAGGGAGAGTTCCAAATCGAGCCAATGCGCATCCTCGACAGGAAGGTCACAATGCTCCGGAACCAAGCCATAGGTCAGGTAAAGGTGCAGTGGGAGCACTTCGAACCTGAAGAGGCTACATGGGAGCTGGAGGATGCCATGCGATTGGCACATCCATTTTTGTTCAATTCTGTGGAACACTGAGGTGATGCCAGTGTAGCATTTTGTTCAATTTTGTAAGCACTGAGGACAGTGCTATTGAAGGGGGAGGGGAATGTAATGCCCCAGTTTTGACCCCGTTACATTAGATGTATATGATGTATATATTGTAATGATAATGGTGTGGAGCTAAAGGCCAAGGCCCCGCCATTGATCGGTAATGCTATGTTTTGGATTTAATTTTGTCACCGAAGGTCTATCGGGGCATGCGGCATATAATATGTTGGTCGTCATGTAAATATGCATCATAATTAATTAATGGACACAACCAGCTACGGTCGCGGCAACTAAATCGAATGGGGCATGATTTTCTAAGGATAAGGGGGGTGAAATATTTAGCCTATGGGCCAATGGGGAAAAGCCAAATGTCTATGAGAAAACCCACCAAGCTGTCAACTACCTTTCTTGTCTTTTTCTCCAATCATTTATTTCTTCCAGAATGTGGTTGAGTTAGTTATTGCATGGAGGGGAAGAGTATGGGAAACCAAAGTTCGAATTGGGCAGAGACCCATTTTTGAAAAACGTGCTCTGACTTCCTTAGCAAGAAAAATGCCCAAAAACGTATGCCATTTTGCTATGCATTCACGTTTTTCAGTTTCCTCGCGTTTTGGGAGCAGCTGGAGTTTTTCCTGTGTTTTTCTTTCCACGATTTTGGCTGTTAGCTTCATTTTTTCCATGGATGGGAGGTCGTTTTTGTAATGCCAGGGCCTGGGTTGTCTTCCTCATGTTTTGGGAGTTGCCGGTGCATTTTTCCATTCACGTTTTTGTGATTTCATGTGTTTTTACCATGGCTGTGAAGAGCCATTCACGTTTTTTACTGTCTCAGCGACTATTGGCCTCACGCACAGGCTATTTGGGGCGTTTTTCCCCTACTGTGAGTTGGTCTCCCTGATAAACTTCAGGACTGTGTGTTTTCCCTCATGTTGTGAGCCGTTTTTGCTGTTACATATGGGGCTGTGTAATTCATTTTTACTATCCAAGCTGTGTTAGCTAAATTGATTGCCTGAGTGCAACGATTGGTCTTTGGACTGTGTGAGGAGTAAGGAATTTGGCTTGGTTGCTTGATAAACCTGGTGCTAGAAACCACACAGACAAAACTAGAGGGCTTGCCTTCTTCTCCATCACCCCTGAATAGCACTGGAAGGGAATGCAGGGCCTGAGGGACTGTGTAGCAGAGAAGGGACTGATTCCTTGTGTTGGGTGTGGATGGGTGTCTTAGAGGTCAGGCTAGTTTTGGTGTAGGTGTTCTTGGCTTTGTAATGAGCTCACCAACTTAGCAATTTGCCTTCTCCAGCTCCTTAATGGCCTGATAAACCCAACTATGTTGGCTTGGCTGTGTGTTTGGACATCCCTGTCTATGTGTAAGCCTGCTAGTTCCCTTATTCCTTGGAGAATCATGCCCAGCTCGGGGGTGGCAGCGTTGCTGAGAGATTAAGGAGCACGCTGGCCTATGGTTGGGTGGAACGTTGCAGCGACGTAGCTGGTTGCGGAGCAAGGCGTTCATAAGATAAGTGATCTTGTGTATTTTACCTCTGCAACTATATTTCTATTAATGAAAATAATGAACATGTTGAAGAATGCTTGTCTAGATGCATGTTAATTCCGCTGCGCAAGGATAATTAATCATAGCTGTGCATAATCTACAATTGTAGTTGTGTATGTTAAATGAATTGCATTTAGGCATGTTATACTGCAGTGCATTCTCTCTTTCGGCATTTTGTTTTATGAAATTTTTAAGCCTGTACATGTTCATGGGCACTTAGCCCGGTCTGATAAAGCTCATAGATCGCGTCCTCTTTGCCGGTCGGAGGCTTGGGGATGTGACAGTGGATTGGTTGAGTCAAAATTGTAGTTGACAGAGCTTGACTCAGGAAACATGAGTCAAACTTGTGATCCCCTATTTATAGTGGTTTGAACTTGTACTCGCCCAGGAAATAGATAAATATCCTTTAAAAGTTTTAATTTTTTTTTTCATTTTTGTAGTCAATTTGAGTGAATATCCTTGTTTCCAGAGTGATTGCAAGTGACAAATAGGCCTAAAGGAGGACAACGTATCCATCTAGAATCCACTAACACTTGTGTTTATCTTTATATACTTGTAAAATGAATTTTCTAACACCTCCTCTGTTTGATATACATGAATCATGGATAGTGAAAAAGTAGAGAATTGCCTATAAACATAAGGAAAAAGAAGCAAGACAAACTGTTGTCACAACCTATGAGTGCAAATTCATCCACATAATCGTGTCATAGAAAAACCCACAAGCTATAGATGCTCATGCCCATAATGATTTTGAGTCAAGTTAGCATTGACTACCTCTTCTAGACATAAAATATAAATCAGAGACTAGAACTATATTTGTCATAACCCATGACTCCATGTGTTTACACACATTGGAAACAGAGGAATGAATCATGATATATCACATTTCATTCACAGATATTGGTTTAGTCCATCATTTGGAACTGCTATCACAATATGTGCAATTTGAGAGTAAGAGATATACCTGTCAAGTTTTCTTGAATCCATTTTTAATTTTTAGGGCTCAAATGGCTATCCCACCACTAAGAATAAGAATGTTGAGATTATAATTTTAACATAGTTGATTTTATTGGGACACAACATACAATAGGATAAGGTTGCTTCTTGATGCAGCCAGTTCACTTGAACCCTTCCTCATTATTTTGGGTATTATTTATTGCATACAAGCATTGCTCCTTATAGGTCAGACCTATAGCTTCGTCTTGTAAAGTATATGTGATCCAAAACATCCTTAGGAATATAGGATCCATGGTATGAGATAAATCCCAAGACATAACCTGCTACAGATCAAGGCAATACATCCATCTCCATGTAAAGTATAGCAAAGGAGATTATAGCATTTATTTGAAGACTACCATGGGATGATACAGTAACTCTATGAATTGATTATGAAATTTATTTTACTATTTTGCATATGAGAATCATTCTCTATAATAGGCTCTGAATTAGACAATTATAGCATTGAAGAAGATTTTATTTGTTATTGTTTCTATCATTTAAGTTAACCTTCAAGTATTGTGTTGTGAAATAGGTTGTGAGAAAATCAAAATAACTTAAAATGGGATATATGTTGTTATTTTCTCTTCTAATTTTTCTCACCTTAAATATCTTTCCATTTATCTTGGGTAAGGAAACTTAACAACCACGCCATGCCACCTTGGCAATGAGTTTCAATCTCGACTTGTATGCAGGTAGCATAGGATTACAGTCAAATGATGAAGTTGATTTATGATAGATGATAAGTTCACCCTCTACCCTAGTTGAAAAGTACACTCTCTCAGACAACATGGAAATGATGAGGAAACAACGGATGATAGATGATATGGATGCATCCTTCTAGAATTGTGCAAAGGTTTGGACTAGTTTTTTTATGATAGAGGTAGTTTTGACTCCCTTTAATACTGAAATTTGTTGTTTATTTTACACAAACCGCCCATACATCCTCCATGCGACATGCCTGTGATAAACGTTTTAAGTTTCTAGGAGTCTGAATTTGTAAATAATGAAGGATAGCATGCAGAGACAAGTCTACTTGGGGCTAGGAGTATACATACTGTATGATATTTATCACCTTGCATGCAGCCAAATATGTCATAGAATAGTCTCCCATATACAGTGAAGAGAGTAGTTTTTGTGGAAGTTATAAGTGGTTGTTTGGAAGGAGAACTGGTCTAAAAATAGGTCATGTAGATAAAGAAAACATCACCCTACTTTTATGAGAAAAGACTTATACAGAAGAACAGAGTTAAGATTTGGTTAAAAACACTTTCATGAAGGAACACACCATTCACAATATAGTTGAGACATAAGATGATTAAGGGTCCTTCTCTACACATGACATAAGATGAAATTTAAAGCATTTGAGGTAGAAAAGGTGTTGGATGCCCCTTAATCATACATAAAATAATTTCTAGGTTGGTTATAGTTCAAAATATGTCCAAGGGATGAAATCTACTATCACAGCATGCCCAAAAAGACCCTGATGGTGTTGTTTCTTCATCCATTGATACAAATCTAAACCTTACAAACCAAAATTTCTTCATAAAATCCATGGATCAACACAAAAAGATTGATTGTTGTCTATATCTAGGGTTAGGAATGCAGTTTTACTTATATTGTACATAGTAAAGTCCCTAAATCTACCCATTAATCATGCTTTAGGGTTGTTAAAGTGATGTATTGTTGGTCCATAAACAATATATATCTATGAAGCAAAGGCCTGGAAAAAGATAAATTTACAAATACATTGATGCCTCAAAATGGGAAAGATTCCAAGGGTTTCACCGTAAATTGGTGGAATGGGCAGCATCCAACAGAAACAATTGACCCTAAACCCCATTGTGATTCAACCTGATAGTCCAAGAAAGGTTCATATTGTGTATAAAGAGTTGATGCTTACCCGTTGATCCATGATAAATCCTTTTCCTTTCTTCAATATCACCGCTTGGATGTGAAACCGTCACCTATCAAGTTGAATTGTGTTCAAGTAATGGAACGTGTGCACTCCAAATTGAAATGAGAACCATGAGCTCCAAATCAAAATGAGAACCATGAATGTTTCCTCCAAGTTTAACTGTGGTCAAGTAATGGCGTGTGTGAGCTAAAAATAAAAATGAGAAACCTGAGCTACAAATCCAAATGATAAGAACCCTAAACTGGAAATCGAAATGTGAACCATGAGCTCCGAATGGTCGAAATGATAGCCCTGAGCTGCAAATCGAAATGTGAACCATGAGCTAGTCCAAATCATCGAAATGATAACCCTGAGCTATGAATGAAATAGTCAACTATGAGCCAATACAAATCATCGAAATGATAACCCTGAGTTGTGAATCAAAATGTCAATTGTGAGCTAATCCAAATTGTCGAAATGATAACCCTGAGCCGCGAATTATTTGAAAAGACAAGTCAAAATTTTTTCAAAAGTTCAATTATTGGCAACGAGACAAGCCATGCTCATTGAATTTTAGATGAATGTCATTCAATGACCTTATGGGTACAATGACCTTTACCTTGGGTCAAATTTCTCCATCCTGCCAATTTAAATTGGAGTTCGATATAGTTTAGAACATCTATGTAACAAAGCATTGGTAAATAATTTAAACACTTGAATAATTTATGGAATTATTGAATGCAATGAGTTCAATTATGAGTTGTTCGTGGAAAGCATAAAATATTGATGTCTCCATGTCTCCTCTTTATCTAAGAACCTAGTTAGATTGTACAAAAATGACTATTTGTGTATTTGTTATGGTACCATTTGAAAGCTTCAGTGTAGATGAAGTAAATCATTGGTTTCCATATGTTAACTTTGATACAAAACATGCAAAGGTGTATAACTGAACTCCATGTGTGACATGAATGTTATGACATGGAAAAATTGTAGGGTGTTGTCACCTATCAACGTATGACATATGATCAACTTCCAAATTCATCACATCATTGTACTCAATTTAATGAGATTGAGGTGCATTCCCCTACTAATGTGTATATTTTGTTCCTATGTCAATCACAACCATCTTGTTGACTTAACTTACATGATCTCTTTTCCATAAAAACACCTTCCTATGACATAATGTTGACACAATTATAAATTTTACTAACTTTCGCATGGGACAAACATTATGACCTACATATGCTTAATTAAGTACCATCCTTTAAGAAGATAGGTCACAAGATGAAGTCCTTACTTCGCTTCTCCCTTCCCAAACACCAAAATTTGAATCTCATTAGCAAACACTCATATTTGCATTACTAATATAGTTGGGCATTTAAACCAAGTATTCAAAATTTTACTTAACTAGAATTGAGCCTATGAATTTTACTTAACTAGACTGACAATGCATGTGTCTAGTATAACCATGCCAAATTTCACACCATCCTAGCACATACATAAAAAAAATTATCGTTGGACCCACGTAGCACATTAATTAATCTACGGGTATAGTTTTTTTTGCTCGAATTGTTAGTGATGGACATGTTTGACAATGAAGATGACGATAAATTGCTTCACGAATATTATGATGATGAGGATGATGACGACGATGATGAGGATGATGACGATGATGATGATGATGATGATGATGTTGATGATGTTGAATATGATGTTGATGTTGATGATGATGACGACGATGAAGACGATGATGATGATGATGAAGATGGTGATCGCCATGTTGATCTCATTTGAAATGATGAAGATGATGATGATGATGATTATGATGATGATGACGTTGGTGATGTTGTTGATGACAGCAACGATGATGACGATGATGACGACGACACCGATGATGATGATGATGATGATGGATGATGTTTGAGTCTAGAAACCCTTCCACGCTGTCAATGCATGTGTCTAGTATAACCATGCAAAATTTCACACCATCCCAGCACACACATTAAAAAAATTCATCGTTGGCCCAACGTAGAACATTAATAAATCTATAGGTATGCTTTTTGTTGCTCAATTTGTTAGTGATGGACATGTTTCACAATGAAAATGACGATGAATTAGTTCACGAATATTATGATGATGAGGATGATGATGATGACGATGACGATGGTGATGGTGATGATGATGATGATGTTGATGATGTTGATGATGATGATGATAAAGATGGTGATGAACATGTTGATATCATATGAAAAGATGAAGATGATGACGATGACAATGAAGATGAAGTTGATGATGAGGAGGAGGAGGAGGATGTTGATGATGATTATTTTGATGATGATGATGATTATGTTGATGATGATGATGATGATGATGATGATGTTGAGGATGATGACGATGACGATGATGTTGTTGATGACGATGATGATGTTGTTGTTGTTGCTGATGATGATGATGTTTGAGTCTGGAAACCATCCCACACCATCAATGCATGTGTCTAGTCTAACCATGCCAAATTTCACACCATCCCAGCACATACATAAAAAAATTCATCATTGGCCCTACGTAGCACATTAATTAATCTATAGGTATGGTTTTTGTTGCTCGATTTGTTAGTGATGGAAACGTTTGACAATGAAGATGACGATGAATTAGTTCACGGAGATTATGATGATCATGATCATGATGTTGATGATGATCATGTTGATGAAGATGATGTTGATGATGATGTTAATGATGATGATGATGATGATGATGATGATGATGTTGATGACAATGATGTTGATTATGTTGATGATGATGTTGATTATGTTGATGATGATGATGATTATGTTGATGATGATGATATTGATGATGATGATGATGATGACGATGATGTTGATGATGATGTTGATTGTTTTGATGATGATGTTGATGATGACGATGACGATGATGATGATGATGATGTTGATGATGATGATGAATATGGTGATGACCATGTTCATACCAAAAAAATTGATGAAGATGAAGATGATGATGATGATGATGTTGTGGATGACGATGATGATGATGTTGATGATGATGATGATGATGATGTTGATGATGATGATGATGATGGATGATTTTTTAGTCTAGAAACCTGTTGAGGCCTAGAAATTCGCAGGAAACAACAGCAAGGGATTCTCCCCAGTCAACGTTCCCAACTAGCCCGTGACTATTTGGTGTAGGGAATCCATTTGGTTTGCAGTCCAGCCACCATAGGTCAAGAAACAAAAATAAAAGGTTTTACCGGTTGCAGCCCGGTCCACCGTATATATTTTTGTATTTTTTGACTTAAAGTATGATATGCAAGTGCCTATTTAACATGCAGATTGGTGTAGAATACGAGGAGCGGTCACAATGTGATGCGCAGGTTCTTACCTCTCATCTTAAAATCTCTCGCATCTAAATCACACAAAGCAAGAAATTACAACTAACTACCTAGCCTATCCCTAGGGAGCAAAATTATCATTCATTAATGAGTAATGTATTTTGTACATGCATTATGAAAAATCACAGATAGCTGATACTTCTTTCAAAACACATGAACATTTAAAGATATTTGAACAACCAGATAGCCAATTGTTTATGAACAACATTCATTAGTCATAGTGGAAATTTTCAGAAAATAAACCAAAGAACATTCATACAAGAACATAGGTTCAAAGAGTTAGAACGATCTCACAGTTAATGGACACAAAGATGAAAACGAAATAGTTCCTCTTCAACAAATCCATAGCACAAAATTTGAACATTCCACCAAGCTTTCTCCAACAGGCAAATTGTAATTATCTATTGCAAAAGGAAATAATTCTTCTTACAATATGTCTTCACAAATCTAACTGGGAAAAAGTCCTTTATTCCCTCTAATTCTCCTATACTTATACAACAAGCAAAACTCTTGGGATGCTCCTCCATGACCTTTGGGCTCCCCCAACCGTTTAATCTCACAATTTTGTCCTTTTGTGAGTGCTCATGATTCATACAAACGTTACATTTCATATTTAAAAGACAATTTTATGAAAAGGGACTAGCTTGGTAACTGTCGAACTTTCCCAAGCCCGGGCTTTTGCTTCTATTGATTATGCTCAGTAATCCGTTGGTCCCTTACTGGATCCTGTAGAGCTTAAACCTGACTTTCTTCTTCTTTTCTCTGCTTCTGCTTCTTTGTTCCTCAACCACTTCCTTCCTTGCTGCCTCCCTTCTACTTTGTATTTTAAACACATCTTATTCGCAATAATAGTCCTGTCATAAACAGAAACTGTTGTTAGACCATTTATCATTGACAGAGTACACAAAATGTGTCAAAACATACATCCAGTAAAATGAATTTTAATGCATGATAACGCAAAGAAAAATCCTGCGAGTTCATATCCTAAAATCACAAGCCCAAAAGACAGATTCTTTAGCTCAAGCGAGGTCGCATATGGGCTATTCGACATCCTCCGAATAAAACATCAAAAATGACACAGTAACCGCCATAGAAAAATAGAGTGGAAGCACACAAGAAAGGCGGGAAAATACTAAGCATCAGGTGAAAACACGAACTCGCCTCAGTGGGCGGAGAACTACGGATCGGACGATTAGTTCGTCAAGGAGCCGCAACGGCGGGAGATGGATAGACTATGGGCTCTGCAGCAAAACAATATATCGCTAGCTGGAGGCTCGGAAGACTAAACCGCATTCGTCAGCACATAAACCAACCTACCATCGAAGAGATGGCGCACTGTGCAGCCGCAACGGCGGGAGAACAATTTACTATGGGTTCCACAATACCAGAAAATGTTGGTGAAATAAACACTAAACACTGCAGCATCGAACATTGGAAAGACTACGGCATCGGATGATTAGTGCATTGCGCAGCCGCAATGGCGAAAGACGGGAAGACTGCGGGCTCCGCGGCAAAATAAAACATCGACAGTCGGCAACTCTATAAGTCAGATGGTTAGTCCGTTCTAGAGCTGATGTTGCAGAAGACAAAAGAACTACGGATTCCACTTAAAGTTATAAACCGTTCCGAGAGAGAAAGGCGAAATATCGTAAGGTCAAAAACCTCGGCATCGAAAAAGAAAAGAGCTAACCGTCGGAACATTCAGCGTCTAGCTTTCGCAACGGTGGAAAACCTAAAGATTACGGCTTCCACTTTACTATCCAAAAACTTTCGACAGTAAAAATTTATCAAAAAACAAAGTATTAAGTGTTCAAAAGATTTAGGCTGGGGAGTAATGAAAATAGTTCGTTTAACCCCCGAAACAATGACAGCAAAGAGAAACAAGCTCCGACTTGAATGTAAACAAACTTCTGATAGCGATGAGGGAAATCATTCAGACCAAAAAGACATCATTTTCAAAACTCCACTGTTAATGCGTTTGCCGACAGGAAGCGGTTTTCCGAAAAGCATGAAAGAAATTGACATTTCAAACCAAACTGTAGCAGAGGGAAGAACAAAATAGAGTTCATGAATCCACACACTCCTAGGCAAGATAAAATAAAAAAGGAGGGTCCAAAATTTCAAAAAATTTGGGAGAAAAGTTGCAGCTGCAACAATTGGCGACTATCTGGTGAACCTAGATCTCTGGACAATTTATTCCTTAAGTAACAGACTATTTAATAAGAAAACCAACATGTTGAATTCTTCTAGATGTCTGGATTTCCCAAATGGAAAATATATGTACTTTTAATCATTGATGATGGTCCAATTTAGGAAAATGGAACCCAAGATTTCAACGTCAAGATAACTCTTTTGAGGCCAAGAATATGAGTTTCATTTTTTACCTCTGTCTTTGGGTAGCTTCCATCTTGGACACCATAGGATTGTAACATATGGTAAACAGGAATATTCATGTGTTCCTCATTCCCATGCCATTTTGCATTTTGCACTATTGTGCTTTTGGACTTTTTTGTCCCTTTTTCTTTTTTTCTTTTTTTTTATTTTTATTTTTTTTTATGTTTTTTTCTCTAGCATGCCTTTATTTCTGAATTTTTCATTCAAGCTCCTCTATCCATAGTGTCCTTTTGTGTGAGAGATGTATTTAATTTTCAACTCACGGATGGAGAAGAACTTTTGGCAATTTCGTACTCATATGATTCAGTACTTTGTCTTGATACATATTGCTTTCTTAGGAGTTTCGACTCTTATTAGCCTTTTGGCTTTCAATTCTTGGCATGGGATCATTTATATATAATATATTGTTTACCCTGCTTCCTTTCCGTGGGTCTTTTGCTGTCACCCCCTAGGACACTTTTAAGTGTGAGATGGATGGAGCCTCAAAATAGTATTCCAGACCTTTTAATCTTGAGTTATTTTACAGGGATTAAGCGGGACTTCAATGTGTTCATAGCCATTTGGGAAAACTGCTAAACTAGAAGAAATTATATCAGATAAAACCATAATACACAGTCTTATAATCAAGGATTTTAGTTAGTCTAGAATTCTAATGCTCTCCATGCAACCAAAAGCTTGCTTCTTTTTATTGAAATCAATCAAAATCTAGAATAAAGCAAACTTAAATAAAGTAAACCAAAAATAAACAATAAAATCTTTTTATTTATGTACAAGGTCATCAAGCAAAAAAAATAATAATAATAATAATTTGAGAACTAAACCACTAAGTGGTTAGTCCTCTACCCACCCCTGTAGATCTGACAATTTGTAAGTTAAGGGGATAGGCTTGACTACAAAATAAAAAGACCTAACCATTATCAAAAACTACATCTATTGGTCTTGAAAACACTATATCTGAAACTGAAACTACTATTTTACAATCAATCTCATCAGCCCGTAAAAACCGAAGGAGATCAGGCTGGGTGTTAGATATGTTGTTGGCTTCTTCTGATGCAAAGTTTCCTGGTTCAAGTTCAATTAGATAATTTCCCAATACAGAATTCACTGATTCATTCTTACCCTCCAACTGAGTGACATTGTGTTTCATGTAGGGTTCCCTTAAAATTTTGATCTGATTTGGGACTCCTTTATGAGGCAGCCACAAATGTGACCAATCTGAAGCAAAATACCCCTTCAACCTCACTGACCAGTCTCGATTCAAAATAAGTCCATAACCATCAGGTATGTCTACCACCACAATATCAATATATTGACATATATTTTCATTTGCAGATAATCGAATCAGGACATCTTCCATTTCCCCGACTACTTTCACATTGGTCCTGTCTAATTGCGTAACCTCCCAGGTAGTAGGTTTAGGCTGTCCATTAATCTTTTCGCGGACTGCAAGTGGCATAACATTTACTGATGATCCAGAATCTACCAAACAATTGTGCACTTTATGGTTTAAAATCTCCAAAGTCAGAAGGAATGGTGGGGTTTTAAACCTCCCACACTTTCTTCAACAGTCTCTTCTACAGGTCGGTTGTTGGTGGGAAGTTCTTCCTCTAGTACTTCAGCTGCTTTGAGATTTTCCTTGACATTACCCACTTTGTCTTCAATAGGCTTAGCAGGCATGTTGACTTGTTTCGAATCTTGACTGCTAATAGTAGGTTTAGGAATTTTATTATCTATGCTGTTCTTCTGTGGTTTCTTTACATTCTCTTGCAATTTCTTGATCTTTGGGAGTATTGAATTTTCTTTATTCACCAAGTCCCAGCTTCTTGTTGTCACGGTTGTTTCCAATATATCCTCATGTTTCATATCACTTTCCTCTTTGGTATCAAACAACGAGACACAATCCCATAAAAACATGGAATCATTTTCTTGTTTTTCTATGATCTTATTACCCTTTTCCTCTTCATCACTGTCCTCAGTCAATTTAGATTCTAATAGTTGATTCATTACTAGTATCATTGAATTTATCCATTGAGGAAAAAAAATTTCAGAATGGGGCTGCTGGTGAAAGGTGCAGAAGTTATCCATACCTACCTCCATTAAGTTCATTGATGCAGGACTATGTGGAGGAGGTTTATATTGATTGTTGTCTCCTCTCCTTTCATAGTAAGGCTTATATGCTTTCTGAGCCTCCTTCTCTTTTTCCAAATCTATCACCCTGTTAGATAGTTTCTGCATCATTCTCAACATTCCTTCAAGGTCATGTGACTGCTCCTCCTTAGGCTCAGAATAATCTTCTATGCTCTCTTTTTCATCTTCTACCCTTTCAGCTTCTTCATAAGTTTCCGACAATGTAGGCTTGGCTTTCATTTTGGAGAACATGGCCAAATCAGGCCCTAAAGCCGAAGTATAATATTTAATCAAAACTTTATCAGAAGGCTTATCAGCTACAAAAAAATTCTTAAGATAAGCAGCAAACCTTTGTGTAAAACTATGCACTTTTTCTTTTCTTTCTTTCTTCAAAGCGCATAAACCTTTCATCAGTGCTGCATGGGTTTTCTGGGATGCATATTTATTTCTGAATATTCTTTCAAAAGTATCCCAATCTGGGATTGAGTTTGCAGGTAGATCAAAATACCATGAGGCTGCTGCTCCTTTAAGGGTATGTGCAAAAAGTCTGCAGACTACATCTTCGTGTTCTCCAGCCCTTAATCCTTCTACGGCCAAGTAAAAGCTTTGCAAGTGATCATCTACTATAATCTTTTCACTTGGGTCAAA
>LPNX010223575.1:20000-42680 GCA_001517045.1 Pseudotsuga menziesii
CCATGTTGATATCATATGAAATGATGAAGATGATGACAATGACGATGATGATGATGATGACATTGATGATGTTGTTAATGACGATGACGACGATGACGACGATGATGATGATGATGATGTCGATGATGTTGATGAGTATGACGATGACGACGACGACGATGATGCTATTGGTGACGACGATGATGTTGTTGCTGATGATGATGATGATGATGATGATGATGATGATGGTGATGGTGATGATGTTTGAGTCTAGCTGTTAATGCATGTGTCTAGTCTAACCATGCCGAATTTCACACCATCCTGGAACATATATAAAAAAATTCATCATTGGCCCCATGTAGCACATTAATTAATCTATAGGTATGGTTTTTGTTGCTCGATTTGTTAGTGATGGACATGTTTGACAATGAAGATGATGATGAATTAGTTCACGAATATTATGATGATGTCAGATGATGATGTTGATGATGATTTTGATGATGATGATTTTGATGATGATGATGATGATAATGTTGATGATGATGCTGACTATGTTGACGATGATATTGATTATGTTGATGATGATGATGATGATGATTATGTTGATGATGATGATGTTGATGATGATGTTGATTATGTTGATGATGATGTTGATGTTGATAATGATGATGATGATGACAATGATGATGATGATGATGATGATGAAGATGAAGATGGTGATGACCATGTTGATACCAAAAAAAATTAT
This sequence comes from Pseudotsuga menziesii, assembly GCA_001517045.1. NCBI lineage: Eukaryota > Viridiplantae > Streptophyta > Pinopsida > Pinales > Pinaceae > Pseudotsuga > Pseudotsuga menziesii. The sequence continues at coordinate 20,728 of LPNX010223575.1, forward strand.
GAAGATGATGACGATGATGATGATGACACTGATGATGTTGTTGATGACGACGATGATGATGATTATGATGTTGATAACGATGATGATGATGATGATGGATGATGTTTGAGTATGGAAACCCTCCCACATCATCTAACCATGAAAAATTTCACACCATCCCCACACATACATAAAAAAATTCATCGTTGGCCCCACGTAGCACATTAATTAATCTATAGGTGTGGTTTTTGTTGCTCGACTTGTTAGTGACGGACATGTTTGACAATGAAGATGGCGATAAATTAGTTCATGGATATTTTGATGATGAGGATGATGATGAATTAGTTTATGAATATTATGATGATGAATCTGGTGATCACCTTGTTGATCTCATATGAAATGATGAAGATGATGATGATGATTATGATGATGATGTTGATGATGATTATAATGATGATGATAATGATGATGACAATGATGATGAGGATGATGATCATGATCATGATCATGATGTTGATGATGTTTTGATGATGATGATTACAATGATGATGAAGACGATGACGATGATTATTTTTGAGTCTAAAAACCCTCCCACACCCTCAATGCATGTGTCTAGTTTGACCACGCCTAATTTCACACCAAGTCGTCACATACATTAAAAAAATTCATCGTTGGCCCCACGTAGCACATGATCATGAGCATGATGATGATGATGATGATGAAGACGGTGGACTTAAGTATTGAAAAATAAAATTCCAAACAATATTAGTTGCAAAGACATTGAACATCAAATTAAATTTTATAAGATTTAACTTACTAGTAGGTGGAAGCACATTGTTCACAAAAATAAATATCGTTTTCTCTGCACCTACATTTACTCTCTTGCTTATCATATGTACAAACTGTCCCACTGTAAAATCTGTTGGAATCATATATCTGTAAATCCAAAATGATCATGATCTATTAAATTACAATCAAATGAATCATAGATTTATATCTTCAATTTGATGAAATTAATCGATTTTGCAAATCAAATTATATCATAATATTCAAATATTTGGATACTTGTCATGGATTATTTTAGCCTCGTATTTTCTCCTATATGTAAATATATGATGTCATTAATGTTAGTTACTCTTTTTAAAACAAATAAGATAAAATAATATTTCTAATTAAATAGTTACCCTTCAATAAACTTCATCATCTTCTTCATCCAAGTCATCATATGTATCATCAGATCCAAAGTCAACATTGTAAGGATTGTCCATATCATCATCGTCATCTAAGTCAATTACAATCATCATGTGATCATCGATATAATCTTCATGGTCATTGTCTACTACATCATCTGAGTCAACTAATTCTTGGACATCTTCTTATGGATCATCACGATCATCTAACTCATGTTGATCATGCTCTTCATGATCATTGTATTCTTCTTCCAGAGTACCCTCTTCATTACCTTTCTTTAGGCTATACTTTACCAATCTTCCCCTTGGATCATGTCTCACAACAAATGACCAGCCCGCTTTACCTGGAACCTTCAAGTAAAATACCTATTCACATTGGCTTGGAAGAACATAGGGATCCGTTCCTAGCTCAAACAACCTTGTATTTACCATGGTAAATACATTATCATGTTCAATAATAGTTCTATCGGGATCACGTTGATTCAATCATAACCTGTACCATTTGACAATGAACAGAATTACCTTGAAGGATTTAAAGTCACACCGAAGAATATCTTCCAAATACCCATATTATCAATTTTCTAAGAGTTATGGATGTCTGCCACTTCTAGATGAAACATTGGTCACCTCAAAGACTACAGATATCCCACAATCTGATGTTTTATTTGTTTCATCCAATTTTTTGATGCAATATATACAACCATTGCAGACCATAGCCTTAGGGTGTTTTAGCTACAACAATCAATACACGAAAATATTACATAATAATTCAATATTTATGATTAAGTACATGTTTATGCAGCCATATATGGAAAAGAACAACATGTACATCAAAATATAATTTGCAAAAAAAAAGAATTAGAGTGATTGATTAATATGCTTGCCTACTTATCTTTTAAACCATATGCTAAATTGATTTCCCTTTGTGTAAGATTTGTTTCTCCATTGTGATGTGTTGCTTTTACCAATGAAGCCACACCTTCTCATGATATTCCATGATCCGATTTTCCGCATCATTCAATCCATACCTTCATCTAGTCAAGATTTTTTGCGATGTATAAATGAAATTCATCCCACTCCCGACCAATTGCTTGATGACAATAAACATTAAAATTCAAGACATATGTAAATTTTATGAACAAAGTATACGCTCTTAATTGATGCAATAAATTGAATATGCAATTAGAATATGTATGATATATGTACATAACATTCAATAGTCAAATGTATTATATTAATTAACATCCACTAGCTAATAATTACCTTTCACCTTCCTCGATCTACCTTTCCCCTTCAAGTACTCCCCTTCAAAATTGTTATTTGAGTCTGGATCACAAATGTGACGCAAATTGAGCTTTGATGCTAAATTAGGAAGATATTCACTAACATACAACATGTTTTGGTATACCATATATCCATCCATCGTATAACCCTTAGCACGTGCTCTTTGTCTCACCAAACCCTTCATAAATTTCAAATGCATCTCAACCATTCACATGGACCTTGAGTGCACAAGTCCACACAATTCAATCTCCTCAACTTTGTGTATGAAGTAGTGTTCTTGTGCATTGAAAAATGTCTAAGGTAGATGCTTTTTCATTTCACAAATAAGGAATTTCTTTATGGATTTATTTATATGACTACCATCTACAAGTGACGCAAACCAATAACGATATTTAACAAAAAAAACATTAAATTACATAACATGAATTAGTGCACAAAAAACAAATATAAATTATACGAAGAATTAAAGAAACACTAAGCACATGAAAATAATCTCTAGTTACCTCATGTATTTCCCAATATTATATATAACTCATTTGACATTGTTGTCAAAGTTGTCCAACAGAGAGAGAGAGGTCGAACATACTGTATCAGTATACAACTCATGTCATTTTTAAAACAAAGAGTAGACAAACAAAATAACAAATTTATGCAATGGAATTAAAATATATATATATGGAGATAACAATAATAATTACCTTCATGAAGACGTCCCAATCACGCGTTTTGACCCCCGCAAAATCACCTTTCTTTGTTATGATATTCTTTAAGTTCGCACAAAATCTAGTGGGAAATTTAATTTTCCACATTACTTCTATTACAACATTACTTTATTGCTCTTAAAAAATCCATGGAATTGAGTTTATATCAAGTTTGTATCCGCTGCTATGAAATTGAATGACGTCTTCATTGCATGGTTGCCTTCTTAAATGTCTTTGAAAACTTTCACAATTTTTTATTTCTCGCTCCTTAGCTCCAATAGTCGCCATAATGTTTCAGTCGTGTTCTTTCCAATATGCATTATATCAAACATATGAGAAATTTGTAGGTTCTCATAGTAGGGAAACCTGCTGAATTGTATAGGATAAATTTTCATTCCTCATGGAAGCCCATTAATTCCTTCATGATCATGATGGAAATCATGAATATTAGTTTATAAATAAATTACAAAAATCAATTATGGCCACTATAATAAACAACACAACAAAAACATAACAATTCATATACGATGATCCATATGTACCAGCTTGACGATTTCTATTATATTGCATCTTCCAAAGGTGAGGTGGATTTCTCCTTGGTTTTAATGCAGTCTCTTACTTCCCATTGAAAATATTTTTTCTGGTTGTTCTATACATGTGATTATTAGAGAGGAGGTGCATATACTCATCAAACACCTCCTTTCTTAATATTTTTGAGCGACAAGATTTGATCTTACGACCACAAACTGTACATGCAAATTTTCCCTTTGTCTCGAGACCTACAATATACAGATATGGAATATCTATGTCAATTATAATTATATATAAACTATATTAACTACTTCATATAATTAAATGCAATTAAAGTGGAACTTAAAAATACAAACCACAAAAATGGGTTAACCCTGGGGCATCGTGTATTGTTCATACAAACATTGCATGGAATTGAAATTTCCTTTGTTGTATTCATATAGATATGTCATATATAGTGATGCCATTCCATAACTTTAGTATCTCGTCTATAAGAGGTTCAATATATACATTCATATCTTTGACTTGGAAATTACATTATTGATTTGAAGTACATATAAAATATATAATTATGAAAACCATTAAGATATATAAGCCATGCACAAGAGTAAAATAAAATATATATACATGACATTAGGAAACAAAATGTGACAAATGAGATGCCACAACTACATTAAAAATAAAACAGGTGTAGACACAATCATACCTAGAATAATCATCGACAACATTATGTGCTCCCTCTTTATTGACAACCATGGAGAAATGAGATTGTTGATAACAAAAATAGGCCACACCATGTAAATGGATCTCATATGTGCAAATGGATTACCACCATCTGTTGCCAAAGAAATCCTAAAATTACGGGGTTCTTCTTTAAAGTGAGGCCACTTTTCCTACATATCTCTAAATGCATAACCATCTGCAGGCATTCAAATAACATCATCTTGACTTCTTTTCCTAGCATGGTAATCCATAAATTGCGCTGTGTTATTGCACCTAAACAATCGTTTCAAATATGGAATGATGGGAATATAACAAAGAACCTTGCGAGGCACCTTTTTTGTTACTTGAACTGTTCAATATCTACTTATATGACATTCTAGACATTCTATTGAAAATTCATGCTGATTATAATATATAACATGGTCATCGGGGCATGCATGAACTGCTTCATAATGCATTCCAATCTCTTTCATGATGGAATATAAACCTCAATATGTGCGAGGTAAAAATATTTGATGGTGGTAACAAAAATTCAGCTATCAAGCTACATCAAATTAAAATAAAAATAGAGTTAATATAATATATAAATAATATTAATGAAACACACTTCATCTGTATTAATTTGAATTATGAATCAACAAAGCAATTATTAGAGGAATAAAGATAAACTTTATCACGATCATATATATGTGATGGATTATTTTATATACATTAACATCTGTGTGATTGATATGTTTGAAAGACGTTTCATAACCTTCAAGTTCATGATCAACAATATAGCAGAGAGAATATTTGTTTTGGAGCCTTAATAAAGGGGTTTGTATGCCTTCTCAATAAGAGGTATATCGTGAACATAATCAAAGTCATCAATATTTTCATTATCATCGTCATTGTCATCATCCATTCTAACATTAAATGAATCATGGATCAATGTATTTGTACCATCATCTTCAACTACATTATCAATATGATCATCTTCTTCAATATGATCATTCACTTGCTCTCCATTAAGCATAGGCGCTCCATGTTCCTCTGGTACTTTTTTTAAAGCACTTCCTCTGGATGATATGTCGTAGGATGTATTTACTTTATAAATACATTAATACATCAATAGATATAAGTTAACATAGGAGATATTAAAATAATTCTTACATTTACCAAAGCAAAAAACATAAAAAACTTTATAATGTTGAACTTACAAATGGACAATAGTCATTCCCCCCCTCAGCGTGTCCATGTTCCCTACAATGTTTTGTGGTTGTAGCAATCAATATTTTTCTCCTCTTAAAGACCCTGCATTGACTACATGGGCAATAACATTTCCCATCACCCCTTCTTTTCGTTGCATCCCATAGTCTAGCAACCAGTTTTTGATTTTGTTTGTTTGGATCAGGAATATTGCTATTTGACATTTTGTCACAAACTTAATGAATGAACACTATCGACAATATTAAAAAATCAAGGTCCAAACATCATTATTTTTGGAAACAGTGGTTTTTCAAAGAATATAAAAAAATCCGCAAACTGTCTGATGAAGAAAAAAAAAAATTGCAAACCATCCGTCGAAGAATAAATCAATTCCTCAAATCGTCCGTCAACGAATAAATAATTTCCACAAACCATCTTTCGCCTCTATAGAAAACATGTCTGAATGTTTTGTAATTTATATATTTTCAAATTTAACTGTCGTCAAATATCCGACGATATTAAACTAGTTACCTTTGCAAATTAGCCTTTATACTATTGCAAAAAAATAGTTTGAACTCGTCGCAAATCCGATGGTTGTATGTCGCAAATTCGACAACCGTTTGGTCGCTTAACCAACGACATGCAGGGTCAAAAAACCGATGAAACGAATGGTCAAAAAATCGATGATGCTTCAAGACGACAAAGGAAAATCCAACAAAATAGTACTTTTCATCATTGCAATTCGACAAAACATTACTTTTCATCAGATGTCGTCGGATTTTGGGTTCAAATCATGTTGTGAATAATTGCATGACAGACCAGTAAGAGGACATTATTCTGGGGATACCGCAACTTTACTGGCCAACGTTGTTTAAATTATTCTCATGCCTATGCAAGAAAATGTGATGTATGTCAAAGAAGTGGTGGAACATTGTAAAAAGCGGTGGGACCCCTACATCCTGTTACTATTTCAGAGCCATTCAAACAGTGGGGCATAGATGTTATTAGGGAGATCAATATAAATTATTCATTACAACATCAGTATATCCTTACGGCTACAGATTATTTCACACGATGGGTTGAAGTGATTCCATTGCGCAAAGTGAACAAGGATGTGGTCATCAACTTCCTCCAAGAAAATATTATGACCAGGTTTGCAGTTCCAATTTCCCTTGGTTTTGATAATGCATCGTATTTCTGACATGTTAAAATAACTGAGTTTGTTTATGAAATAGGAATTAAGTTACATTACTCGACAAATTATTATCCTCGGGGAAATGATTTAGCAGAATCAACAAATAAGAACCTTATCCGAATTTTGAAGAGAACTGTAATGTCCTCTTCTGCTTAGGCATTGAGGACCAGCCCACTAACCTATGTCATTCCTGTAGGTTCGAGCGGGTATTGACAATCAAGGAATCAGCCGAAGACTAATGCCATATATAGAATATCTAGGGCATAAATATTATATCACCATTGGGTCAAAGAGGGCCACCAGATCCAAAGGCCACCTGCATGCATGACATCTGGGCATTATTTAATGATGCATGCACCTGATTAAGTCTCCATGCGCATGCATTGAATTTAAAAGCAAATTATAATATAAAGTGACCTAATTAGGTCAAAAGTTAGGGTTTTCATAGTTGAAAGTTATAAAAGAAAGATAAAGTGAATGGAGAAGGCACTTATGTGATTATTAATTTGTGGATTCCAATTGGAGAGCTCGGCAAGCTAAGTTGGGGTTGAGTGCATGCTCAGCTAACTGGTGTATTTTGGCAACGAAATATGTCTGCCCTAGCTCATCATCAAGTTGGATCATCTAGGTTTAGCACTAGTTCATCATCAGGTTACATTCAGCAGTTATTTCAGAAGGTTGATTATTCATCCATCCAGAGGGTTTCACCATCACACCGTGTCACCGTGATCAAGGACAAAGCAATTTGTTTTCCTACCTACAAGGTTCATAAATTCTACATGTTACTTCCATCCATTCTGGAGCACCTCCATTACCCTTCCCCTGGAAGAAGGGACGTTCAGCTTGAGTATCAAGCAAGATATCGTCAATGCTCCCCTTTTCTGGAGGCGCTAATCTGCATGGGCGAATTGATTTGAGGAGGCCTTCACATTTTGGGCTAGTGTGCATTTGTTTCTTTCACATGTTGCTTCCATCATCATCAAAGAGGCATTATAACCCTAGTACACATCATCTGGGCTTCCAGCAGCAGCTTATTTATCATTCTGGAGCTTATATATTTTGAGAGGAGGGTGCATTCACCTGTGGAGGACGATTTGATGTATCTCCTTATTCCTCTGGCAGAATCCTTGCATGTTGGGACCAATCTCTTCACCATCCACTGATCTATATACTGGTGTGTACATGCATTGATTTCTCCTATTTTATAGCATCTCAATATTTTTCTAGGGAACATATTTGGATGCAACTGCATGCATGCAAAGTTCGGGGATTGCTTTCCTATTTGATTAAGGAATAAGTCTATTAGCCATCTACAGTATACACATAAACAGGAAAATATCAGTTTGGGATATTACAATGGTATCAGAGGCATTTTCCTTGCCAGCTGTGGGCAAGCAAAAATTATAAATGAATCCAGGAGACCCATACAAAATTACTCACAGAAGACAAAAGTATAGAGACAGAGAAGAGGAGTTAGAGGACATAGATTTGGGGAACAAAGAGTATCAGTTTGAAAAAGGAAAAGAAACAATGACTGATGATGATAAAATAGATTTCAATAGTCTCATATCAGCCATAAAAGAACACACCACTAGAAAAAAGAAATGATGAGCACCTTCAGGAAAATGACTGAGAAGAATGGGCCCACCCCACAAAGTCCCTTATTTCCCAACAGTGATAGGGTATCTACCAGCGGTAGTAGGGATCACTTACATACCAACATGCAGAGTCATCCCCATATATACAATCCTTTCTGACCTACCATGCCTCAATTATTAGATAGTCCATCTACAGTGCCTCTAGCACAAACAGAACAAGAAGAACCCATGAGTGCCTATCTAAGAGAAGATAGGGCTTTAGGAGAGGACTTCCATTCAGCCATAACCTTCACTGACTTCTGCCATTTTAAAAGTAAGAACAAACCCAAAGATTAAAATAGGCCATTCACCCAAAACTATGAGTTACAGTGCACCTTAGGGAAACTAACTATCCCTACCTTTAAGGGCACCCAGGGTGGCCCAGCTAGGAATTGGGTGCAGAAGTTGGATACATACTTCTAGCTCAACCCCATGATTGAGACATATGCCATTAAATTGGCTAATTTGCATTTGGATGGAGAAGCACATGAGTGGTGGTACCACGGGTTAGTGACACTGGGTCATAACACCATCACCTCATACATAGATTTTACACAGAGGCTCATTGAATGGTTTGATTGGAAGGATCCAGAGGTACACTTTAGGGAGCTGGAACATATCAAGCAGACAGGGAGTGTAGATGCTTTTAATTATGAGTTTCATAGGATAGCAGTCATGGTCACATATATATCAGAGAGCAGGTTGATTATGTTGTTCACTGAGGCTCTCACTAAACCCTTACGGGGATGGCTCAATTCTTATAGGCCCACCACCCTAGCAAATGCCATCAAACGGACTAGAGACTTGCAAGATGCAGTGCCCAAAAATAGGTTTCCTCCCAGGACCAATTTTTCTATTAAATATAAAGAAAGGAAACCCTTCCAGAAAGAATGGCCCAAGAAAGAATGGATTGACAATGATACCCGACAGGACCTTAGAAGAAAAAATTTATGTTTCACTTTCCAGGAACCATGGATACCAGGTCACATATGTTCAGGAAAAGGAAAGGCCTACTACATAGAGGCTTATTTCAACAGTGAGGAGGATGAGGATTACCAGGATCAGAAGCAGGGAGATACAATAGAGACACTTGCTGAGAGACAAGCCTCAAGAGGTACCATTGCTACCATGACAAGGGTTCCTAGATTCCGCACTCTTTGCATCAGACGTACCGTACAAGGCCACATAGTGGGAGTACTGATATATGGTGGGGCATCCCACAACTTTATTGATGTTGCATGGGTTAAAAAGAGAGACATTCAGACTAAGAGATTTGATGGGTTTTCGGTAGCAGCAGCAGATCACACCATGGAGTGTAGTCAGAGGATTCCTAAATTAAAGGTAACGCTTGGGAATTATACAGTGATAGAGACATTCTATGTGGTATATGTACCTCACATGAATGTGGTGCTAGGATTTTAGTGGTTGTATTCCATAGGGAATTATTCCACAAATTACTAGACCATGGAGATGGAGTTTACAGGAGCAGAAGGACAGAAGGTGGTAGAGAGAGATGAATACCTATCCTCCCACAGTAGTGACATCACATAGGATGGAGGAAGTACTCTAGTAGGGATATATTTAGTGGGTTGCATAGTGTATGGTTACCTTCAGGAAACCACCAGATGAGGCCACACAACATCCATTAGATATAGAGGCCTTACTACAGAAGCACAAGGCAGTGTTTGAAGACCTTCCTGCAGGTCGACCTCCAGATAGGGGATTTGAGCACATTATTGAGTTAGAGGAGGGGAGCTAAGCAATTATCACCACTCCTTACAGACATCCCAAGAGGTATAAAGATGAGATCGAGAGTACAATCAAGGAACTACTCAAGCTGGGGTACATAAAACCTAGCTCTAGTCCCTTTGCATCTTCAATAGTGCTAGTGAAGAAAAAAGATGGAACCTTACGCATGTGCATTGATTACAGGGCACTCAATAAGAAGACCATAAAGAATAGTTATCCCATCCCTAGGATTTATGAGTAAATGGACGAACTATAGGGGGCAAAGTATTTTTCCAAACTTGATCTCCGCTCAGGGTACCATCATATTCAGGTCAGGGAACAGGAGGTTCCAAAGACCGCTTTATGTTGCCACTACAGACATTATGAGTTTCTAGTGATTCCATTTGGGCTCACTCATGCACCAGATACTTTCCAGTCATGCATGAACCATATCTTCAGGACACAGTTATGTAAATATATTCTGGTATTCTTCAACGACATATTGATATACAGTTGAACTTGGGAAGAACATTTGAGACATCTTGATGAAGTACTTGGTATTCTACAGGAGCAGTCACTATATGCCAAAATGTCCAAGTGTGAGTTTGACATGTGGGAGATGTTGTACTTAGGACATGTGATAGAGGCCAACGGGGTCCAGGTGCACTTAGAGAAGATTCAGGCAATTTTGGATTGGCCTACACCTAAAAATGTGATAGAACTGAGGGGCTTTTTGGGCCTTTGCACCTACTATAGGAGGTATGTCAGCGGATTCTCATAGATGACCGCAACTCTCACAGATCTTACCAAGAAGAGAGAATTTATTTGGTCATAGGCAGCACAACAAACATTCAAGAAAATGAAGGAGGTAATGATTTCATGCCCAGTATTATCTTTACCATACTTTTCTCAATCCTTTGTGTTAGAATGTGATGCTTCGGGAGAGGGAATTGGGGCAGTTTTGATGCAGAACAACCACCCCATTGCATTTGAGAGAAGGAAGCTCAAAAAATATGAGCGCCACTATTCGATATATGACAAAGGGATGTTATCCATCCTCCATGCACTAACCAAGTCTAGGCAGTACTTAGTGGGTGCCAGGTTCAAGGTTAAGACAGATCACAACAGCCTGAAATACTTCCTAGAGAAGAAAGAGCTAAACAAGAGACAGCAGAAATGGGTAAGTAAAATTCAGGATTATGACTTCAAGATTGAGTACATAAAGGGGAAGAGCAATGTAGTGGTCGATGCACTTTCTAGAAAACCAGCTACTTTATCCCTTATGAGCATCTCATCAGATTGGAGGTCTCATCTTTTGGTTGAGTACTACAAAGATAAGTTTGCTTGCAAGCTATTGGATGGACAGATTCAGGATGATAGGTACAGGGTCATTGATGATATCATATACTATAAAAACATAATCGTGTTGGTTCTAGAGTCTCCCCTCAATAAGAAAATCTTACAGGCATCACACGATTCACCATTAGCAGGGCATCAGGGGTTTCTTAAGACCTACAGACATATTAGAGAAAGGTTCTCATGGAAGGGCCTCAAGAAAGATGTGATGCGACATGTGAGGGAGTGCAACTTGTGCCAACAAAACAAAATATAGCACATCCACCCGGCTAGTTTACTACTTCACTTACCTATTCCCGAGCAGAAATGGGAGAGCATCTCTATGGACTTCATTACTGGGTTGCCTAAGGTTCAATGCAGAGACTACTTGTACGTAGTAGTGGACAGATTGACAAATTTTTCTCACTTCTTTGCCATATCATCAGATTATTCAGCAACATAGGTAGCAGAACTATTTTTCAGAGAGGTATTTAGACTCCACGGGTTACCCAAGACCATTGTCAGTGACAGGGACAGCAAATTCACAAGAGCCTTTTGGCAAGATCTTTTCAGGTTAGTGAGGAACGAGTTAGCCATAAGCACAAGTTATCATCCATAGAGTGATGGGCAGACAAATATTTTCAACAAGTAGATTGAGGGATACTTGAGAAATTACGTATCAAGTCAGTATAGGACATGGATCAAATGGTTACAATTGGGTGAACATTGTTACAACACCACCTACCATATGACCATTGGGATGACCCCTTTCCGAGCCCTATATGGGTATGATGCTTCCACTTTCATAGATCGGATATTCGGTGATTGTAGGGCCCCCAAGGCCAAAGAGTGGATTCAGGAGGGTCAATATATCCTCAAGATACTCGGGGATAACATACAGGCTGCTTAGAATCAACAGAAGATATATGCGGACAAGCATAGAGTTTAGTGCAGTTTTGAGGTGGGAGACTTCGTTTATTTATGCCTCCATCCTTACCAACAGTCATCTCTTAAAAAGAAAGGAGCAGAAAAACTCCAACCTCGTTTCTATGGTCCATAAAAGATAATTCGGAAGGTCGTAAAGGTAGCATATGAGCTAGAACTACCCCCAGAGAGAAAGATTCACAATGTATTTCATGTCTCTAATCTCAAGAAGGTGGTTGGTCAATAGATTGTTACGTCTTCCGAGCTTCCTCCCCTTGATGAAAAGGGGCAATTGGTTATGATTCCGGAGCGTGTCCTAGAGGTGTGAGAGAGGAAACTGAGGAACAGAATCATCATAGATTACCTGGTTCAGTGGAAATATATGCCTATAGAGGAGGCCACTTGGGAGGCAGAACAGGTATTACAGCACCCAGCTTTACAGTTGCTTAAGGACAAGCAAATTCGAGCGAGGAGGACCGTAATGTCCTCATCTGCTTAGGCATTAGTACCAAACCGCTAACCTATGTGATTCCTGTAGGTTCGAGCAGGTACTGAAAGTCAAGAAATGAGCCGATGATTGATGCCATATATAGAATATCTAGGGCATCAATAGTATATCACCATTGGGTCGAAGAGGGACACTAGAGATAAAGGAAACCTGCATGCATGACATCTGGGCATTATTTAATGATGCATGCACCCGATTAAGTCTCCATGCACATGCATGCAAGTCAACTACAAATTAGAAGATAAACTGACATAATTAGGTCAAAAGTTAGGGTTTTCACAGTTGAAATTTATAAAAGAAAGATAAATTGAATGGAGAAGGCACTTATGTGATTATTGATTTGTGAAGTTGAATTGGAGATCTTGGCGAGCTAAGTTGGGGTTGATCGCATGCTCAGCTAACTAGTGTATTTCAGTAGCAAAATCTATCTTCCCTAATTCATCATCAGGTTGGATCATCTAGGTTCAGCACTAGTTCATCATCAGGTTGCATTCAATAGTTATTCTGGGAGGTTGATTATTCATCCAGCCAAAGGGTTTCACCATGATCAGGAACAAAGAAATTCATTTTTCTACGTACAGGGTTCAGAACTTTTTCATGTTACTTCCATTCATTCTGGAGCACCTCCATTACCCTTCCCCTAGAACAAGGGTCGTTCAACTTGAGTATTAAGCAAGATTTCATTAGTGCTCCCCTTTTCTGGAGGTGCTAATCTACATGGGCGAATTGATTTGAGGAGACCTTCACTTTTTGGGCTAGTGTGCCTCTGTTTCTTCCACATGCTACTTCCATTGTCATCAGAGGGGTATTATAACCCTAGTGCACATCATCTGGGCTTCCAGCAGCAGCTTATTTATCATTCTGGAGCTTATACAGATTGAGAGGAGGGAGCATTCACCTATGGAGGATGATTTGGTGTATCTCCTTATTCCTCTGGGAGAATCCTTGCATGTTGGGACTAGTCTCTTCACCATCAGCTGATCCATATACTTGTATGTACATGCATTGATTTCTCCTATTTTATAGCATCTCAGTGTTTTTCTAGGGCACATATTTGCATGCAACTGCATGCATGCAAAGTTCGCAGTTTGCTTTCCTATTTGATTAAGGAATAATTCTATTAGCCATCTACAGTATACATGATAAACAGGAAAATATGAGTTTGGGATATTACAAAAACCGTTATTAAAAGTCAGAGAAATTAGCATTTAGACCTTCCAAATGCACTATGGGAAAATAGGGTCACCCCAAATAATTCCTTAGGAATGTATCCCCATACTATGGTATATGGAAAAGAATCTATTTTTCCCCCAAACATTATGCTCCCATCTTCGCTGTTAGATTAAGCCTCAAGGGGTTCCAGCAACAAATTTTTACAAGCATGAATTGACACTTTGTTAAAATTGGAGGACTTACAAAAAAAGGCTAAGATAATTTCAATCAACATCAAGTTATCATCAAAAGATGGTTCGACAAAAGAAAATCTGGTAAACTTTGATGTAGGAGACCTAGTTTTGAAATGGGATGATCCACATGCAAAAAAGGGAAAACACACAAAATTACAACATTATGGATTGGCCCTTATCTAATCGTTAAAAAGTTAGGCCCTGCAGATTGCAAATTGCAATATTTACAAGGACATGAAGAAAGTCTTCCTATAAATGTCTTTTGTCTTAAACATTACTTCACTTAAGTTGTAGGAGCACTTTATACATAGTTAGAACTCTATTTTTCTTAATTCTTTTAGTTTGTTTATTTTCTTGTTTGTTTCACCTTATTTCATAGCCTTAGAATGTTAGTTTTTAATAAACCAGCTCAATTTTTGGTACTTGGAAGTATAGGCATCTGATTAAGATCAGAATATTTGGATGTCAAGAACTGCCTATGGGAAAGAGAAATGCCAAAGTTCGATCATGATGAGATTCTTTTAAGTATTGACAGATGATGGAAGGGGAAGTTATTATTTAATCCCGCATTTCAATTATTATAACCCCTATGAAATAACCAAGATTCGTGAGATCTGGAGTACTATCTTGGGGTTTCATCAATTCTCACATTAATACCAGTCTCAAGAATCTTATCATGATGGACCCACAGAAAGGAAGCAGGTCTGACGGATGTATGGTATTAAAAATGATCCCATTGCCGCGAATTGGGATGACTCTGCTGGGATAAATCAACTGCTAGGAAAAAAAAATTCTAAAATCGGCAGTGCGGAAAAGGGAAACATGTGCACAAGGTAATTAGATTTCCCAATCGGTGAGATCTAGTAGGCCCAGCAAACTTTAATGATGCTGATCAGAGGTGGAATAATATCTACAGTTGAGATGGATTCCATGGCCAAAACATGCACTGAGGATAAAATATTTTGGGTCTGTGAAATATTGTACACCTCGCACCTTTGAACGGCGGAGATCTTGGCAGAGATTTTATCTATGGACCCGATTGATCTCGCAATAGGAACATGCACAAACATTAGCAGGATGAAGGACTGCGAAATCGGGTAGAATCCACATCGTTGAACGGTTAATATTTCTCATAGATTAAGATCTATGGATGAGGTTTATTTCACAGTTTAAAGATGCGAGGAGAAATAAAAATCCAGGATGCGAAATAGAGATAAATGGTGGATAGAATCAACAGTGTAGATTTCATTTGGGAAAGATCTAAGGTTCAAAATCATTTCGCACGAGAGACATGCTCACTCTGAGTTTGGAGATGAATTTGCGAAATTGGTTAAAATAAAATAAGATCAACGTCTTAGTAGAGGTCGTATCCAGATCCACGGTCACAGTTTGATTTCAGATAATGAGATGCAGGAAGAATAAGGGATAAAAGGTCATAGGGTCATAGATCTAGCATATAAATAGGGGTGCAAAGCACCATAGAAAGGAATTTTGGCTGGTGAAAAGAATGTTGGACTATTTTGTAAACGAGATAACACTTTGCTAATAAGAAGGATCATTTTGTTGGAACAGAGGCATGCACAGAGATTTACTTGGAATGTGTGGAATGCATCATGTAGAACTATTTTTTCTTGCTTCAATACATCATACAGTGAGATTGTTCTAACTTCTTGGAACTCTTTCCTTGGTCATGAATGATTTGTTGTCTGTATAAATATATGTGTAATGACAAGGTAATAAATGGTTTAATTATATCATGGCTATCTTTGGTATTCTTTCTGTTGTGAATGTGATTATTGTATTGGAACAGCTATCTGTTAGACTTATATGAACATTTTCAGTATATTACTCTGAAATATAAATTTGCTCCCTACAGGGATAGAATAGATTAGTTTTAGATCTAGATTTAAAGAAGTGATTGACATTCTTTTGCATTATCCACCTGCATTTAGCGTAGGCATATGCATTTCATTCATTTAAACCAAAATTACATAAACGGTGGACCGGGCCACAACCAGTAAAATAATTAAACAACTTAAACTACAGTAGTCAGACCATAAATCGAACGGATTCCCCACACCAAATGGTGGATGATATAATTGGTATTTCTCACCAGGGAGAATCCCTACTGTTGGTATCTGGGATTTTTCCAGACATCAACAGGTTCCTAATCTACAACTGATATGGGCATCATCCATGGCCAACCATGGCCTTCCCTATATCAAGGGATATTCTCCCAAATATATTTTAGTTGCAACACAATGAAATCAGCAGGGTACTCCTATGAATCTACAAAAATGATTATATCTTCAAGGATACCTTGAGGTATGAATGTGAAACGGTTTTCTAACTGAAGAACTATAGGAGTCTTTCTTAGATTAGGAAATTCGAACTTATCCTAGTTTCTTTTGACATAACATTAATAGTATACCCAAGTTCGACCAATGCATTTGGGATCCATATGTTGTTGATTCAAACATCAACTAGTGGACTACCTAGATTGGTATACTTGGCAGCAAAAAAAATTGAAGCATTAAATCTGCAAACTAACCGATCACATGAAGAGTCAAGGGGTCTTTTCACTTCCTACCATGTCTCTTTATGCATATTTCTTTGATTGTTTTAGCGTATATGAGTACATATTTGGTTGTTTGAAAGAGTGGAATTTTTACACATACATTTCGCAATTCACCTAATAATCAAAATCAAGTTGTATGAGTGATCTTGCTACAGTCAATTGATTTGGAAAAGGAGGAAGTTGAGCAGTCCCTAATGTATGTGGTTTGTATGGTCTTTTAGGAGAAATGAAATGAGGTTTGGCTAGAGAATGATCTAGAGATTGATTTTTAGAATGATATGTAACATGTTTTGGAACTTCTTCACCATCTTGTTCTATAATTATTGGGGAAGTTATCTTATTGAGTGTCCTCACTTATTAGTGTTGTATATCATGGCATTTTAGAGACGAAATTGAGTATGTAGAATACCCATTCAACTCAATAGTGTAAATGTGTTGATTTATTTCAATGATTGTATTAGGGGTGGATTGAGCTAGAAAGTGCAGTTGTGGAGGAGGGTTATTTGCAAAAGATATAATTGTTGTTGTTGAGGCAATTGTGGTTGTTGTGAGGCTTGTCGTTGATTTATGTAGGTAGTTTTCCAAATTTTATGCAATTGATAATTCAGGTGTCCAAGTCATAGGAGGGTACCAAACTTGAGGAGGACATGATATTTGTTGGGAAGGATATTTCATCTGTTGATTAGTCTAATAAGAAATAATAATAAAAAATTGTGAAGGATCTTATCCCATCCCTGGTTGTCAGAGTGGACATGGTCACTTTTGGTTAATGAAGTAGATCAAGTATTTCTCTTCATTAGTTCCCTATTATAGTGCTTTAATCCCAAGAAAAGAAAGGATTTTATTGGTATAATGGATTTGGTCACAAATGTTGCAAATCTCCTCACTATATAGTGGATAGTCCTTCCAAATATGTTTCTTTCTCAAACCTGGAGAAAAATATGGACAAGGCTAGCTATGCTTCCTCCTACTTCTTTTGACTTGCATTGAATCAAATTGTGATCCTAAATTACTAAGAATATCAATTTTGAAATTCTCAATCATGTTACCAATTTCAACACGTGTAACTCCTCTTATATTAGACTCTGTAATTCTAGCATTAATATCTCTGGAATTTCTCACAGATTTGGAAGTTCCCTTGGAATATCTACGACGTAGTTCATAGATTGCATCATACTCAAGCTAAGAAATGTATCCTCCCCCAATAAGTTTAATTTGTCCAAGCATTCATCTTTTATGCCCTTGATTTAGATGGTCTTCATTATATCTAATTTGATTTGCTTGGACCTTTGAATATTGTATTGGAATCTCTCCACTTAATCCCCCAAACCCTAATCCTTTTTTGGGGTCATATTGAATATATATTCTTGAATATATAGAGCCTTGCAGTTGACCTAGTACTTTTTCAAAAATGTTTTATTCATTTACTCTCAGGTGAGAATGTTATTTCCACCCAATCCCATGAACTAGAGAAGTGTGCATTTTTAATAGTGGCGGGAAATAGCTTCATCTTTTGAGCGTCGGCCTTGTAATCATAATTTCTACAAAGAGCATCATATTCAAAAATAAAGTTGTTTGGATCTTCTCTTGATAAGCCATGAAAATTTGGCAAGGATGAGGGAGGAATGTTTTTCATCTGTGACTGTCCTACCTCATCTCTGATTTGGAATTTAAAGGTGAATACCTCTTCATCAGAACCAGTTTCCTCGGTGTCTACCTTATTATGTAAATGCTTTATGAAGGATGTTCCCCCTTGTGCCACATATTCTTTTGAGGAAATGGAATCCCCTAAAAGTTATTTTTCTTATATTGGAATCCTTTGAAATTCAAGGTCAAGTTTCCCACTTACTAGTTCATTTGTGTGTGCTAACGTCGAGGGTGGATTGTCTTATGCCTCATTTGCAAAATCAAGCTATGTTTCATCTATTATTAGAATAGTAAAAATAGGATCTTGTTTTTGGATTACTACAGTTGTTGCAGAGGCAACTTATTCTTCAATTGTAAAATAAGCCTGTGCAACTAGAACAAGTGTGTCAACAATGACTTCTTGAGGGCTAACCTCTCCCACAAAACTTGTATCAGTGGCAATAAGATTCTTAGTTGAACCAACAATAGGTATCTTATTATGTCCATAACCATAATGAGAATCCTTTGATCTCTCCCCTTCAATATTTTTCCCTGCAATGCAATTAGTGCTTTGGGTGGTTCTTATTGCACTACAAAATTGTCCTTTTGTATCTTTGTTTCTAGTCATGCATCCTATATACTACAAATTTTAAATGCAAACACTATAAATGGGAATTCAAATAATTCACTCTACAAGCAATGTATAAAAAACTCAATACTATGTGTCAACTAAAACCAATATAGAATTACCCTTGAACCTCTGATAAATCCCAACAACGGTGAAAAAATGTTGGAAATTTTAATTACCATTTTCCCGACAACAATGAAAAAATGTTGTATATTTTAATTACCCTTTTAAAAGTAAATAAATAATATGCTCGTTATATTATCAATTTAGAGTTCAATACTTCTTGCAAGTTATGATGCAATGAATATGCAGGCTAAAGTTTCTTTTCTAGCATCGGTTTTCCTACTTTGAAGTGTAGTCAAACAAATGAAACAAATCAACAAAGGATAAGATCTTAGTTATCTTTCACATTGATGAATTAACAATAATATATGTACCTTGTTGAATTATAGAAATGAAAACAATTCCAAATGTTAAAGAAACAAAAATACAAGAATTGTATTTCAACAAACTGAACATACCACAACTAAAAATTATCAAACACAACAACTATTACAAATCTACATAAATTAAAAGAATCTGACACCTGCTCTGAGGAGTGGGCCCTTCCTCCCTATAACAAAATGTTGTAAAATAAGTTCATGATCTAAAGGATTAACTTGATCAATGGATACATGAACTCTTTATATTGCAAAATGAACTTCTTTATTAATCACTTCAATATGAAATAATATGGCATATCATTATCTCTCTCTTCCAAGAGAAGAGACTATGTTTTGTACAATTTCATAATCAATTGTCTTTTAGGGAAATTCTAAGAAAGGGCTTGAGAATCTTATAGATTCTCAAGTGTTTTTATAACTAACAGCTAATAAAAGAGTATGTCACTAAAAACCATATAAAAATAGATACATCAAGACATCAGCTTCCCTCTTTCAATTGCATCCTTGTCCATATTCAGACATTTTCATGTCAACCATCTCATAACAGTTTTCAACTTTCTTCATAAAATACAAAAGTTGACTCGGATATTCTCATAACATGGCATAGTATCTGCAAGGGTCAATCATGTACTCAAAATTAGCAATGCTACCATATCCAACATAATATGTAGCAAAAGGAAACAGTTTTGTTCTTTGAATCCTCAAAAAAGCAAGGAGTCATAGCAGTCATAATATAACAAAAGTAGCATCTTAACAACATAACTTGAGGAGCAACATCATGATATAACTGGATTAGCAACTCCAAAAAAAGAGGATACATGTGTCACAACATGACTGGAGTAACATCTATAACATAAACTAATCTCATGATTAAATGCAAAAGGCAGGCGTTTCCCTAATACACAAACATAATTCACTAAAATGACATGAAATCAGGTAAAAGAGTACCTTGAGGAAAATGTATCATTATGAACAGTAAGAGACTCAAGATGAATATAAAGGTAGCAAAAAGGTTTTATAGATGAGAGGAAAGATGCAATAAAGATGACAATTCTAGAGCCCAACATATAGCCTAATGAACGTAGATAAAGAGAATGAAATAACTATGGTTATTTGATCATGTTTCTTTTCCTTATGAGATTGATTGGGTGCATTCATTTTTGTCTTTCCTTGGTTTTGGGTAATGGAGTATTAATTATTAGCTCTAGATATTTCTATTTCCTTGTGTTGTGAAAGGTGTGAATAGTTGCAATGGTTTTTAAGATCATGTAGTTACTCTTCACTTTAGGTTCTCTTCGAACCATTGTATTGATTATAGCATTATGAAGGCTAGATATGGGTGCCTAGCCCATTTATTGTACTTTAAGTATTTGACAAGGCCCAACTTAGTCACCCTCTTTGGGAAGTTACCATAACCATAAAGGATGTGTTAAATACAAAGATACGCTCCTCATTTATATCATCTCTTTCAAATGATTTCATTCATTCTTCGCCAAAGGGAATCTCTAGACAATGTGTTCTACTTATGTTATTTCACTCTATTAGTGTGGGTTATTGTTTTGGGATGAAGATATAGTATGTGAACATCGTTCTTGTGATATATACCAACATATATCCATCTTAAACCCAAATCTACAAAGCACCGAGAGGGATCCAATTTCTTAAGGTGTAATTTTTTTTTTATCTTAAATTTGTACACATTCAAAAACATTACACCTCAAAAAATTTGATCCCTTTGGTGTTTGGTAAAACCAAGTTTAACATGGATTTTTTAATTACTTATAATTTGGTTTTAATATTGGTATTTTATTATTTGATTTGATTATTATTTGATAAATTAGGACGACATGTTTTTCCCTATATTCTTTTTTTTCTTTTTTAGACAACATGGTGGCATAGTGTTATGTTACGTTTGTGATAACATCTCGCACATACTGGGATATAGAGCATATCGATACTCTCGATGCAATTAAGGGTTTTTATAAAGTTGTTGGTTTTATGATTGGATTAGGGTTTATTGAAGAGATCACAATATATCTAATATGTTCTTAGGATGTCAACACGGTATCAGAGCTAGTGTGGACTCTTCTTTCTCTATACAACATTTTTCAAACTAAAAAAGGTTTCCAATAATTTTTTAGTATAGTTTCAAGTCTAAAACTAAAATTATTTTTGGACAACAAATAGGTTTCTAAGTGTTTACTCTTTCTCACCAACACACTTCTTTCTTGAGGATGTTTTTGATACTTTCTGTTGGTAATAACTCCCGATTCCAATTGCTATTCACGACTAAAAACATTAATTTATAGATTACAATGAGGCGGTTGAGAACCAGCCTTTTCACCTTCC
>LPNX010223575.1:45701-59288 GCA_001517045.1 Pseudotsuga menziesii
ATCTATCAGTTTTCAATTGAAGATTTTTATTTGAGATTGTCTCTCACACAAAATTCCTTAAGGGGACGCTGCCTTTAACTTCAACCTCTAAGAAGACACCACTCAATCTTCAACGCAGCATACATGCAGTCACGCAGTAGCAGATATCAGCAGCAACCAGGAGCTCATGCTCAGGTTCATACAACAGCCATGGGCCTCTTTAATAGGCAGACGCATATAGACTAGGGTTTTTGTATGCCAGTTTCATAAATCTTTTCATAAATCTGATGTGACTCTATATTCAAACAATACTTAATTGGCCGTTAATGAGCAGACACTTGCACTTTACCATTTTCAAATCTTCTCATGAATAATGACCATTTTCAAAACTTCACAATAGCCTATCGCCTGTGAAAAATAATCAATGCAATTGGTTCCCATATCATTTAATTTCTATTCAGAGCTTTTCTCAGGAAGGCAGCTTCATGAATATCAGTAAGAGTGGGCTGTCTCATATGGACACAGTCAAGTCAAGAATTTAGCTGATATTTATGCCTAATCACGACTTATCTATCAGAAATACTATGCATAAGCATGGATTACACAATATATATGAGGTTCAATACTTTAATTTATACTGAACTGCCCAGCCATGGCGCTCAACAGAACGATAAACAGCACAACACCATCCAGACTTTGCAAGAAAATTAGGGTTCCCCAGCAACGGCGCTTCAAAATTTTCACACAGGTTTCCAGGCAGGTCTCTACGTAGCTCCACGCAGCTAGCATTCACGCACAGTATTGATCTCCACGCCTTCACTAATGATGGCACACTGGCAAGAGATTTCTCCAACGCAGTCACACGCAGTATTCTTCAGCAGTATTGTTTCTCCAACGCAGTGAGACTCCAACAATCAGCATCAGGCTTTAACATACTCTTAGCTTTGAGTATTAATATTTCTCCTTGTGTAGGTCATGGCGTCAACACACAGCTCCACGCTGGTTGCATCTCATACCATAACATGAGTCGCAGCTCTCATATAAGAGTGTATACAAAACGCAGTATTTCTCCAATACTACAGTCTTCATATTATAAAAACGTGGGTCGCAGTTCACAAGTAAATGGGTCTAACGTTTCAACGTTTCAAGACACACTGTTAACGTTACCTCGCGAGTGGATTGAACATACAGGCCCAGCAGCTCACAGCAGTCTATCAACGCAGTCCACACAATCACAATCTCAAATCGCAGCCTTCACGTTTCCACGCGGGACATCTCCACGCAGGCGTTAGGGTTTACACATTTCCAACATAATGTATATCAATACATTATCTCTCCAGGCGCAGTCTTCAGATTTTGGGTTCTAAGACAAGGGGGCGAGAAGGAAAACCCTAAAAAGCAGTACGTGGCCGAGACATTGCAGGCCAGACATTCTAGCTGAGACTCAGCACTGAGACTGTGGCCGAGACAACCATAATTCATTCAACGCAGTACTAGGCATGGAGGAGATGAAGCGTTAGGGTTAGGTATCAAACGTATGAGCAGAAAATAAACGCACATAATGAATGTGCGCAGGGGCAGACTGGCAATGGGCAGGCAGCCTGAAGGAGCAGACTGGCAGGCAGAATGTAGGTCTGGCAATGCACTGGCAGGCAATGCACTGGCAAGCATACAGGCTACCAGGACTGAAATTTAACAGTAGGAGTTATGGCAGGAACCTGCTCTGATACCACTTGTTGGTAATAACTCCCGATTCCAATTGCTATTCACGACTAAAAACATTAATTTATAGATTACAATGAGGCGGTTGAGAACCAGCCTTTTCACCTTCCCAGGCAACTATTCAAATTCCTATTTAATTATTTATTTACAATAATCCTGACGGATTATATTCTAACACTTTCTACAAATTTAAGGGGTTGTTTGCTCATTTTTCCTTTTTTAGGGCATCACACTTCCTTTTCTCTCTTTTTAGTTTAAAAAAAAAATTCCAAGAAAGCATCAATATAATGGCTTGTTATCTCGATGCATAGAGGAAACAAATTATAATAGACCCTCGATGCATAGAGGAAACAAATTATAATAGACCCTCAGAGTGCATATTCGTTCTCCACTTCTCTACGAGAATGGGTTGTCAAATTTGGAGCCGCTAGTCTTATGACAAAATATTAGCGCGTACTCTCTAACCATAAACATAAAAATAAATTATAGGAATTTATTATTGGTATGAATCACCCATTTCGGTTTTTGTATGTGGTGATACCCTTATCAAAAAAACCAATTTTAAAGAAGCTCTTCATCTTCCAGGAATGGGATTGAATCTTTTTTATATACACTATAACACTCGCACCAAAAAATGGGGAAGTTTTAACTAGATTGATGGATTATCAAACGGTCATGAAAGATGGTTTTAAAATATATGCTTCTGACTATTGTGATAAAAGTAACCATACATATAACTTGGGAAGCCTTCATCTCTTTGAAAACTTAGTGGAATTATTACAATGGTTGTCAATGGGTACGACACCAATGAACTATGGCATCATGATGTTGGACTTTGTGCAGCTTCGGAAGTTATTTTTATTGTAATTTTATTATATTTTTGTGTACCTCCTATGGGAAATCATACTGATGTAATCATTCATGGGGAATTTTATTTAAGAAAATAATAAAAATAAAATTATTTTTATTATTTTTATTATTTTTATTTTCCACCAAGATAAGCCGGCCCGAGTTAGTGAGACAAGTCGGCCCTATTAGGGTTAAATGTCCATTTTGTAAAGTGTATAAATACAAAGGTTGGACGCCTCAAATAAACACACAACTAAACAAGAAAGTTCTCCTAGTCAAGGAGAAGTTCGCTCTAGCAAGAGAAGCAGTGTTTTTCTAGCGTTTTCCATTAGAGAAATTTTCTTCATTCTCTCTCTCTCTTCTTGTACTTCGTTCTTGGGATTGATCATCTTTATATGAATACTGTTGGTTTTTCTCCCTATTGTGTTTCCCGGGATAAACTGTTTTCTTCTTTGTTTATATGCTTTTTCTTTCTTCTAGAGATCATATTGTTCATTTGCAATAAAGTTACACTGCTATAATCTTCTAAAATATAACATGTTATGAGAACAGTTCTTGAAGAAGCCATTGTCTTGAACTAGGGATTATTATTGGAAGGCCCTCCCTCAACATTTCTAGAGAAAAAGAGACTTGGAAAGTTCTCTCTAGGGGAGGCGCATCTTCTAGTTAAGGAAGAATCAAATTCTGAGAAGTTTGATTTTTTAACTAATTTCGCTACTCCAACTATTGCAGAAATTAGGGTTTCAAGTTTTGAGTTGATCACTCCATAGTTTTGGCTCAACCTCACCTTCTCTCAAATTGCCTTGCTAGGGCACATATATATGTGAGGTTAGTTTCACAAAATTCCAAAGTCCTTTTTTTTACCTAGCTCCTACTAGGGTTTATGGTTTAGATATGCAGGAAATAGGATTGGAATGAATGTTTGAGATCGTCTTGATGGAGCCACCAACTTCATCTCTCGGAAGTACAGAATCCTTATCATCTTGGAATAAAATGACCTATTCGTCAATGAGAAGGTCCTGGTACCAGAAGCTGAAGAAGACAAATCCCAGTGGCGGAAAAATGATCCCAGAGCTAGGAAAATACTAGTGGACTCAGTCAAAGACCATTTGGTTCCTCAAATTTCACAAAAGAAGACACCTATGAAGATGTTCAAAATACTAAGGAGGTTATTTGAGCACAATAGCAATAATGTGACTCTCACATTAAGGAACCATGTATCAAACATGAATATAATCAAGTCTGAATCAATTCCCTCATACTTCACGAGGATCACAGAACATAGGGACAAGTTGAGATCCAGTGGAGAACCTATTGAAGATAAGGATCTTGTCATTTCTACACTAAACTGGCTTCCACCATCTTGGGATTCTTTCATCCAAACCATGTGTGTACGCACTAAGTTTCCCAAATTTGATATATTATAGGAAGATTGCGCTCAGGAGGAGACGAGGATTGTAGCAAGACAGAGAGTTCATGGCACTCAACATAAGGAGAATGAAGCATTCATGGACCATGCCAATAAAGGAAAAGGAAAGGGAAGAAAATTTCACTACCATAAGCATCAAGGTAGAAGACTAAGCCCTTATCCATATCAACAAGAAAACAAGAAGGATCTATCACAAATACAATGCTTCAGGTGCAAGAAATATGGTCAATATGCAAACACAAACGTCCAAGCTCAAGCAGAAGGAAACATGAAGCCTCAACAGTTGATGTACAAGAAGGTCATCATCACAAGAAGAAAATGAGTGAAGATCTTACAAAATTATTCTTCATATCGGCATTATCAAGTATTATTCCCACCACTAGTGACACTTGGCTCATAGATAGTGGTGCTTCCAGGCATATGACTGGATATCAATAAAATATTTCAGAAATAGTTAAGAAATAATCTCATCTTCGTTTTGTACTTGGAAATGATACCAACTATACTAAAGAGAGGATCTGGGGATACCTCTCTTCAACTATGATCTAAAGACATGTTACATTTAAGTGATGAGATTTATGAAAAGAAATCTTGTCTCCATATTTTCCTTGGAGGACAAGGGATATAAAGTCGTATTTTCATATGGGAAAGTGCTTGCTTGGCACAAGAACTCAAGCATGGACGAAAAACAAGTAATTGTAATGAGAGAGGAGAGCCTGTATCGATTGACAACTCCAGCAGCTCAAGCACTAGTTCACTAACTCCACTAGCAAGGGTGAGCTATGGCACAGAAGATTAGATCACATCAACTATAGGGCACTCCCAACACTAAGAAATATTGTGACATGTCTACCAATTCTTCACATGGAAAATGATGGAGTCCGCAAGGAATGCACACTTTGAAAGAATACCAAGGGATCCTTCCCGAATAGCAAAAGCATATCCAAGGAAATATTAGATCTAGTACACTCTTATTTGTGCAGACCTATGACTATTGCTTTGTTGGGAGATTACAACTACTATGCAACATTTATTGACAACTACTCAAGGAAGACATGGATATACTTTCTCAAGACCAAGGAATATGAGGAACTGCTCAACAAGTTCCAAGAATTCAAAGAAAAAGACGAGAATCTGTCAAGAAAGAGGATCAAGACTATGAAATCAGACAATGGTGTAGAATATACATCCAAATATTTAAATGATTTCTACAAGGAAGAAAGAAATAAGAAAGAGCTCACAATTCCCTACAACCCTCAACAAAATGGGGTTGTGGAAGGAAAGAATCGAACAATTGTGGAGGCAGCCAAAGCCATGATACATGACTAGATTTTACGAATGTTCTTGTTGGAAGAAGCTTCCAAAACAGTTATCTATGTACAAAATAGAGGCCCCCACATAATATTGAAGAACATGACTTTGGAAGAAGCCTTCATTTGAGTGAAGCCATAAGTGGGACACCTCCACATCTTTGGTTGCCCAGAATACATGCATGTGCCCAAGGAGAAAAGGATGAAATTGGAACCTTCATGAAAGAAGGAGACTTTTGTCTGATACAATGAATCTTCAAAGGCCTATAGAATCTACATTCCAGGATTGAGGCAAATCGAAGTTAGCAAGGATGTGTCCTTTGAATAAGAGATGGATATCTAGAAGAAAGAGGATCTGACATGGAGATCAATGATAATGAAGAGATGAAATCATCTCCCCCTCTAACAGTTCAAAGGGAGTTACCAAAGGAAGAACTAAATGACTCCATTGATCCAGTTGATCCAATTGATGATCAGACAGAGATTGCAGTAGGATGGAAGAGGCCTAGATGGGCACAACATACGCTGCAAGATGCAGAGGGGCATGAAGCTCCACATGTCACTTTTTGGGAAAGCAAAAGACCTTAGAGGTTCTCAATTTATGTAGCATTGATGAGTCACATCATTGACTGAGATCCGACCACATATGAAGAAGCATCTAGAAACCAAGTTTGGAAGGATGCCATGATGGAAGAATACCAATCGATCATGAATAATGATGTATGGGAGGTTGTACCAAGACCTGAGGGGAAGTCAGTAGTGAACTCCAAGTGTATTTTCAAAATTAAACACGGAGCAGATGGCAGTGTGCAAAAACAAAAGGCTAGAATTGTTGCTAGAGGATTTTCTCATAAAGAGGGAGTTGATTACGATGAGACATTTGCTCCTGTGGCTCGATATACTTCCATCACGACCATTATATGGAGCAGATGGT
Organism: Pseudotsuga menziesii; assembly: GCA_001517045.1. Taxonomy (NCBI): domain Eukaryota; kingdom Viridiplantae; phylum Streptophyta; class Pinopsida; order Pinales; family Pinaceae; genus Pseudotsuga; species Pseudotsuga menziesii. Next base: position 51,925 of record LPNX010223575.1, read on the forward strand.
AGTGTGGAAAAACACAAGGATAGATTTTTTTCCAAAGAATTCTCTTAGAAAGTGAGAGTTGATTACGACGAGACTTTTTCTCTTGTGGCTCGATATACTTCCATCAGGACCATTATTGTTATTGCTTCAGCTATGGGATGGAGGTTGCATCATATGGATGTCAAAAATTCCTTCCTCAATTTTGTAATAGAGGAAGAAGTATATATTGAACAACCAGATGGTTTTGTTGTCCATGGGAAGGAGTCTCACGTTTGCAAGCTGGAAAAAAAGGATTTAAATGGACTCAAGCAAGCACCATGTGCTTGGTATGGACCCATAGACGGATACTTGATGAGCTTGGGATTCACCAAGAGTGATGAAGATTTCAATCTTTACTACAAGATTGTGGAAGATGAGACATTGATTTTAGTTTTGTATGTCGATGACTTTCTTCTCACAAGAAATGAGATATTGATTGCATGGTGTAAGAAGAAGCTTGCCTCTGAGTTTGAAATGAAGGATCTCATATTTATGCATTACTTCTTGTTATTAGAAGTATGGCATAGGCAAAAGGAAATTTTGTTAAGTCAAGTAATATACACCATTGACATATTGAATAGATTCTGAATGTTGGACTGCAAGTCCATGGCTACTCCGATGGATGCAAACCTGAAGAAGTTGAGGTACTTGTTATCACATATAATTTTTCAGCCAGGATTCCATGACGCAACATGCAAACTTGTCTCTTTTTCTATTATGGGCTACTTTTACATGGGGTATCAGCATGGATATCTACAACTTCATTGCACTTCATATCCTTGTTCTTGATATTTTCCTTGCCATGACTGAGATCCAAGAGTCCATTTAGATGATTTTGGTGATGATCTAGTTCATTAGAGCATAGTAGCATATCAGGAGTTGGTACACACAGTCACAGAAGGGCTTATCAGTTGGAGATAGGTATACATGGTGAGATCAGGTATATTCCATTGGTTTAGTTTTTCTCTGTGATGTATCTTAAAATCCTATGCTTGTCATGTAAGGATGATTATGGTGACCTGTGCTTATATGTTATGTATTGCTTTAACCTGTGTTATCATTTATCGAAGAGTTCAATGTGAAGAATGTTTCCCATGCCATGCTCAAACAAAGTGTAAACCTTAGTGCTAGGTTGGTTCCATGTCATATGTGCCCTTCCATTCAGACTCATTCATTTTTGTTTTTACCCAATGACTCAGACTAATGGAAACTTGTGAGATTGAAGATCCTTTCCCCATTCTGACCCCTATGCATGTTGGATCCCATGTTGTTTTGTGTCTCATCTCTAAGTTATGCAACAAAATTTGTCGAAGCCTTGATCCTTTTGGGCCAGGAGAATGCACTAGTGTTGGTTCCTGAGCTTATGTGAGTTGGGTTTTGAAGCCTTGACCTCTCTGATCGGTTTCCCTCGATGTTTGGTCCTGACTATGGATATTCCCCCTAGTTTCCTGAGAAGTTGTCAGCTAAAGCCTGAAGCATCATGTATACCATCATTACATGCATTATGAGTTATATGCTATATGTATTATGAAATGCAATATTGCAAATGAAATTGCAAACTCTGTCTCTAGACACAAATCAAAAAGGCTATGAAATGAAATCATAAAGGGCCCAAAATAAAACAGTGGATAAACAAATGCTAAATCTAAATATTGTTGGACTATTGTCGAAATGTAATGATTAATTCCTCACGGAGCCTAAGGTTTTTGATGTGAGATGGAGTAAGGGACGGCTAATTCTAAGTGTCCCCTAAGATTTCTTCACTACAATTTCTTGTGTACTCAACGCAAGGGTCCTAGAAAAGATCCTCACGAAGCTTGTGCTTAGCTTGGATGTGAATCTTAGACTTGATTTTCAAGGTTGAATGGACACTTTTCAGATCAGCTCATCCACCTGTGAGACACCACCATTCCCTATTGTTCATCTAACATGCATATGTCACCTTGGTTGAGTGTATTGGTTATCATTCGGATAGATCACTGAGTCAAATCCAGTCAAGAGTCATTTCCCCTTGCATTATCCTTGCTTTTCCATCCTCACCCATATATAGCACATCTTTTACACTTTGTAAGTATGGCATGTACAAGCAGATTTCCATAGGACTCTAAGATTTTTCAGAAGCTAAGATATTTTTTTTTTTTATTCTTGGCCGCCATGATTATGAATAACTGACTCAAGTTGGGTTTTGATCTACAACATGGTCCATATTTGTTCGAAACATGCCCAGGACCAATACTGTAGTTTCATTTTTGAGATTTTGGCCCAGGTTCTCCAAAAAAGTGATTATTATCACTTAATTATTGGCCAAATGGTCTATTTTTATTCCAAAATCCAGATGGAAGTATGATTCGTTCTCCTAGAGAAGAGCAGTGTTCCAAGGGGTATGAGTAGCCACTTATACCATTCTTCTATGTCTCCAGATCATAGAAAGCGGTCATTTTTCCCCGGTTTGCATCCTGGAGTGAGTTATGATGGATTTATCAGTTTCCAGAGATTGTACCAGCAAAAAATGAACTAGAAAATCACTAAGAAAATAGATTTGGCCTCTTGGTTCAAGGAAATGGCTTGGAACTTTGATAGATGATGTTTCTCAGCATCATGGACAGTCCTCCAGCAGTTTTCAATCAGCAGATGTCTGAATTGTTTATTTATGGCTCAGCCACTGAGGAAATCCCCCCAAGGGGCACCCCCTGTAATTGGCTATTGATGTATTTCATTGTTATATCTTATATTATGAAGTTGTAAAGGGGCCTAGGGTGAATTAATCCCCTTGTGACCCCCTCCTATGATGTATCATGTCATATCTTATGTTATGTTGTGACATTTCACTTTAGAGGGGCATCCTTAAGCAAAGTGTGCCCCCTCTTTGACTTAGTCACTTGATCCATGTATTGATTGATATATTTGATCTCCATTGTTGATGATGTTATAATCTCAACCATTGGATGATAACGAGTTAGGGTTTATATGTCTCTCTCAAACTATTTAAGAGAGATGACCCTCCCCATTGTAATTCATGAACTTTGGCACCAAAATTGGAATAAAGAGATTTTGTCTAGGATTACACTCTTGTCTACTTGCTTGATGAATGGGACTGATTTTATTCTGCACTAAGATATATCCAGCATAGTTTTTGTATCTTTCCTTGTACCTATTTAACTTGCAAGTTGAAGGAGGCGATTCTGAGAGAGGTGCAATGGTGGGGGGACTTGCCCTGTTGATCGATCTCGAAAATTGGTTATCAAGGAGTTGAACTTATTTATGATTTATTCTTCTTGTACTTATTTTGGCTTGTGTTTCCCATTTATTTTCCATTCTGATTTATTTTCCTTGGTATAGCAGGAAAACAAGGGCACTAGGGACATTGGCAGAAGCACCACTTCATCAAAAGCTTGTCCAGAAGTCTTATTTGATCTCGAGAAAGGAATTATTCATCATCCAGGAGGTCATCAGCAATGGTTCATGTATGTTTCTCAGGTAAGTTCTCCACCTTTTTATTTTCATTGCTTTCCCATCAATAATTTTCACTGAAAAAACCTCATTTAGCATTAGGAAAAATCATCAGACCGATTTGCACTAGGAATATGAAAATTCGGCGATCTGGGTTTTGTGCTTCGTACTGAAAAACCCCCAATCCCTCAAAAAAATCTATCTTGGACTCCTCTTTCCCTCTCTAGGCACCGTTCTTTGTTTGTGAAAAACGCCCTACTTCAACAAGTCAGCCATTTTCCCTCTGTTTCTTGTCCAGTTTCATCTAGCTATTTTTCATTATCAAATATTTCATCCCAACCAATGTGTAGGAAGCCATAATTATCGATATCATCTTTGTCCTAGGGATTTCTCAATTATCTACTTAAATCCCCCAGGGACTGAATTTGATCATTTGAACTAGCACACTAAAATCCTAAATCTGACTTCAAACTTTGCAATCCATCTGTTTTAATCACTTGAGTGACATTTCCAATATCGAATAACCACCCCACTCAGGTATCCTTAATTTGTGGCTTTTCCTTAAATCTAGGGTTTCAGACACTCACCTTATGAATTCTCTGCTGTGAGTCTGATCTGGTGATTTGTTTTGGGTCTTTCCTTTCAGGATTGATTCGGGTATCCCCCTTTGTCACTTGGGATTCTCTAGTAGCATAAAGCGAAGGAATCCTTAACCAACATGACAACCATCCAACTTTTGGGGGTTAGGGTTTCTGTAGGTCATAGTTTTGGTTGCATGTCCCCTATGCCATCCTATATAGGATTCATCTATCAGGGAAACTACAAGATCCGTGATAACAGGACTCAGCTTCATATTCTAACTTGATTGATCCCACCATGTATCGCCAACTGATTGGATAGTCGATGTATCTGACGAACACTAGAATGGATATATGTTTTGTTATGAATGCTCTCATCCAGTACATGAGTGAGCCGAGGCGGATTCACTAGACTACTGCAAAACATGTACTCATATATTTGTGTGGCACTATGACATATGGATTGAGATATGCTTTAGAATGTGACTTGATATTGCAAGGATTTTCATACTCATATTGGGTCAGATGTGCTGCAAATAGGCAGAGTACTTAAGGATGTTGCTTCAATTTGGGTCTAGTAATTATTCCCTGGTGTAGCAAGTAGCAAACCTCAGTAGCACTTGGTACTACAAAGGCCGAGTATATGGTTTCTAGTATAACAGTTCAAAAAGCAGTATGGCTTCGAAAAATCCTTGCAATATTGTTTGGTTACATTCCAGGACCAACTTTGATTCATTTTGATAACCAGATATGTGTGCAGATGTCAATGAATGATATATTTCACACAATTCGAAGCATATGGAGATTCGATATCACTTCATCCATGGTGTAGAAAGGTGCAGTTGAGTTATAACGCGTGTCAACAGATAACCAAACTACAAATTTTCTTACCAAGCCTCTTCCCAGGACAAAGTTTGAATACTTTTGTGGAAGGCTTGGAGTTGAAGAGAATGTATCCCTCTTTGAGAGGGAAAGGTGATTCAGACATCTACCTTGCTTCTACATCGGTGCCTCTACTCATTCTGGTTCTTAGCCTAGTAGAGATGAACATGTAGTATATGTTCGTGTGAAGCATGTCCAGGTTCTCATCCAGGTATGGGAGATCCCCATTGGCAGTAGATATGTAATTTTTGTAGATGAGACAATGATTACAGTACTTTCCAACGGACCGTGCAGAATTGCAAAGATGATATATTCACTAATGGACTGTGTGAACCAGATGTATGATGACAACTCTCTGATGGACCATGCAGAGTTATAGAGTTGATATATTCACCAATAGACAAAGTGGATCATATACATGATGACACCTCTCGACAGAGTGATATCGTGTTGACAACCTTCGGCATGTATAGAGATGATCGAGACAGATTTGTTGTGCATAAGAGACCCCGATGATCATGATGTTGATGACGACGATGTCCAACGATCGTGATGTTGATAATGTCCGAAGAATGCCTTGTTGAGAGAGAGTGTTTGATTTTGTGCAACTTCGGAAGTTATTCTTATTGTAATTTTATTATATTGTTTTGGACCTCCTACGAGAGATAATACTGATGTAATCATTCATGTAAACCCTTGAAAGAAATAATGGAAACACTGGGAAATTTTATATAAGAAAAGAATTAAAATATATAATAATAAAAAAAAATTATTTTCCCCCAAGGTAAGTCGACCCCAGTTAATTAGACAAGTCGGCCCAGTTAGGGTTAAATGTTAGTTTTGTAAAGTGTTGTTGAGGCTTGGAAAATTGCAGGTAACAACAATTAGGGATTCTCCCCAGTAAACGTTCCCAACTAGCCCGTTACTGTTTGGTATGGGGAATCCGTCCGATTTACGGTCCGGCTACTGTAGGTCAAGTAACAAAAATAAAGGTTTTACCGGTTACGACCCGGTCCACTGTGTATGTTTTTAGTTTTTTGTATTTAAGTATGAGATGCAAGTGCCTATCTAAAATTGCAGATTGATAGAGAATACGAGGAGCGGTCACAATGTGATGCATAGGTTCTTACCTCTCGTCTTAACTCTCTCGCATCTAAACCACACATAGCAAGAAAAAACTAAAACTAACTATCTAACCTATCCCTAGGGAGCAAGATTATTATTCATCAATGAGTAATGTATTTTGTGCATGCATTAAGAAAAATCACAAATAGTTGTTACTTATTTCAAAACACATGAACATTTATAGATATATGAACAACCAGATAGCTAATTGTTTATGAACAACATTCATTACTCATAGTAGAAATTTCATAGAATAAACTAGAGCGCATTCATAACAAGAACATAGGTTCAAAGAGTTAGAACGATCTCACAGTTAATGGATAACAGTTGAAAACGAAATAGTTCACATTCAACAAATCCATAGCACAACATTTGAAACCTTCCACAAAGCTTTCTCCAACAGGAAACTTGTAATTTCTTTATGTAAAAGGAAATAGTTCTTCTTACATCATACTCTCACAAATATATCTGGGAAAAAGTCCTCTCTACATCTAACTCTCCTATACTTATACAAAAAAGCAAAACTTTTGGGCTTCCCCCAAATGACTCTTAGGCTTCCCCAACGTTTCAATTCCCAAAATTCGTCCTGTAGTGAGTGCTCATACATTAGACAATATATTACATTTAAAACAAAAATTTAATAGAGCACTTTATGAAGAGGGTCCCGCTTGATCATTAACGAACTTTTTCCACGCTTGGACCTCTGCTAATATGCTTTCGAAATCTGAAGGTTCAAGAAAACGTATGTTGATCTCATATTTTGCAGCCTGATTCTTAACCACCTCAATTCTTGCTAGACTCAAACGTATATGATCTTCAAGTAAATGGATGCTGACTGCTGAATGAGCTACTGCATTCTTCAAGATCTGCTCATCTAAATCTTTGACTTGCATTAGAGAGAATTTGAGGTCAAAAATGGGCCTCAAAAGGACCAAAATGTACTATAAAAATCAACCAATTACATTCTAGTAGATGACATCATCCCCCATGGTTGAGGTGGCATTGCATGAGTTAAGAATGCTTATTTGTCACATTTTCTATGGTGGATGAAAACCCATAGTTAACCAAGGTAGTGGTACAAGTACTTTTAAGTCATAAAGTGAAGTACTCACAATAAAAGACATTTCACACTTTCTCATAAAATAATATTATTGTTATTTTCAAGTAAAGTACTCATAATTCACTTTCTCATAAAATAATATTATTGCCATTTTCAAGTAAAGTACTCATAATTCATAAAAATGCCTTTTCACATTTTTTTATAAAATAATATATTGTCATTTTCATGTTTTTTAATTTTAAATTATATAT
>LPNX010223575.1:59409-108573 GCA_001517045.1 Pseudotsuga menziesii
TAACTTATAATATTTTAATATATCTTATATTTTTGTAGTACATCTCTTAGGAGGCCCATTTTTGACCTCAAATTCTCTCTAATGTTGTACCTTTTGTTCATCCTCCTAGCACCTGCTCTGTAACTGTTCTATGAACAGCTCATGTTCAGGAAGTGCATCCAATCTTTGTTCTGCAGCAACTTGGCATCTGTTGTAGGTGACCAACACCCTTTTGCAGTATTCAGTATAGGCTCCCCTCATTTTCTTCACAGTCTTCTTGAATTCCTCTGTAGTATTTATTGCAAATTCTAATAAGTCGTAGTCCTGTTTCAAACTATGTCGATCCTTAGCTGGTAGCTCTGCAGGGGTTTCTTCACTTGTTTCTAACCAAACTATTCTTCCTGTCAGGACTTCCAAAATATTCTGAGACCTATCTACAAAATATGAAGTAGTGTCCAGGATTTCTTCCAACCCGCTATCTATCTGTAAGATCTTACACCTTTCTTCTTCAATAGACATTTGCAGTTGGTCCATTCTTCTTCGTTGGGCTAGGACATGCTCCTTTAGAGGCTGGATATCAGTTTGTTGTTCAGTGGCATCCTTCAGTGATGCTGTTAATGAAGCAATCTATCCCTCGAAACTTGCTGCCTGCACTTGGTATTGTTTTTCCCTTTATTCTATGGTGGCCCTCTATGCCTCCAACTCAACAACTTTTCTCTACAATTAGTCCTTTTCTGTACTCAAAGTTTCATATGATGCTTTGAGGTCATTGTTCTCTGTCTTCAACCCTTTATACTCTAGCTGTAACTTCTGTAGTCCTGGTGGACTATTCTGAGCATCCCTTTCATTTTTCTCTACTGAGACTTCCAAGGCCATCTTGCTTGCCTGTAGAGTTTGGAATTCTATCTTCGAAGCCCTTACTTCATTATGCATATCTTCAAATTTTCTCTTTAACTTGTTACCTTCATCCCTCTCCTCTTTTAGAGTGTCCTTTAATTGTGCTATATTTTTCCTTGATTGTTCAAGGTCTGTCATAAGTCTATCCACATTGTCTTCAGTGGCCTGGGTTAATGCCACCTCAGCTCTCGCTGTCAATCGTGGATCTGCATCTGTCCCATGCACCAAATTTTTATCAGTAATCTACCTGATTGTCCTCCTGTTTCGACTTTCTTCTCGGTTCTCTTGACAATCCTCTTCTTCTCCTTGTCATAAAAGATGGTGCTGAAATTAGGGACCTCTTCTCCTTCTTTCTGCAAAAAAGGTATCAGATTCAATCCAGAAAAAACAACCTGTTCTTGGGTGCTGCCAGAAGTTGCAGCAGACTCTTGAGGGTCGGGATTGTCTTGTCCATGCCCTTGATCGGTATGCTCTTGTGCTTCTTGTGTATCTATTTGTTCAGTAGTTTTCTGGTCTTTCTTAGCTCCTGCTAATCTTAGACCTTCACTTTCCTTTTGTTTTTTCTTTATCTCATCATCTTCCTTCTTCTTTCTTTCTTCCTCTTCCTTCTTTGTTGCTTCCTCTGCAGCTTTCTTTCTTTCTTATTCTTCATTCTTTAACCAACTCTTAGCCTCTTGTGCTAGCCTCCTAGCATCCTCTTCCCTCTTCTTGGCTTCCTCTTCTTCAGCTTCTTTTGTGCGGTTTTGCCCTTACCACCCACAATGGTGATCTTCTGCTTAAATCTTTTCTTCAATGCAGTCATGTTCTTTGCATTTCTGAAGATTTCTTCATCCTTGTCCTGGAAATTTGTATATTCAAAATGAACATTTGCTTCTTGACAATGCTCTGCAACCTTATTTCGGGAGTCATTCCTGTGGAAGTTCATCTCCCCAAAACGAAAATGCTCCAACTCTTGTACAAACTCAGCAGTTAGTTTGACCTTTGAAAATTTGTAACTTTCCAGCCGAAAAGGTATGGCAGGATAGGATTCCTTCTTATGTTCAAACAGGAAGCTTCCTACACCATCTAGATAAACTTGCCTAACTGCTTCTTTATGTACCACATAATCAGTGGCATACTTAGGGAGTAAAGAAGGTGCCCTAGAGAAACCATACATTCTAATGTACATCCCTTCTTCAGTCAAATAATAGCTCCCATGTTCCTCAATGACTTTGAATGCCTCCTCGAACATACTGTTGCATTATGTCAGGAAGATTAAAGTGTACAAAGGCATAATGAAATGTTCACATATCTCTTTATAGTGGCTATAATATTTGTGTGCCCAAAATAGTTTGTATGCAGTGTATATAGGGGTTATGTCCCTGTCCCAATTGCACCTTAAGGTTGGAAATGACTGGGTACACAATGTACAGTCCACTAAGATGGAGCTCATATAGAACTCAGACTTCTTCTAGGACACTCCTCCCAAAGCTGAAGATATGCAGACTGAGAGGCTGTTGAACACTATGTTTGCCCAGTGGAATATGGTCCCCTGAGTGGCAACAAAAAATAATGGGTATCCATCCCAACTTGAAACTTTTACCATGAGCTCTCCCAAACACTCTATTCAGCATTAGTGCTATAAACTTGTAAGGAGTCCGGAGAGTGGTTGTATCATACTCTCCTAATGGCCTGGTTCGAAAGTTCTTCCCAGGTATCATCATTCTCTTCACTGCTTCAACCAGGTCCAAATTTATCTCCTTCAGCCAACTTTCAGTTAAGTATACTTGAGCAAGAGGTAGGTGATATGCCAGTGAGACATAACCAGGACTATATGCAACATAGCCCTGTTTGACAGTATTTTCCAAGATCATCGTGGTCACATCTGCCTTAGGCAGAATCCAACTGATCACCTCTGAGCATGGGAACAGCTCAGGTCTTGCGGCTACCTTCATCAAAGCAGATTTCTCGATGTTGGCATATATGGTCAGTTCCTCAAATCCTGCATCAGGCACATCCTGATTTGAAATCATCCGATATATCTCACCCCACTTGTAATCCGGATCTACCCCGGTAGCAGCTCTGGTATCTTCGTAGATGCATTCCACCGTAGTAATGATTTCCACATCAGGTTCTCCCTTAGAAACAGGAGCCTTCTTCTTTTTCCTTTTAGACATATCTTCTTTGAAGAAGTTTCCCTGGCAAGCAAACTGCAGTCGACGGGATGGTCCAACACTTCCATGGCAGCACCCCAAACAAGCGAAATCCCGATAGCTAAGCACAGATGCACAGTTCAACTCGACAGGGACAGAGCAAGTGCGAATTCTTTACAAGGATAACAATAAAATAATAACCAACCCCAATATATAGACCTCAGGTGAAAAAATGTCGGTGGGAAAAAACTTCAATCGGTGAGCGGAAAAACTAATCATCGGGCTATTAGTTCACCAAGGAGCCGCAACGGCGGGAGCCATACAGCCTAAGGGTTCCGCAGCAATAGAAAACATCGACGAAAAAACAGAACAAACCATCGGTGAATGAAAAACTTGGAGGACCGTGAATCGGCAAGGCAAAGGACTAGGCTTCCGATCAAATGTCAAACACAATCACGATAGCAAAATAAAGCAAATCATTTAAAACAAAAAACCTGCGGAATCGGCAAATATATGGGCTTTCTTCGGGGTGCTTGCAATCTGCCATTCGAAACGGTGGCTACGCACAGAACTAAAGCTCCAATAGTGATAAAACAGAAAACGCCGATAGTTAAAAGTTTTGAAGAAATAAACAAAGGAGATAAAAACATCAGCGAAAAACATGACTGTACATCGGGACATTCATAATTTAGCTTCTGCAACGGCGGCTGCGTAGAGGACTACAGCCCCGATTCATTGTTCAATAAACTTCCGACAGCGAAAAGGAAATTATCTACAAACCAAAACCTCAAGTTCAAACCAAAAGCATCAACAGACAAAAGATAGTCATTCAACTTCCAAAAATGCTAAACACTTAACCTCAATCCATCCTCAAAAGATCCAAACTTGTAGTAGAGGAACAACAAAGTTCAGCAATCACAAACAAATCCAGGCAAGATAAAATTAAAAGGAGGGTCCAAAATTTTAAAAAATTTGGGAAATAGTTGCATCTGCAACAAGTGTATAAATAGAGAGGCTGGACACCTCATTTGGACACACAACTAAACAAGCAAGTTCTCCTATTCAAGGAGAAGTTCACTCCAACATGAGAAGCAGTGTTTTTCTATGGTTTTCCATTAGAGAGATTTTCTTCTCTCTCTCTCTTCTTGTACTATGTTCTCAGGATTGATCATGTCTATATGAAGGTTGTTGGGTTTTCTCCTTATTGGGTTTCCTAGGATAAACTCGTGTGTTCTTTGTTTCTATGTTTTGTCTTTCTTCTAGAGATTCTATTGTTCATTTGCAATAAATTTATACTGCTATAATATTATAAAATCTAACACGTGCTTGGGTCATACCAGTTTTGGGACCTTGTGTCATATAAGTCATCTAAGGATGGTAGATGAATTTGCACATATTGAACCTCATAGTGGTGTTTGTTAAGGATATATGTTGAGAGAGCACCATCATGAATCATTTCCTAAGGGTTTAGTGGGGCAAGCCTCTTGTTGTCATAAGCTAGTTCATATTGATATTTACAAACATGTGACCATTCATTCATTTGGTGGGAGGAAATATCTCCTCAGTTTAATTGATGGTTTTACTCACTTTCTTCAGATATATACTATTTAGTCCAAAGCTGAAGCCTTTAACAAATTTAAGGAATTCAAATCCTTGGTAAAAATCATAGGATCAAATCTATCAAGATTGATCATAGAGATAAACATTTTAGTGACGACTTTCATCCATTTTTCACATCTCATAGCATCATCTCACAAAAGCTAATCCCTTGTTTAGATGAAATAGTGCATCAAAGAAGTAGATATCATGGAAATGATTCTCTATATCTTGCATTATCAATACATGGAGCTTATATTTCTTTTCAGATCATTGATTTGGAGTTGATTTATTATTTTCAGGGACATCAAATTTCTCAAACCTATGTGGGGATTTTCCTTTCTTAGCCATAATACACCTTGGATCTCTTACAACACTTTGAGATGGAATGTTTCAATCCACTGTGTACTCATATTTCTTTGGGTTGGAGTTTTAGGCCAAGTTCCCTTCACTAGTATTTGATGCACCACTTTTTCAATTTTTGGTCAACAATCTACTTTATCTAACAAAGTGATCTCAGTGAGATATATCCTTTGTAGTTGGTATGTGTTCCCACTACATGAAATATCCCTACTTGCGTCATTAACAAGTTGTTAAACATATCTAGCTTTATCTTAAGGGAACCCCTCACATGGGAATTATCTACTTGGTGGATGTTTACATTTGTCTCCAAAGTTTTTTTATGCCCACTAGGAAAGTGATCTTGACAAATGACATGAATCTGCCTCAAGACAATTGTTCTCTCTAGGTTATGTATATGTTTGTTGGCATTCCAAGAGGCAGAAATGTGTCGGCCTCTCCTCCATTGACACATAGTATGCTAATGTAATTCATGGATGGGAAACATCCTCCCTAGACATTAATGATACTGTATCAAGTATGTCTTGATCAATGGCCTCCTTCTGCCTTATTTTGTAACAATCAAAGTAGTTTTGATCTTATTTGCAATCTAGTGATCATCAAAATTCCAAACACATTGAGATTTGGATGTAGGACATTTTCCATCTCCATGCTCAAGGACAATGTGTGCCAAGCTTTGTTCCTAGTGTAGATCAGCTTGATGGTATCTTGAGCTCACCTTCATCAATAAACATATCAATGTAAACATGCCTCTATTAAGGGGGGGCAAAATATATTGTAATGTCTTTTCTCCATGTCTCCCTATTAAAATTAAGAGGTTCGTTGATTCATGTGCTTAGTCTTCACTTGAGGCCATGTGTCAATCCAATGTATTTATTATAGCTCCATAGAGCCTACATATAGTGCCTAACGCGTTTATTTGACATTATTTGACTAGATCAACCTAGCCACCCTCTAGGGGCTAGTGCCCTAACCCTAAAGGATGTATATAGATACAAAGATACACTCCTCATTTGTGCCATCTCATTCAAGTTAATTCATTCATTATTTGCGTAAGGATACATGTAAACAATCCGCTCTATCTATATCATTGATAGTTCTTGGATAAAGATATTATATGTGAACATATTTTTTTAGATCTATCATAAGGGATGTTATAAATTTTCTACTTTGATGATTGGATTAGGGTTTGTTGAAGACATCACAATAGATCTATTGCATCCTTATGATCTCCACCAGGGTGAGTGTTAGAAGCAAAGTTTGGTGAGTTCAAAGATGCTCGATTGTTAACCCAAACAAATTTAGGGCACAACTGGTATTTTTGTTGGAATACCCTTTTGCCAATGATAGTTGTTTAATTTAATAAGGAACTCGTGAGTTTTAGAGAAGAGACCTTAAGGTGTAACACAGCTCTATTTTTTGGTAGCCAACGTGACAAATTTTTTATGTTTTTGGTTAATTAACCTCTCATTTGGTTTTTTCGTTGGAAGAGTTTTTATCTTTAAATTTAAATGGAAATTATTTGGAATCATGTATTGACATTTTTTATGGTTAACTTTGCAATGTTTTATTCTAAATGTTGATGGATATCTTCATTGGGCCCTCTCTATGGTAGATGTCTTCATAAATTCTTATAGGCTATCATTTTGTTTTGCTACTTTAGAACTTGGAAATTTTTAGTGGTTTATGTTTGGATGACGTTTAAAGGGAGTTTGTTTGAGGATATAGTAGATTTTCTTATATGTGGATGTTATTGATATTTTTGTTTTCTTTCATATTGTTAATGTTTGCATTAAAATATGATTGTGGAGTTTCTTTCTATCAATGATGCCCATTTTTCAATAGTTTTTATTTCCTCAAACAAACTCCCTTTAAACGTCATCCAAACATAAACCACTAAAAATTTCCCAAGTTCTAAAGTAGCAAAAAAAATGATAGCCTATAACTTGTTCAAGATTTTATATTTTTATGTTCTTTTCAGTTACTTTAATTTTGGGCCACATTTCTTTCACTCTATAAGGTTCCCTTGGATTTCTTATTTATAGTCGCAATTTTGGGCCACATTTCCTTCACTCTAGAAGGTGCCCTTGGATTTCTCATTTATAGTTGCAATTTTGGGCCACATTTCCTTCACTCTAAAAGGTGCTCTTGGATTTCTCATTTATAGTTGTAATAATCATATTTCATTGGGTATCTTGTTCCACTTACTACTATATTTAGCATAGTGTTTTTTTTAATTCAAGTTCATATACATTGAAGCATTTTGAAATAACATTATAAAACTACCCTATAAAGATAAAGTCTATTATACTTATTAATAATTTCCAAACTAGCAAAGCCTTAAGCACATCATCTTAAACTTCATAGTGTATGATAGTGATATAAAAAATGACAAAAATGTTTGAAATTTTTAAAACCTCACTCCAAAATTAAAAACATTGACATATTTATGTGGCAAAAAAAGTTGCTATCAAAGTTACACAAAACACAATTCACAGAAGTATACACAAAACCAAAGCTTGACTTATATTTAACTCTATTCCTACTACTCAATTCCAAATCCCAACTTGTTAGCCTTGACTTATGTTTAAGTATACTCCCAGTACTCCATTTCAAAGCCCAACTTGTTAGAGCTAAAGCGTGTCCATTGCAAACATAAAAAATTATAAAATCCATGGATAATATCAAGGGACATAAACCATTGCAATGAATCAATTGGGTACTAGACCAATTTGTCTCTAGTCATGCAATTTATCTCTTGTTGGATGTGGCAATGATTCATCATCTATCAACTTAGATGAGATGGAAGATAATTTGATGAGTTGTGAAAACACAGGTAATTTAATAGTGTTGCACCATGTTCTCTTCACTACCAATTGTAGTAATTAACTTTCTAACAAAATTGTTTTGGTTTTTTTCTTTTTGATTCCATGGTTATTCTTGTATTATGTGTTGTGGTTCCTCTTCTTGATGGTGTTGGGATCGATTACTCGTATCAATTTGTGTCCTTTGTTTTGGTTTTTTTTTTCTTTTTTATTTCATGCTTATTCTTTCTTTCTTTTTTCTTTCTTTTTTTTCTTCAATGTGGTTCACACGCCGGTTTGACCGATGGGCTACGTCCACGGAAATAAATCAGGCAGGCCCACCCGAAGGGGCCTCTTTCATGCTTATTCTTATGTGTTATGGTTCCACCTTTTGAATTTTTGTTTTTTGTTTTGATTTGTTTCTTTTTTATTCCATGCTTATTTTTATGTGTTGTGTTGTGGTTCCACTTCTTGATGATGTTGCCATTCATTACTTTGGTGTCATTTTTTGTCATCATAATGGTTATCAAACTATCATCAAGAATTTCTTGCAAAGAAACTTTACAAACTGCTCCAATATTATTTCCCAATAATTGCATAGGGGTTTTAATGCACTTGTTCTTGAATAAGGTGATCTAAATTTCCCAATAATTGCATACAGGTTTTAATGCACCCGTTCTTGAATAAGATTATCTGACTTCAGTAAAGTGCATTGACATCATTACCAAGTTTCAATGTAGCACCAACCTTATAACTCAAAATCTGTCAAATTTAGAATGAAATAAATAACATAACGAGTAGTGAACTAAGACTTTAAATGTCATGTGGAATAGTCTCTAAAACTAAGATGTTCCTACATACTCCTTTGGTTGGAAAAGGCATGAACAACTTGCTCACAAGGTAGGTGAACAAAATTTGCAAACTAGTTGCCCTCCTTTGTCTATCCCATCCACGGCATTCATTTAGTGTCTTGACCCAACATTGCTTTGCATCCACCTCGCTTTTCTATGTTTATTGCATTCCTTTTAAATGTATCGCACAATGCCACTGCAGGCTGCCTCTCCATCCTCCCACTTGGGCACCATCCTCAATGTATTTCATTATTCTTATTGTCAACTCTGCTACTCGCTATCTTCCTTGTGGTCACATACTCCCCTTCCTACCTTTCAAAATCTTAAAATTTATTAGCTTCATTCAAACTTTTAAAAAAATGTCTTAATTCTCAAAAAAAAATGTCTTCATTCTCTTTATGTTTCATTCTCTTTGTTTCTTTTTTGTAAATAAATGTACCCAAAAAAAAGGAAAATCAAATTATGGTTTTGAAAGAAAATACTTATCTTTGATCTTAATCAAAATAAAATTTATATTTAAGAAAAAAATCAATAAAAAATAAATATCAAACTAAAATGAAAACGAGAGTAGGCGATACTAATCTTTCATTGTAATCCATGTAAAATAAGCATAAAGTAAAAAAAAAAAAAATTACTGGAGAGTAAGTATCAAACTAAAATGAAAACGAGAGTAGGTGATTCTCTAAAATGAAAACGAGAGTTGGTGATTCTCTTGGCTTTAAATAGATGCTTTGGCTAGGTGTCTTTGTATAAAATAGATTGTATGAAAAAGATTTTCTCATGGGCATATTGACTCTACTTTCTTTATCCATATCAAATTTAAATTCTCTTCGTATTCTTTAATCATAGCTATATTTATATTGGCTTCACTCGAATTTAAATTCTCTTCGTATTCTTTAATCATAGCTATATTTATATCGGCTTCACTTCTTTACTTACAGAAACCAATTCTCACACAAAAGTAAGGTATATATATAAAAGAGAGTTGCTCCTCACTTTCGAGCCAATGCTGTGATGTATCTTAAGATGGACTTATTCCTATTCTCGAAGCTTTCTTTAGGGTAATAAAATTACAATATTGTGGGCCTGTATTTTAGTACAAAGATGCATTCCTGTTCCCTTCAGTTTGCTATATAATTACAAAGATTTGTACAGTAAGAGCAATGAGAGTTTCTGTTTATACAGTTTGAAAAAATATTTCTGTTGGATATTATGGTAAATAGTAAAATGGCTGTATTCAAGGATGGGCGTGGAAGGCGATACATGATGCACTTGATTGTTAAATTAATTTGCTGGTTGGGATGGTTAACTGATCTTGTTTATGGGCAGATCGATATAAGTGGAATCGTCACAGGTTCGGTTAGTTTTCCTGATTTAGGTCTCACGTGTATAGGCAATTTAGCTGTTTTCTTTACAAGTTTTTTAAGAGGTAGGCTTGATTTAGAGATTGGTGCGAGAGATGTAATGGCTACACTAACAGGTCCTAAATTGGAGAGAATAAATGGAATGGAGCACATAAATTGTTTTGCACTGACCACATGTAGGAAACATGAAGGGCTGAAGGAATGCTCCGTCGTAATGTTGTCACATGAGACGCCGAACTCTTCCATGGGTCAATTTATCAAGTACATTGACAATGTTTATAGAGTGCGCTCCGTTCTTCTGCAATGTCTCCCTTTAGAATCTGTAGTACTCACTCTAGAGATCTGCGCTTGTCTTGATCATACGGAAAGCAGCTCCATTAACAACAATAGGAAATGCGGATGCATTGTATTCTGGAGAGGCATGGATGATATCATCACAATTATGCTCGCTGAACGAATGCCTGGAACATTGAAACTACTGTCTGATTCCCTGTGCCTACTCCCCTCTCGCGGCTGCTTGAAACATGGCTGCCATGGGTGCAACCAGGCCCTGTTGCACGTACAGACCAATCAACATGGACATAAAAGGTATACAGAGGGTAATCCTGAGGTGGAATCGCCTGCTGCAGCCTGTTTAACACTTGATTTTATTTCTCGGGAAACCTTCCTTGGAGGGCCAGCTACCTGCATCTGCATTCCAGTGCACGGAGCACGCGATGCTGACTGGACAAAGATGCTGATCAGATCATTCAAGCCTAAAGACCATGAATCAAGAGCAGCCATAATCAGACATGCATTTAGCAGTGTTTCGGATGCCCTCGAAAACTCCATGGCTCGAAGTGGGGAATGTTATGCAAAAGAAGAATACAACACTGCTTCCTTAATAGTGCCAAGGTTGACAGAAATATTAATCAACTTTGTGCTGACTTTCTGGTTCAAAGTGGATGGCTTCTCTAGCGCTCTAGTTGCTAGAAGGGCAGTCAGAGATTACATTGTGGACAATAAAGGAAGCGGATTTGCTTCCCATGTGTTTATGAGTTTAGTTGAGGTCAGATCTAATGCCAATAAGACCAACTTTTGCCAAGTGTTCACATTCAGAGGTAATCTACTAAGCCTCAGAACCTTATCATTCATAGTGGGTTGTGTCAATTTGATTTGCTCTGTTAGTTGGGCAGTACTTATTGCATTAGAAGGAGGCACTAACAAATGGTATAATACCCATTCCATGCCGCCCTCTAAACCTAGAATTGCTGTGATAACCGTAGCTATTGCTATTGCTTTGGCGATGGACTTCTTCGATTTGATTTTATATTTGTTAAATAGAGGATTGTCCCGCTACAGGAGAAAGACTCTTCTGGTTTGTGGAGTGATAGTTTTGAAAATAGCGTGCATTGTATCAGGGAGCGGAATAGCAAGTGTTTTGGGCATAAAGGGTTTTGGGAGGTGGATATATAGTGCTTTGCAAGCTCTTGTTTGGGTGAAGTGGGGAATTAGCAGCTATCTTCTTGGTCAGTATCCTCCAGAGCATGGAGGAACAGCCTGGTGGAGAGGTGGAGGTGGAATGTACATGTACTCTTCTGCCTTTATGCTCAATGCTATATTGGCTGGAGTGAGAGCCAAATGGAAATTCTCGTAACTGCAATTAAAATGTGTAATAATGTAACAAAGGAACAACTCCCAAAAAAGGTTGGGACTTCAATATCAATTTTCAAATTTATTATTGATGGCAAGGAGAGTGTATAATAAATTATCCATAATGGCAATAATATAGCAAATGAATTTGATTAGATATCCATGGATTATAGTTTTGTGTATTTAAGTATTGTGATTAATTATTAATCTATTTAAACGGGCGCTGGAATCACCCTACGACCCCACTCATTCCTTCTTACACGTCGACCTTGGTGGGGCTACAGCCCACAAACAGGATCCTTTATGACAGCCACAAACAGGATCCTTTATGGAAGCTGGAATTGACAGAAACCTCTGACAATTATGGCGGCAGCCAGATTCCACAAACCTTTCCTTTTTTTCAAATGAAAAGATATACCTTCACCTATACTGTCTCTCGTCGGTTTCCTTGACTTGATTCAAGTTCCTCCTTTTTTTCATATTCTAACTTTTGTCCAATGTCTATGCGCAGTCCCTCGGTGCCTTCTCTAGTCACAGCAGTCCCTGTCCAATGTGCGTGCACAAGCTTTCTCCAGTCACAGCATTCTCTCAGCTCTTTCCCACGCTTCCCCTGCTTCTTCTCTTAACAATAGTTTTGATACCATGTAGATTTTATGATCTTCACAATGGTTTGATACCATGTGGATTTTATGGTTTACACACGTACATATGTATGAACAACAATACACATGATAACGACAATGGTTTTTGATACCATGGATGAACAAGAAAACACGTAGTAATAAGAAAGAGTAGATTCATACACATAATAATATGAAAGAGTAGATTCCTTGACCCCCAAATATCTAACTACACTAACTAATATATTAAATGCATTATTATTACATTACTTTATTAAGGAAAATTACATCACCTTATTATGAAAGTTGGAGAAGAGTACATTCCTTAACCCCAAAAATATCTAACTACACTCGTAAATGTGTTAAATGCCTTATTATTGCATCACTTTATTAATGAAAGTTTATTATATTCAAGTCCAAATTTACATGTCTAAATGCTATATGTGACCATCATCCCGAACACAATTCAATGTTCCTATATTTGTTCTAGGACAAACCACTGACATAAACATAGAACAAGCCTGCTGCTACTTGTGAATAGTATTTCATTTCTGCGAATTACATATTCGTTTTTGGTGGTAATCATCAGTTCTTTAGGTCTATACTAAGCTAAATGACCAGGCGGAACCCTGGAACCTTTCTAGAGGGAGACAGAAATGGCATAACTACAACTCAAATGAACCTTATACACACTGCCTGACAACTGATTTCAATGAGCAATTCTCATATTTAAGAATCTGATTTTATCTGTTGAAGCAAGAGAATAACAGGGATATTATGGTATCTTTATGAACATGGTATCTTGCTGGAAATTGAATTTGAAGCAATATCATAACTAATAAGGATAGCTGTCCATGCAACTTCATTGGTTGAATATTGTCTATTATTGAG
Organism: Pseudotsuga menziesii; assembly: GCA_001517045.1. NCBI lineage: Eukaryota > Viridiplantae > Streptophyta > Pinopsida > Pinales > Pinaceae > Pseudotsuga > Pseudotsuga menziesii. Next base: position 72,536 of record LPNX010223575.1, read on the forward strand.
CTCTCCAAGTCCTGGAAGTGTTTTGACTCCATTTCCCAAAGATTAGGCACTGATCTACTTGAATCTACCATCTAATAGATCTCAATAGCCATCATAACGTATAGACGAGGTCATCTACATGCAGAATAACAAACACAATCAAAGAGAAACCAGTGTATGATTTAAAATGTGAGCATAAGGCAGGAGACATTTTGTCTCCATATACATACCAGAATATTTGGGCAGACAGCGAGGCCATTGATCAAACAATTCTAAAGAAACCATTCCTCCGATGGTAAATAATAAATATAATAAATTAGTTATCGAGGAAACCAAATAAGAGTAACACTCACTTCGATCAATGTTCGGATCAAGGTAAATAAATTTAAAATCAAACAACAAACTAACACAAATTTTCAATGGGCCTGCAACTTGATCAAAGGATTTTGAATTGGTCAAAGAAAATCTGAGCCTATTGACAAAGCTGCTCGACTGCTGATACAATTTGAGGAGGCTGCACCACTGTCCAGTCCTCCAGTGTACCTGCATATGGTGTTGGAACATCCTGTGAAGATAAGCACGTAATTGGTGCATCTAAATAGTCCCAGAAGTTCTCAATAATTGCAGCCCTGAGACTAGCTCCAATGCCACCAGTACGCATGCATTCTTCAACAATCAGCACTCTATGTGTCTTCTTTATTGAGTTCCCAATCGTGTGCAAGTCGAACGGCTTCAAAGAGCGGATGTCAATTATCTCTGGATCATATCCCTTGTTCACTAGAGTCTTTGCTGCCTGCATCACATGGTATCTCATACGAGAATAAGTCAGAATGGTTACATCTGCACCTGGGCGCACCATTTCTGCTTCTTCAAGACAACACACATATTCTTCATCTGGGATCTTCTCTTTCAAGTTGTAGAGAAGAACGTGCTCAAACAAGATAACAGGATTCTCACTTCTAATTGCTGCTTTCATCAGCCCCTTTGCATTGTATGGTGTGGAGCAAGCAACCATCTGCAGTCCAGGAACAGACTGAAAATAGGATTCTAACCGCTGTGAATGCTCTGCACCTAACTGTCTCCCCACACCACCTGGGCCTCGAATAACAACGGGAATAGTAAACTGTCCACCTGAAGTGTAATGAAGCATTCCACAATTATTTGATATTTGATTGAATGCCAACAGAAGAAAACCCATATTCATTCCTTCAATAACAGGCCTTAACCCTGTCATGGCAGCCCCAACACCCATTCCTGTAAAAGAATTCTCAGCTATGGGTGTATCAAGCACCCTCAAGTCACCATATTTTTCTGCCATTCCCTTGGTTACTTTGTAAGAACCTCCATAATGGCCAACATCTTCTCCCACAACACAAACTCGAGGGTCCCTCTCCATCTCCTCGTCCAAACCTTCACGAAGAGCCTCAAATAAGAGCAGCTCGTGCCTACATACAAAACATGTAAAACAAGCAAGAGATTACTAAATATAAACAAACAAAAAACAGATTCAAACTTCCAGAATAAGTTACTAACATTGATAAGAAAGCACACTTCAACCTTCAGACACCACTCTAGTTGCATGTACTTCATCACAATCATGTTTTACATTCTTTTTCTGCTACAAGTTCAAAAAGGTCATGTAGTGAAGCATAGCCTATACTAAGAGACAAGATGCAAAACATATGCGTTGCATATATCTACAGGACCATTAGTTTAAAGCCTAGTTGTACTTAGTACTTACATAAGAGCATAAGAATCAAAAGAGAGATTATACAGTCATGATAAATTCAAGAACAAGCTCAATAACCAAGTCTTTGCAGAAAAGGGGCTAGCAAAAAGTGAAATAGAGCTGCTCAGATCTGGAAACACAATCTAATCAAATTGGTGGATAGCATAAGTTTTGATTACACTAAGCACACAAGGGTCTAGATGGGATGTTAAAAGAAACTAGGGACAACCCTGCTAATTCAGGTACAACCCTTCACAGAGATAGGCTCAGGCTGGTAAGATCGGGCCTTTGTCTTACTCTGATTTTATATTGTTGTGTGCAAAGACATTGACATCTGAAGTATAGCTACTTGGATAATGGTTGAACTTGGATACATGACAGAGAAAAGGATTACGCCCTTTAATAGAGTGCCAGTGTCTTGAAAGAGAATAGTTTGGATCTGCATGATAATGGAGATTATATCTGATAAAATGACAACAGTGATACTAGACTAATATTGTTCCATCTTGGGTTTTACTCGACTTGAGCATTCTGTACCTGTGAATTAAACAGTGAAGTTTATATACAAATGATTCTATGCTGAAAACATTTTTAGTAAATGAAATCTTTTGTATGTGCCATTGCTATCATGGAATTCAACAACCCTGTAAAACTTGTTAGATATTGTAGCTCAGACAAGTACTTTACATTGGCTAAGATGTCTAGCATGTAGAAGTCGTCCAGAAAAGTAACTCTCTTGACAGACTTTGTAAGAGTGATCTTTTGTAATAATTTATGGCCCATGGTATGGGAGAGCCCATGGTATTTGCAGAAAGTGAGTGTTATAAAAGAGTCAATGGAGAGTTGTAGACATCAAACCAACTGATCACTGTCAGTGTGTGTGAGATACATTGAGACTGAGTGATCAGAGCTAAAATAGAGATTCTCTTAGCGGCTTTGGCGAGAGGGATTCTCTCAAGCTGAGATCAGTGAGTGATGAGATCTGAGAGAGGGAGTCTCCTAGAGGCCTTTTGGAGTGAGGATTCAATCAAGCTAGAGTTTGTCATAGTGTTGAGGGTTTGGGCACAGATTGCAGTGGCAGCGAGCCACTAAGTACTTTGGATCACTGTATACTGTAAATGTTGTTTTAAATCTGCAATAAGAAGACAAACTGTTTGTTGGTTTTCCCCAAGGATTGGGGATTCCGGGGCAACAAATCTCAATGTGTCAAATGGTGTGATGATTTTCTGTTGAATTTCCGTTGTGCATCACTTGTTAAGTAAATCAGTGTCTTGTTATTTCTGATTCAATTTTAAGACTGCGCATAAAATCGGTGAATTTGGTTTATGAAAAGTTAACATGGTATCAAAGCCAGTTTCGCTCTGAGGAGGAATTGCATTTGATAGGTTGACAAGATTTACCAGAAATATTAAAAAAAAGGACTACCGTACGGCCACAAGAAAAGTCGTATGGCCACCGTATAATCGTACAGTCGATCTGTTGTTGGGTGATTGGCAGCTACAAGAGATCTAGAAAGGATTCGGGCTCATGGCAACTAAGAACAGGCTTGGACAATGGTAACAATGGTGGCGACGACGTCAACTGGATCATGCATGGCTCACGTAGGATCACATGCAGAAACAATGTGATGAGAGAGGATTCAGGCTCGTAACCGCCAAGGGTGCAGTGCAGGCTACATCGTCCGCCAAGATTGGAGCTCAGGTCGTGCATGGGCCAACCTCAGGTGACATAACGCTGAGAAAGCAGCTATGGAACAGCAAGCTACAGCCCGAATCTGACCGGCAATAGAGAAGTCGAGGTGATGAGCCGACTATAAAAAACCTAGCAAAGCTACAGGCACGGGAGCACATCTACAAGTTGAGGCATCTACTATAGGGTGTGGGCTCGTGAAACCCGGTGGATGTGAGCATCCGTGCAAACTCATGAAACCCAGCAGATGTGAGCAACAATGCGAGCAAACAGAGGGAGGTTGCATGGGCCGCGAAAGGTGCGGCCATTGGGAGGAACCATGCACAGGCGTGAGACACCTGTGTGGAGGATGTGGTAGAGTAAGAGCAGTTGGGGGTTGTTGAGGTAGCCACAATCACCAACCGACGGCCACAGTTGCAACCGGAAGTTAGAGTTGCCAAGGAAAGAAGTCGCAAACTGGGCGTAGATTGTCAGCAGAGAGGAGTCATGTATAGGAGCACACTCTATCGCTGGAAGGCAATGAAATTGCAAAGGAGACAACATAAGCACGAGGCTAAGCTAGGTCACGAGCCACTGTGGGACCAGTGACCATAGTCATCGGGTGCTGAAATCATCGAGCAGAAGCAAGAATTGTACCAGAAATTTTTTGGGCAGCTACAAAAGCAAACAGGCAGCCCCAAGCAAGGGGCAGGTGTGCCCAAAACAATGCTGTGGGCAGCCCAAAAAAAACAAGGCAGCAAGCACCCCAGATCTGCCCAAAAAAATCAAGGCAGCAAGCAAAGAAGCCTCGAGCAGCACACAAAAAGGGTTTGGGCATCCCAGTAGGTGATTAGGCAACATCGAGGAAGGATCCATGTAGCGAACAGGGATCAGGCAGGTCGTGCATCTAGCCATATGACGGGAATGTGGTCGATGTTCCTTAGTATTTCAAAGATAGAGTCAAACTACTGTTGATTTTCCTGAGCAACATCAAGAGCCATTCTCTTAGGAGAATGGAGACACCTGGTCCAGGACTAGAGTGTGGACTCAACCTAGAGTTGAGTGACCATTCTATTGAATGGGGATATCTGGTCCAAGACGACGATATGGAACCAGTCCAACACTGGGGAACTCAACCTTGAGTTGAGTGACCATTCTGTTGAATGGTCACATCTGGTCCGAGACCAGGATGTGGAACCAATTTAGCACTGGGGGACTCAACCTAGAGCTGAGTGGCCATTCTTTTGAATGGAGGCACCTGGTCGGTTACCAAGAATTTACCTAGTCCAGGAGTCCGAGACTAGAGACTCAGTCCGGGGCTGAGGGCCATTATCCAGGAGAATGGAGGTGCTTGGTCTGTTATGAAATTATGCAACCTATGGCCGAGGCACCTAGTCTGTTACCAAGAAGACACTATAAGACCTAGACCGGGTCTAGGCATGTGTGACACTCTGACCCTCGATCAGTGGGCTTTGTGATCTTCTCCAAGGCTTAGCTACCCTTGGTTAAGACAACTTAGTATCCGATCTTGGCGTCTCACAGAGTGTGAGATAAAAGCATTAGTAATTCTCTTTGTTTATGATGATGTACTTTGAGTTGGGTTGAAAGACCACCTTGACCACTTGTATTGACCACATGGCACTAAAAGAAGGCTAAAGCAAAAGTAAAAAATACATAAGGACCCTTAGTACCACTAAGGTGTAAAAGTGAAAGTGCAAAAAGACCATTAGTACCGCTAAAGGTAAAAGTCAAAGTGAGAAAAGAATAAAATAATATTATTTTGTTCTTTCTAATTTTGGTCCACTTACAAGTGACTCAAAGGATATAAAAGAAGATCAATCCATTTCATTATTACACACACTCTTTCTCTCACAAGTACAGCTGCTCCCACAGAAGATCTCACAAGTGTTCGAAGAGAAGGTTGTCTTTGCGGTTATGCCCTAGCATGGATGAGTCTAGCTAGGGCACCCACTTGTTTTCAAGTTTTACCCTACAGCTAGGGTTCATGCTCTCTCAACTCACAGCCAACTAAAACAGGGTTAGGGCTTTACCCTAACATCTCCCTCATGAATAGCAGCAATATCACTCACGGGCAGCTGGGGTTCACCTCCGGGCAGCTCCCTATCTCCCTCGGCAGCATCTCCAATGGCCCTACTCTTCCACAGGCTGCCACTTCTGTTCCACGGGCAGCCCTGCCACCCCTCCGAGCACCTATAGCAGGGCTCGGGAGTGCCCACAGCAGCTCGAGCAGTCTGCTGAGGCCTCGGGCAGGCTACTGACAAGCCCAAAAGGCCTTGGGCAAACAGCAGACAAGCCCGAAAAACCTCCGAGACAGGCCACCCACCCTCAAGCCAACAGCTGAGTAACCCGATAGGGTTCAGGCAACAGTAGACCTTCCCAGCAGGTTCTCGACAGGCATAATCTACCCTACAGACAGTAAACAGAAATCAGGCAACAGGCACAAGCAAGGCAGCAGCTGACAGGGCAGGAGAGATAAAATAGTTCTAGGCAGTCACAGAAGATTTTTTTAGCAATTTGATCTCTCCGAGCAGGAGAGAGAAAATTTAGGGCAAAAACCCCTATTTTGTTAAAAAGCCAAATTTGGCATTTTCTGTGTAAAAGTTTACCTTCTGTGTAATTGTGGATCTATGGTACAAACCCAGTTAGGGTTTGTGGAATTTTGGAAAAACTCTGTCATCTCATCTACAAGATGAATTACTAATGATTTTGGGGTTTTGTCCTTTAAAGGTTTCCCCAATGGAAAATCTTGTGTTGATGTGATTTACTGCACTTGTAATTTGTTTATGTTAGTCTGCAAATTTTAAAAGTATTCATGCTAATGCTAAAAACTCAACAACTGCCATGTGGGTTGTGGGACTAGTACCATGCATGCAGTGAAGGGGGTTGGTTGTGTGAGATTCCAACTAGAATCAGGAGGGTCTCTGTAGGTGGCAAAGATGCTAGAACTTAAGATGACTTGCTCTCAGCCTCAGCTCTGGAGGACCAAGGAGTATGATGTTATGTTCCAAGATGGACAAGTACTCATATGGTCAGAGGGAGCTAGAGACTTTGTACAGATTTGTCTGCATACCAAGTTGGTACGACCTGACATTGTTGGATGCTCAAGAGCAAGAGGAGCTTCCTAGGAGCATGATGAAGGTACTTCCAAATCAAAGTCCAGCACAGGGCGTAGTAGGATCTTATAGTTCAGAGGAAGTAGCTACAAAAGCAGCAGATGTAATTGATCTTGGAGGAGGTTCTTCCAGAAGTACCTTCCTCGCTATGAGGGAGTGTTAGATTTTGTAGCTTGAACATGTACTTCTACATTGGCTAAGGTGTCTAGCATGTAGAAGTCGTCCGAAAAAGTAACTCTCTCTAGACAAACTTTGAAAAGTGATCTTCTGTAATACTTTATGGCCCATGGTACTGGAGAGACCATGGTTTTGCCCATGGTATTTGCATAAAGTGAATGTTATAAAAGAGTCTATGGAGAGTTGTAGACAACAGATCATCTGATCACTGTCAATACGTGTGAGATACATTGAGAGTGAGTGATCAGATCTAAGAGAGAGATTCTCTTAGAGGCTTTGGAGAGATGGATTCTCTCAAGCTGAGATCAGTGAGTGACCAAATCTGATAGAAGAAATCTCTCAAAGGCTTTGGAGTGAGGGATTCACTCAAGCAGCTGGATTTCCCCAGGGATAGGAGTTTCCAAAGTAAATCTCAATGTGTCGAATGGTGTGATGATTTCCTGTTGAATTTATGTGTGCATCATTTGTTAAGTAAATCAGTGTATTGCTAATTCTGATTCAGTTCTATGTGTTAAATTAAGACTGGGCATAAAATTAGTGAATAAATATCAATCGGATTTGGTTTACGAAAAGTTAAGTCTTGAAACAGAATAGTTTGGATCCGCATGGTAATGGAGATTATATTTGCTAAAATGACAATAGTGATACTAGGCTAATATTGTTCCATCTTAGATCTTAGTCGACTTGAAATTCTGTATCTGTGCATTTAACAGGCACTATGGAGTTAATAGTTTTATTCTGTGGATGTTTGTTTTGCAGGATGCTGTCCAATTAGGGATACACGACAAAGGCAAAACGGTGATGTTTATATACAAATGGCTCTATGCTGAAAACATTTTTAGTAAATGAAAATTTTTGTATGTGCCATTGCTATCATGGAATTCAACAACACTGTAAGAATGACATCAAAATAAAATGTTTTGCTATGTTCTATGTGCAAATTCGATGTAATACATTATTTTATGAAAGTTAATGTAAAAAGTAGATATATTCGTATGTGCGTAGGTATGCATGCTACCGTGTATGAGAAGAGTTCAGCAGATTCTAATTGAAAGGAAAACTGTTATGGTGGGGAGCAGAGTAAGAAGTGTTATTTGAGACTTTATTGGTTCACGCAAAACAGGCAGAAACGAGCAGCCGCTCCTGTAAGCTTGTTGGAGGGGCGCCTTCATGGTGTCCTCTCTTTCCCTTTCATGTAAAAAATCTTCTTGTCAATAAAATTCTCAGGTCCAAGACTTGTTTCAACATTTTGTGCTGCTTAGCAATACATGGTGTAAAGTTTAAAAAGTTGTTGAATGAGGTTCTTAAAAGAAATAGAGGAAAGCTAATTTAGAATTTTACTGTGTTTGTAGCCTGCACCAGTGATGAATCTGTTGCATGAGTATGTCTCATTCTAATCGTATTGACTTGTCTAAGAAAGATTGGTGAATGACAACTTGTGCTATCAAGTTTTCTGCGAATTTTAGTGCTGGCTCAAATACAAAATTGTCTGGTTAGTGCAGAACTGGCCATCTCAAGTTCAAGGCCACGATTTGGACTGGTTAGGCCTGTAAACGAGTCGAACCGGTCAGTTATGGAAAAACCAGTTCGGTTCTGATAACAATGATTCCAATACACAACAAAAGTGATCCATATATCATTACTAATAAATGATAACAACATGATGCAATTACAGATGGCTGAGATGGAGGAATTGGCTTTATTTGCAGTGTGCTCTTTTATTTTAAAGGCACAAACACAAGTTCTTAGGGAAAAAGTGCTTGGGGAATTAGCCTGGATTCTAGATAGCAGTACTGGAAAATTTTACTCATTCAACTAGGGATTTTGTCTCTAAAGTAGTGATCGAAATGCTTCCTTCTCGGTTATCAACTCTTGGGTCCTTTGCCTATATCATTGAATTTGAAAGCCATCGCATGCAACTAGAGCTCAGGCTCCGTAGCAGTAACAATAGTCCTCTAAGAGCTTTCGGTGAGTGATCTAGAAAATTCTTGCAGGCACCTGTAAAAGGTGAAGGAAAAAGTGAAAAATCCATGGAAATGATGACTAGTGTGTTAGAAATTGGATTGTCTATCTAGTCAGATGTTTCCCTTCTGCAAAAAGATGGGCGTCATTGAGTATATAAATCAGTTAGCTCCTGATATTTAGAGTCATGTAAATTCTTACCGATAATGCTTTCCTGCCTGAGGAAGCTTCTTGAGGCAGCCATAGCAGTTGTGCAAATATCAGTCCATTGTTGGTGCCCAGGACTTGCAGAAGGGGGTTTTATTAAAAGATTTGTTCACATCATACAAATGTGCTTCAAAATTTGAATTGTTGCCTTTTCATTTTTTTCTAATGATGGGAATGCTCCTTTGAATTCAACTGATATATCTACCTAAGAAGAGTAACAAATTGCTCGCTTGTCTGAGTAGTGGTATACAAAAAGTCTCAGGCTTGGAGCATATGGAAACAGTTGCAGTATCTTCATCCTCCAAGGGTTTCTCTACAAGATCTATCCTCTTCAACTCTTCAAACACTTCAAAATAATGTTCAAAAATTTAAAAAGGAAATCCAAAATAACTTTCCAATCTGTTGTCCTCCTCAGAATCCATGATGACAAAATAACTTTCCAATCCCTTGTCCTCCTCAGAATCCATGATGACTACTGAAATATCATGATCAAGTAAGTGGGGACAATCATCTAAAGATGCTTCTTTGGGCACAAGATGGAGTACATCATCTTCATTGGAGTCATCAACATCAAGGTCTTCTTCATGAGACACCAACACATGGTCTTCAAGAACTTAAAAATATCTGCATTTGCAATCTTATGTGCAAGTGGCTCATGTGATGGACGAGAAGTTAGCCATACAAGCAATCATCCTAAAGTTCATTTCTTTGTTGCCCATTCATGGATGCATAACACTTTTCTTTGTAGGGGATATCATGTGCCTCAAGAAAGGACTTGAATGCCTCAACTTTATCATTGCTTTCTGCTAAGAGAGCATCTGAGGGGATACTCTGATATACGAGTATTAGGTCCTTCATCTCTCCCACCTTTTATGGCACTCATCAAGCACACCATGGGCATCATGTGGTTCATCAACTAGATCTTCAACACGTTCTCCTTCTTCATAACTAGGCTCCCAATACTGGCAAAATGATTTAATTAAACCTGCAAATGAATATATTTCCTTTGGACTACAACCATCAAACCAATCCATTGCATCATCTAGCAAGGTAACTACAAGCATTTTCACCATAATATCCCCATGGACAACATTGAGTCTAAAATAAGTTCAATGAAATATTTTTTTCGATGAAATACATATCACCAAAAAGTTGGAAACCCTCTAAGCACTTCCCCTCGTTTCAAGGATGGCACCCAAGGTAACTGTTGGTTGCAATTTTGGAAACATAAGTGGACAGGAACATCAAGTGAGACCCACAGTATTCATAGAGCTAGCCAACCCGAGGACATGACCTTGTGGCCTCCTACTTGCAATTCACAACACTCGAACACTTGAGCTAACCCACAGGGCTATGTTCCATGTAAAATGTAATATTAGCATAGCTAAATCAATATGTCCATGAATCATCAAAATGTGCTTGTTCCATCTTGGATCTTGGAGCTCATTTGGATGTTGAGAAATACCCAAGAAATCTAGACTAAACTCTACAACATCCAAATCCTCTTGGAGTGACACCATATTTCTTCACACCTAAATATTCAAAAGAAAAGTTGATATGAAATATTGAAAACACATCATCATCCTACCTTATTCTGTTGGAATTTGTGCAACTTCAGAAGTTATTCTTATTATAATTTTATTGTATTGTTTTGTACCTCCTACAAGAGACTATATTGATGTAATCATTCATGTAAAACCCTTGAAAGAATCAATGTAAACCTTGAGGATAAATAACACAAAGAAAATATTTAAATAAATTTTATTTAAAATTTAATTTGTCCCCAAGTCGGCCCACTAGGAAAGTGATCTTGACAAATGACATGAATCTACCTCAGGACAATTGTTCTCTCTAGGTTATGGATCGTAATGTTCATTTGCAATAAAGTTATACTGCTATAATCTTGTAAAAATGTAACATGGTATCAAAGTAGTTCTAGAAGAAGCCATTGTCGAGAACAAGGGCTTGCTATTTGAAGGCCCTCCCTCAACACTTCAGAAGAAAAAGAGACTTGGAAAGTTCGCTCTAAGGGAGGCGCATCTTCTGGTGAAGGAAGAATCAAATTCCAAGAAGTTTCATTTTTTACCTAATTTCAATGTTGTAGCTACTATGCAAATCAGGGTATAAAGCTTTGAGTTGATCAGTCCATAGTTTTGGCTCAACCTCACCATCCCTCAACTTGCCTTACTAGGGCGCATCTATCTATGAAGTTAGTTTCACAAAATTCCAACTTTCATTTTTGACCCAAGTTCTGCTCGAGTTTCTAGTTCAGATCTGCAACCAAAATGATTGGAATGAAGGTTGAAGATCGTCTCAATGGAGCCACCAACTTCATCTCTTGGAAGTTGGTGGAATCCCTCTCATCTTGGAAGAAAATGACCTCTTGAAGTTCATCAATGAGAAGATCCTAGAACCAGAAGCTGAAGAAGACAAGTCTCAGTGGAGGAAGAATGATGCCAGAGCTAGGAGAACACTAGTGGACTCAGTCAAAGACCACTTAGTTCCTCAAATTTCACAAAAGAAAACAACTAGGAAGATGTTCAAAACCCTACGGAAGCTATTTGAGCAAAGTACAATCAATTTGACTAGGAACCAGCGATCGAACATGAAGATGGCCAAATCTGAATCAATTTCCTCATACTTCATGAGGATCACAGAACTTAGGGACAAGCTAAGATCCAATGGAGAACCTATTGAAGATAAGGGGCTTGTCATGACTATGCTAATTGGGTTTCCACCATCTTGGGAGTCTTTTATCCAAATCATCAGTGTATGCACCAAGTTGACCAAATTTGACAGATTATGTGTAGATTGTACTTTGGAGAAGAGGAGGATTGCAACAAGACAAAGACTTTATGGCACTCAACCTGAGGAGAATCAAGCATTCATGGCCCATGCCAAGAAAGGCAAGGGAAAGGGAAGAAAATTTCACCACCATAAACATCAAGGTAGAAGACCAAGCCCTTCTCCAGATCAACAAGAAAAGAAGAAGGATCTATCACAAATACAATGCTTGAGGTGCACGAAATATTGTCTCTATGCAAACAAATGTCCAAGCTCAAGCAAAAGGGAACATGAAGCCTCTACAGCTGATGTAGAAGAAGGTCATCATCACAAGAAGCAAAGGGGTCAAGATCGTACGGAATTCTTCTTCATATCAGCATTATCAAGTACTATTCCCACCACTAGTGACACTTGCCTCATAGATAGTGGTGCTTCCAGACAAATGACTGGATACAAAGAAAATATTTCAGAAATAGTTGAGAAAGAAGCTCACCTCCATGTAGTACTTGGAGATGATGCCAACTATACTGTGAGAGGATCTGGGACCACCTCTCTTCAGAAAGAATCTAAATATATGTTGCACTTGAGTGATGTACTTTATGTACCTAATATAAAAAGAAATCTTGTCTCCATCTCTGCCTTCCAGGACAAGGGATATAAAGTTGCATTTTCAAATGGGAAAGTGCTTGCTTGGCACAAGAACTCGAGCATGGACACAGCAATAGTAATTGGAGTAAGAGAGGAGAGCCTGTATCGATTGAGCCCTCCACCGGCTCAAGCACTAGTTCATGACTCCACCAACATGGGTGCTAGGCACAAAAGATTAGCTCGCATCAACTATAGAGCTCTTCCAGCCAGTGTTCTTAAAACCAGCCGAGCCCAAACAGGAATCGACCGGTTTGACCGACCAACCAAAAGAGAAAATTGAACCAAGACAAAACTCAGGTCGAGATCCAGTTCGGAAACAAACCAGCCAGCCTGAAGCTTGAACCAGCCAGTTCATTACTAGACCAAACCGACCAAGATTGTCTTTAACTGGTCGATCTGATAGTGTTTCTCCTCTGCGAGCCCGAACTTGTAAAAGCACAAAATAAAAACGTTTTTTTAAATAAAAATGTGCTTTTAAATAAAAATTAAAAAAACCTAGCCCTAAAATGTGGCTCTGTGCTTGGTAGTCACCTTATCCAAATCTTGTATCTATATTCAAGAGAGCCAGTTCAATGAATAATTTGAGTATCCAAACTCCGTGAGAAAAAAAATGTAAAAATCTGTTGGCATGGATTCAATTAGAATTTATTAGTGATAGATGTATCCTCTATCTTGATTCCTACCTCCAGTTCTTATATATTTCCCTTGACTATGAAAGAAGCATGTCAGGTTAGTAGGCAGACTTCTCAGCATTAAGTGTAGATTCATAAACAATTAATTGTGATTTTCATGACATGCCTAGCTCACATGCTTTGGCTAGTATACCATATATATATGAGTAGACTTTGCATATTATGTCTCTAATCATCTAATGGCTTGAAATCATATTTTGGAATGTTAAATTTAATTTTTGTCATTAAAATTGTAATTTTTGTGTATTATTTAATAGCTCGGTTCATTAAAATCAGATCGCTCTAGTTCATTACTGTTTCCAGTTTCGATCCGAGTTGACCCTCGACCAGTTCAACTCCCAGTTCCAAGTTTTAAACCTTGCTTCCAACACTAAGAAAATATTGTGACGGGTCTACCAGTTATTCACATAGACCATGACGGAGTCTGCAAAGGATGCACACTTGGAAAGAATACCAAGGGATCCTTCTGGAGTAGTGAGAGCAAATCCATGGAAATATTAGATCTAGTGCACTCTGACTTGTGCAGACCTATGACTATTGCTTCGTTGGGTGGTTACAACTACTATGTAACATTTATTGACGACTAGTCATGGAAGACATGGATACACATTCTCAAGACCAAGGAATCTAAGGAAGTGCTCAGCAAGTTCAAGGAATTCAAAGCACAAGTCAATAATCTGTCGGGAAAGAGGATCAAGACTTCGAGATCGAACAATGGTGGAAAATATACATCCACAGAATTCAATGATTTCTGCAAGGAAGTAGGAATTAAGAGGTAGCTCACAGTTCCCTACAACCCTCAACAAAATGGGGTTACAGAAAGAAAGAATCGAACAATTGCGTAAGCAGCCAAATCCATGATACATGACCAGAGTCTACCGATGTTCTTGTGGGCAAAAGCTTCTAGAACAGATGTCTATGTATAAAACAAATGCCCCCACAGAATCTTGAAGAACATGACTCTGGAAGAAACCTTCACAAGAGTAGCCAGAAGTGGGCCACCTTCGTATCTTTGGTTGCCCAGTATACATACATGTTCCCAACAAGGAAACGACGAAATTGGAGGCTTCAGGAAAAAAGGGAACTTTAGTGGGATATAGTGAGTCTTCAAAGGCCTACAGAATTTACATTCCAGGATCGAGGCAAATCAAAGTCAGTAGGGATGTGTCCTTTGAAGAAGAGATGGCTATCCAAAAAGGAAGAGGATCTGACATGGAGATCAATGATAATGAAGAAATGAGATCATCTCCCCCTCCAACAATTCAAAGGGAGTTGTCAAAGGAAGAATCAATTGACTCCATTGATCCAATTGAGCCAATTGATGCTACCACAAACATTGCAGTTGGCTAGAAGAGGCCTAATGGCACAACAAACGTTGCAGGATGCAGAGGGGCATGAAGCCCCACATGGCATTTTTCGAAAAAGCAAAAGACCTCAAAGGTTCTCAAGTTATGTAGGATTGATGAGTCACATCACTGACTCAGAGCCGACCACATGAAGAAGCATCCAGACACCAAGTTTGGAAAGATGTCATGATAGAAGAATATCAATCCATCATGAAGAATGACGTATCGGAGGTTGTACCAAGACTTCAGGGGAAGTCAGTAGTGACTTCCAAGTGGCTTTTCAAGATTAAACATGGAGCAGATGGCAGTGTGGAAAAACAAAAGGCTAGATTTGTTGCCATAGAATTCTCTCAAAAAGAGGGAGTTGATTACGACAAGACATTTGCTCATGTGCCTCGATATACTTCCACCAAGACCATTATTGCTATTGCTTCAGCTATGGGATGGATGCTGCATCAGATGGATATCAAAACCCCCTTCCTCAATGGTGTAATCGAGGAAGAAGTATGCATTGAACAACCAGATGGGTTTGTTGTCCATGGGAAGGAGTCTCACGTATGTAGACTGAAAAAGGCCTTATATGGACTCGAGCAAGCACCCCATGCTTGGCATGGACAGATAGACTGATACTTAGTGAGCTTGTGATTCACCAAGAGTGATGGAGATCCCAATCTTTACTACAAGATTGTAGATGATGAGCCACTGATTTTAGTTATGTATGTTAATGACTTATTTCTCACTGGTAAGATTAACTGATTATATGGTGTAAGAAGAAGCTTGCCTCTGAGTTTGAAATGAAGGATCTCATATTGATGCATTACTTTTTGGGAGTAGAAGTATGGTAGGCAGAAGGAGATTTCCTAAGTCAAGGAAAATACACCATTGATATTTTGAAGAGATTCAAAATGTTTGACTGCAAGTCCATGGCCACACCAATGGGATGGAAATCTGAAGAAGTTAAGGGACTCTGCCTCAAATTCTTATTTGATCCATCCCACTATGTATCGCTAGCTGATTGGATCTTTGATGTATCTAACGAACACCAAACCGAATATATGTTTTGTTGTGAATGATCTCAGCCAATTCATTTGTGAGCTGAGACAAATTCACTAGGTTACTGCAAAACATGTGCTCAAATATTTGCATGGCACCGTGGGATATGGCTTGAGATATGCTTCAAAATGTAACTTGAGATTGGAGGGATTTTCATACTCAAATTAGGCCGAATGCGCTGCAGATAAAAAGAGCACTTCAGGATGTTGCTTTAGTTAGGGTTCTGCAATGATTTCCTGGAGCAAAAAGGAAGCAGACCTCAATAGCGCTCAGTACTAAGTATATGGCTGCTAGTACAGCAGCTCAAGAAGCTGCATGACTTTGGAAACTCCTTGCAGGATTGTTTGGTCAGATTCCAAGACCAACTATGATTGATTGTGATAGCCAGAGTTGTTTGCAGATGTTAATGAATCATGTATTTCATGATAAATCGAAGCATATAGAGATTCAATATCACTACATTCGTGATATGGTGCAGAAAGGTGCGATCAAGATACAGTATGTTTCAACAGATGACCAGACTACGAATATTCTTACCAGGCCTCTTCCTAGAACAAAGTTTGAATACTTTCGTGGAAGACTTAGAGTGGAAAAGAACACATCCCTCCTGGAGAGGGAAAGATGATTTAGAGACAGACATCTACCTTGCTTTCACACAGGTACCTCTGCTCGTCCAGGTTCTCAACCAGGTATGGGAGGATCCCATTGGCAGTAGAGACGAATAGGTAGTAGATGAGATGTTGATTGTTGCACTCTCCGATGGATTGTGTAGAGTTGTTGAGCTGATGGATCCACTGATGGACTGAGTGGATCAGATGCATGATGACACCTCTCGACGAACTGAGACTGTGTTGACAACCTTCAATATGTATAGAGATGATCGAGACAAATTTGATGTACAAATGAGACCCAGATGATCATGATGCTGATGATGACCATGTCTAAAGAATACCTTCCTTGTTGAGAGGGAGTGTTGTAATTTGCACAATTTCAAAGTTACTCTTATTGTAATTTAATTGTATTGTTTTCTACCTCCTACGGGTATTATATTGATGTAATCATTGATGTAAAAGTTAAAAGTTAAAACCCTTTAAAGAATCAATGTAAACCTTGGGGATAAATTACACAAAGAAAAGACTTAAATAAATATTATTTTAGTTGTCCCCAAGATAAGTTGGCCCCGTTAGTTAGACAAGTCGGCCCAATTGGGGAAAAAGTCAGTTTTGCAAATGTATAAATAGAGGACCTGTGCCTCATTTGCACACTCACTCATCAAGCTAGTTCGCACTAGTCAAGGAGAAGTTCACATTTGTAGTTAGGAGAAGCATTTTTGGGGTTTTCACTTGGAGAGTTTTTAATCTTCTCTTATTCTTGTACTCTATACGAAGGTTGTTGGGTATTCTCCCTACTGGGTTTCCCAGGATAAATTCTTGTGTTCATTGTTTTTGTGCTTTGTTTTTCTTTAATGATCCAACTGTTTATCTGCAAATAAATTACATTGTTATAATTGTGTGAAAAATCTAACATTTTCCATATTAATGGAGTCCCAAAGTGAGGCTTCAAATGCCTTTAAACCCTATTGGATGTCCTCACCTCTGGAACCAATAAGTTACTTGAAAATCTTTTGAAGTGGGACTTCATTCCATCATGGAGTCGCCAAATGAGGAACAAATCTTCAAAGAAATGCCCTCATCAAATCATAGTAACCAATCTATTGAATCTTAAGAATTGGACTTTGTCCCTAACAACAATGCCAATTTGTCACCTCCCTACACTTCAGATTTCACAAAGACCTCAACAAAGTGCAACCCTAGGAGTACTTGGAAGATTGCCCAATGACACCACATCAGTACGTCCTCTCACTTTAGGGCAGTCCTCTTTTGGCACAAGGGGTAAACCCTAGAAAAAAAATGATTTTTATTATTTTTAGAATAAGATGGATGATAGAATTTGCCAATACAAGTACCTATCAAAATAGGATATGGAATTAGGGCAAATTTAAAACAATAGGATTCAAAATTTCATAGAGACGACATAATTAAGATATCATAGATATGCCATATTTATTCTAAAACAGATTTCAAAATATGCAAGAATAAAGTGAGAGACCTAAAACAAGATGCACTATCACAACCATGAAATTGCAGCCAATAATAATGTGTAACCAAGAAATAATGAAGGCAGCAACAACCTCTCGAAACAATAGAAATGATAGCAACAAGATCCTTCAATAATTCAAGATTACATCAAGAATAAGGAAGTGATTAATAACCTCAACCCTAATCTCTTCTTTTGGGACAAATCTGCCCTTCCACAAGGATTATGCTAGCAGCAAACTAAATGTAATTCTTGCAAAACCCCAATAATCCTTGAAAATAATGAAGAGATGAAGAAAACTCAACCTGAGAAAATGCCCTTCTTCCAATTCTTCCAAAAGATATTCAATGAAGTGCTTGGAAGTGAAATCCCTCTCTTCCAAACATGCTTTTAGAAAATGAGATCAGATCTCCCTTTGTATATTTCCTTTAAGAACCTCTCCAATAAAATATTATTTCTCTTTATAAGGACCCTATAATACTCCTAAGGTGGAGCACTCCCTTTTGATTGGATAAATGGGTCCATATTGCCACTTATCATCTCCACAAGAAAAATGCCTTTCTTGCATGCATTCACCTTCATTTGAGGATCAGATTATGTCAACAATGTTACATGACATCTCCTCGTGCAAAGCACTTGCCTCCAAATATGTATTTAAAGCCGCAAACGATATGTACTTATCCCAAAGTCCTTCTCAAAGATGAAAACAGCTCCAAGGATGTAGTTAAAGCCGCAAACAATATGTACTTACCCCAAATTCCTCCTCAAAGATGAAAACATTTCTCTGAATATGAAAAGATGAAAACACATATCCAATGTATAAAAATCATCAAATAATTTATCCTCAACCTTGAGGACCTAAAAGGTGAAACAAACCTAAATCAATGTGTCTTTACCACAAAGACCTTTTCAAAGGAAAGATACACCTCACAACACATGGAAGCTCCTTCATTATGGTTATTTCTCACCCCTTCTTGCCTTCAACATGCCCTAGCCACCTCCTTTAAGAAGGCATTCAATATTGATTGGACCTTTGACAATGCCAAGTGCAATTTTAATGCCACACTGCATTCTTTCAAGTAGGGTGTTTCTCCTTCAACAACTTT
The DNA here is from genome assembly GCA_001517045.1 of Pseudotsuga menziesii. Lineage (NCBI taxonomy): Eukaryota > Viridiplantae > Streptophyta > Pinopsida > Pinales > Pinaceae > Pseudotsuga > Pseudotsuga menziesii. The sequence goes on from LPNX010223575.1 coordinate 91,118, forward strand.
CCTTGCCACATGTCATGTTTTGAGCATCCAATAAGGTAGGGTGTTCATCGTCCAAGTCTCCCCTCTAACTCGCATCGTCCATCCATGTGGACCCAAAGCCCTAGGTTCAATTCATGAGTAGGGCGCTCTATTAATGATGTAACACCATGGTAATATAGAACAAGGTGAATGGTCTTCATGCCTCTCCTCATAACGTATAATTATCCCCGAGTTCCCATGGATTCCCATTGTGTTGGTGAGAGATGCCAATAACAATGCAAAATAAGCCATGCATTTTCAAGGGGTAACAACTCCCACCAAGATCCAAGTCTCTCAATGACACAATTGTGCTTGTGTGTGTCTGTGCTTGCAAAAACAAGTAGAGCGAAGTTCAAGTCCTGGATGACATTGGTAAGATAGATACCCCTGTTGAATTTTTAGCATTAGCATGAATTCTTTAAAATTTTGTCGACTGTAAGGTAACAAAAGACAAGTGCAGTAGAAACATCAACAACATCACACACACTGAACACAATAGTTTTTCACGGGAAAACCTTTAAAGGACAAAAACCCCAAAAGCATTAGTAATTCATCTCTTAAATGAGATGATTGAGTTTCTCAATAATTCTCAAACCCTAACAGGTTTGAATAATAGGCCAAAAATCCATAAAAGGTAATTCATATAGAACAAGGTGAATGGTCTTCGTGCCTCTCCTCATAACATATAATTATCCCCGAGTTCCCATGGATTCCCATTGTGTTGGTGAGAGATGCCAATGACAATGCAAAATAAGCCATGCATTTTCATGGGGTAACAACTCCCACCAAGATTCAAGTCTCTCAATGACACACTTGTGCTTGTGCTCATGCTTGTGTGTGTCTGTGCTTGCAAAAACAAGTAGGGTGAAGTTCAAGTCCTGGATGACATTAGTAAGATAGATACCCCTGTTGAATTTTTAGCATTAGCATGAATTCTTTAAAATTTTGTCGACTGTAAGGTAACAAAAGACAAGTGCAGTAGAAACATCAACAACATCACACACACTGAACACAATAGTTTTTCACGGGAAAACTTTTAAAGGACAAAAACCCCAAAAGCATTAGTAATTCATCTCTTAAATGAGATGATTGAGTTTCTCAATAATTCTCAAACCCTAACAGGTTTGAATAATAGGCCAAAAATCCATGAAAGGTAATTTTAAAGAAAAATTCAAATTGGGGCTTCATTCCCTAAATTATCTCAGTTGCCCAAACATCCAAAAACTGTTGCCCGAGATATTTTCTTACTGCCTGAATCTGTATGGATCTGTTATTGCTTGCCCAAACTACCCAGAAGGCCTACCCGAGTCTGTACCAGTTTACCTGTACTTGTACGAAGCTGCCCGATAACTGTCATTGTTGCGTGTGAGTCTGCCTAAGCCCTACCCGAGTTGTTTCTTCCTGTATGAACCCAGCCCAGACACTTTTGCTGCCTACCCAAAAGCTTGTTGTTGTTGCCCAGAGTATTTCTTCCTGCCCAATACTAGCCCAACCCCTGCTGTTGCCTGCCCGAAGTCTATAGCAGGCAAACTGTAGCAGCCCGAGACTGGTGGCAGCTGCCCAAGGATGCTAACAGGCTGCCCAAGCCCTGCTGAGGGCTTGTTGTAGGTGACTGAGGGTTTTCCGAGGAAGAGGAGGGTTGCCCAGTGAGGAGAGGATAGCCCGTGAGGAATCTGATCCTGCCCGAGGTATAATGAAGCTGCCCGAGAGTGCAAAAGAGGTGTCGAGGTTGAGGATGGGCTACCCGAGAAGGAGGGTGATGCCCAAATGAGTTAGCAACCTACCTGAGTGCTGGAAAGAGCCCAGCCGTGAAGATTGTAAGCTGCCGGGGAAAGATCCAACCCTGCCCGTGGTGAAATGATGTTGCCCGTGAAGGAAAACAGCTAGTGTCGTGAGGGTTTAATGTTGCCTTGACTTGGGAAGAGTAATGTTGTTGCTAGTGAGTGAAACACTAGCTTAGGGCTAGACTGCAAAAGAGTGGGTGCCCTAGCTAGAATCCTCCATTCTAGGGCATAACCACAAAAATGTCCTTCTCCACAATGCCAGCAAAAATCTTCCTTGAGTAGCTGTGAGATCAAGAGCAAGTGTGTGTGACAAAATGAATTGGATTGATCTTCTTTTATATCCTATAAATCACCTATAAGTGGACCAAAACTCAAAAGAACAAAATAATATTATTTTATTCTTTTATTACTTTGACTTTTACCTTTAGTGGTACTAAAGGTCTTTTTGCACTTTTTGACTCCTTAGTGGTCTAACGGTCCTTATGTAATTTTTACTTTTACTTTAGCCTTCTTCAAGTGCCCCTGTGGTCAAAACAATTGGTGATAGGAGTCCTTCATCCCCACTCAAAGTACAGCATCATAAATAGAGAGAATTACTAATGCTTTTATCTCACACTCCATGTGACACCAAGATCGGGTACTAGGTGTCTTAACCAAGGGTAGCTAAGCCTTGGAGAAGATCACAAAGCCCACAGATCAAGGGTCAGAGTGTCTCACATGCCCAGACCTGATCTAGGGCTTATAGTGATATCTTGGTAACAAAACAGGTGCCTTAGCCATAGATGAATAATTTGACCCAAGGTCAAATACTTGGTAACAGACCAAACGCCTCCATTCTCCCAAAGAATGGCCTTTAGCTCTAGGTCAAGTCCCCCAGTACTAGACTGGTTCATCTTCCTAGTAACTGACCAGGTGCCTCCATTCAAAGAATGGCCACTCAACTCTAGGCCGAGTCCCCACAATGTTGGACAAGTTCCACATCCTGGTCCCTGCCAGATGTCTCCATTCAACAAAATGGTCAGTCAGTTCTAGACTGAGTCCCCCAGTACTGGACTGGTTCCACATCCTGGTCCCTAACCAGATGTCTCAATTCAACAGAATGGCTACTCAACTCAAGGTTGAGTCCCCCAGTGCTGGACTGTTTCCACATCCTGGTCCCGGACCAGATGTCCCCATTCTCCTAATAGAATGGCTCTTGATGTTGCTCAAGAAAAATCAACAACCCCACTCATTATTGCTTAGCCCAAGGAGACTTACATAGTGTGGCAGGACATTTATGTCCACTTTTAAATCTAAAATAGAGAAATTGTCACTTGCTCATGTTAAACTTGTAGCTTCAGTCCAAAAAAAGGGAACAACAAAAAATCATATATATGTTGGCATTTGCAAATTAGGGCACAAGATGTGTATAGAATTCTTCTATATCCAGGTCACAATTGCCTCTAACTATGCTCTATTCACACATAGATTACATGAATTTCATTCGAGTATTGCTTTGTCTCAAGCACAAATGACCACGTTCTATTTGTGTTTGAATCATAACTAGGATCAAACCCCTACCTCTTTACCCAATCAAATTGAAGCTCTATTGTCTTTAAAGTTTATTTGCCCAACAAATCTGCAAATGCTTTGGGCATTGAATTCCTTCTTGTTGATTAACCTTCACTTAGCCACCATTGTGCCCATCATCATGCATGTATATTACTAGTCTCTATTGGTCAATAGGTTGTGCCCTGTTGTGCCCTTCTCTCAATCACTGAGATGTTAGAACCTTCATGCTATAATATCAAGAACATCATGGTGTCAACCATTGTGCAGACTAGTCTACTCCTCCATGTCATGCCCTTATTCAACCTCAAATTTTTTCCTTTCCCTCACTATCTCATCCAAGTTGCATGTGTATGCAAATAGGTTTCAAAACTGTGATGAAAGGTGTCACACAACACAGCATCAAATGGCCTCTCATAAAAACATAACCGAATTTCCTTATAAATATTTAGATGGATATTTTCAAATTGAATTATTCTCAAAGTTTAGACCTTTAATTAGAAAAAATTTGCTTTCTGTTAATTTGAGTTTACCAATACATTTATATGTGAACTTGGTCCCCAAATTCCAACCACAAACTTCACTCACGAACTTCAATACTAGTCTTCACTCATGGAATGTGGATCTTTTGGACTCCAAAGTTTACAGGCTCACGAGGTTTCGTATCACTCTAGTACCATGTTGGAATTTGGGGCACACAAAAAAATAAGAGAAAAGAAAAAAAAGAAATATGATCAAAACAAAGTTAACAAACTGTCTTTATTACAATGGAGTCACTAAATGCATTTACATCGATTCTCTTTTATTTGGATAGGTAGTTGCAACATATACATCACCTAACTACTTTTTCATAATAGCACCTATAGGCTTAATGCCTATCATAATTATTATTTAATAATAAAGTCAGTCATTTAGACGTGACTTTATTATATTTTCATTGCATTGAGTTATAATGATGCGGTATACTCCAACAATTTAGTGGTGTTAGCTCAATTCAACATCAAGCTTCAGATTATGTTTCAATTGGCAAGGACGTGGAGGTAATGAGAGTTACATTGTAGTGATCCCTTGTCAAATATTGGTCAACAAACTTCTTCATATCTCATTCATTGATACCAGCAGTGGTGGATGTACTCGTCTTATCATTTATTCAGTTCTAACTTCTAAGCCATTTGACTTGCTGCCACTCTAAGCAAAACTAATGGAGCAGGAGTCATGCAATGGGATATAAACCCACCTTGGCTTTCCATGTCCAGTTGATCACTGATATAAGTTAAAGTCACTAGTCAGCTGGCTGGAACATTCCTATTCCAGGTTTATGTGTTGCCGGTTTGAAAAACACCATCAATAAATACTTGGGTTTCCTTCATTGCATGGTTCTGAGAGATAATGACTTCCACTACGAATTGGTTATTTTTCCAGATATTATTTGTCGTTTGATGAAAGGAGTGACTGCATTTTTCCAAGCAACCAGAACACGACTATAAGGGATATTCCCTGATGTGTAGAAAGAGAATGCACACTATACATGTGGACTATTACCAGGTGTGGAGAGAGAGTGCACACCATATATGTGGAGTGTGGACACAAACATCTAATCAAGTGAATGCTTTCAATTATATACTGTTTGGACTAGAAATGTTATACAATATAAAATTAATTTGCACTTTCAGTTACATACTGTTTGGACAAGAAATGTTATACAGTATACTCTTAATTTGTGGTTTCAGTTACATACTATTTTGGACAAGAAATGTTATACAATATAAAATTTATTTGCTCAGGAAACAACATTAGTTGTGCATTACAGATGGCATGTTAGCAATGTGAGGCAGACTTTAATAGCAATTAAAAGTGATGAAAAATATACTAAAGCAGCTGGAGTTCCTTTACTGTATAACAGATAGAGAGAAAATGAGATTGAAACACACAAGATTGTCTATGAGTTAAGAAATGATTGTTAATGAGTTAAAGTGATCCATCTGAAATTGGGGCTTTAATCAGTGAATAACAGAAAGCCACAACTACTGAACTTTTATATTAAGTGTTGCTAATAGCAACCATATGTAAGAATTCATGATAAAGTATCGGTTGCACTAGTGATTTATATGCTTCCATGAAAGAGTTATAGCTGCCAGATTGAGCATTCCAGGGTATCTGCTCAATTTAAACCAATGACATAGAAAACTTGCTAGTTTTTCTAATTCTGCAGCCTTTTACACTGCAAATTGTATGATTCTTCTTCAATATTGAACCTAGTTAAACAATGTGAAATGACAAAATCATTCTTTTGAGTTATAAGATAAATAAAAGAACTGTTACTTACCCAGTCTTTGATGTTGCAGGACTTGTAGCAGCCTCATCCTTCACCTGGAAGATTCAAAAGAAAGAAAGAAAGGGCTCCTATACTTAGAAAATTTAATAATAATATCCGTCCCTGTAAAAATTGCAAAAGTTTACAGGAAAATAAATCTGCATGATTGATATAGTCCCTAAAAATAAATAAAAATGAGCAAACCCAGAACAATCTCCAAAATAGCATCCAATTCTGGGTTTGAAAGACATAGACTTCTCAATACCAAAAAAAGATCAGACAATTCATGATTAACAGAATGTCAGCCAGTTGCCAAGTGGCTATAGCTTGGGTGGTTAAGACTAAGAGTAGTTATCCTCCCCAACCAGGGTTAAATCCAACTTGTGACATGTTTGCCCCTCGTGACATGTTTGCCTCTCATGAGCCAATTAGGGTTGACAAGGTACCAACAATCTCACTCTAACTTATGTGCTCGAGGGTGTGACAAAGATGTTCCAAATATTTTTGATAGTTCTCTGAGACATGAAATACCTCACAATCCTTCTCAAGAATCTGACATAGAAAGTGTCTCCACTTTAAGAGTCATAATCTCTGATGTACTCTTGAACTTGAAGGAATGAAGGTGAGCTAGAGGGAGCTTTGAGAATGAAAGAGCTAGTCGACTTTTTGAAGGAAAAGAGGTCATATTCAAAATTCAGCACAAGGGATGAATTGATAGAGATTTGGACGGGGTCACAAGCCTACACTGAAGAAATCAAAGAAGATCTACAAGAAGTCTTAGCTCCATCCAAATCTTTAAAACCATACAAGGTTAGAGAGGAGGCCTTGGAAGCTCAAAACCCAAATTATGGTTCGTATGACATGCCCCAATGTAAGTAGCAATTCATTGGTGAGGTACATCTACCAGGCATTCAAGGCAGATGTAAAGGACAAGGAATCAACATAGAGGTGCAAGCATCCCAGTTTGAGGAGAAATATTTCCAAAATCACTCGAATGTCTCAAAGAGGTTAGAAGGGTCGAACCTTTGAACAATGGAACAATCTAGACTGGGGTGTAGTTCTCTATCCTTGGAGGAATTGTGTGGAAGGGGTATTGATAACCATAGATAGAAGGGTATTGCTGCAGATCAAAATGGTGCAAAAGACAAAAAGTGTAGAACTGTGTGAGAACAAAGAAGGAAAGGGTAAAGATGGTCCTTGGTGCAGATGTGGGTATGGAGGATGTAAATATGCTAATGGAAAAGGTCATAATTGGGCATTTCATGGGAAAACAGGTGTAAGAAGGTCCTTTGAGGAGATGGATAGAGAAGCTATTGCTAGGGTTTCTAGGATATCTGCCAAGATTGCATATATTAGTTAGGTGCTAAATAGCATTTGAATTCAAAGCACAAACAGATGTGGAAAGGGTCATATCCCAGAAATGATATTAGGGGCCTTTGTTTCGAAAACCTAAAAGGGTGGAGCCTACGTTCAATCCTGGGAGGGAAGCAATGTTCTTGCAACTAGTTTGGGAAAGCTACCTAGACTGCAAATGAAATTGTGGAACAAATAAGTACTGAAGGCCTTACGAGATGGAATAGGAAAGTTTATAGAGCTAGAAAAGGACTTTGATTTTCAGTATGGATGCATTCACAGTGGCTAGACATTGTCATAGTTGCTTACTAGAGAGAGCTAAACCTAGTAGATAGGGAGGGGTGCAATGAATGCTCAGGCTTGCTCTGCAAGCAGTCGGTGTGGTTTTAGAGAAATGGTCACAATAGAGATTGAGATCTACCATTGAACTGAAATGGCAGATCGCATTCTGGCCTCAATTCCCCTCCTATATTCTGATAAAATTTTGGTCGTCAGATAGTGGAAAGAACAAATTGCCCACTACATATCACCAATAAATAAAGACTATGCTTATGCAAGGAAATAGAGGGTTATGTTGAAATCAATCGGTGATCAAAAGAGAAAGCTGGTATCATGCACTGTCAACAAACAGACTAAATATTATAAATTTCCAATGAAAGAAAGCCGATACAAACCAGCGACATTACATGAGTATAAGTGTATTTTGGGCATCAAAAACTGCAGAAAAACATGTAGCTGTGGAATTTTTATTAAATATCTTAATATAAGCAGCAAAATAAACATCTAGCATTATTCCCACCATTTTTTAAGCCAAACTAAACTGAAATGAAGCTTTCCCTACAAAATTAGTCTCGCCCCTCGACAAATATCACCTAATCCATCAAAGAGATCATTCCACTGCTTCTCAAACAGTTCAAAAACATGTTTCTATGTAAAAATGAACTCCAGGGCTCATTCCGTTGTTTCTAAAACAGTTTAAAAACTTGATTTTACATAAAAGTATATGGCATGCCTGCATTTATCCTGCCGAAGAAAAAAAAACAAGATGGAGCCAGGTTCAGAAATCTCACCGCCACAGCACTGGTAACCAATTTCAAAGCTCGCTTCTTTGAATTTGACGATTGAGAAAGCGAAGCATCCAATCTGATAACAATGGAACTCCTCTTCCATTCTGGCATACAAATTAAAAGGTAGAGAATTAAGCAAAGTTACTGAAGAGTGAGGAGTAATTGTTGACTCCAACTCGTGCAAAACTCACAAGTTGAATTGGGAAATTAAAATACAGTTATATACTAAATTTCAGTGTAAATGAAATATGAAAGATTACAATTTTCATATGATGCAAGTTTTCAATAATGACTCATTTCAAAGCATATAGACACTACATATTTAAAAATGGCATGGATTCTGGAAAAGGGGCAAACCTACTGGTTGTCTAATGTGAAATCGGATCAGATAAACAAGTAAAATGAGTACTTCTTTATGTCCAACTCATGATTCGAACTCATCAAATAAATTTGACTCATGAAAAACTCAGGGTGTCAACAATCTGACATGCATTATATGTGCAAATTCAAATTGCGAGTGTGAGTCATGGCCAAGTTAGACTCGGAAGAGTTGCCTTGGCTCAGTTTTCTCAAAGAGTAAAGTCAAACTTGATAGTCAACTCAGACTCGGAAAAGTTTGGTAGCTATGGAATTAAGTGATTCCATAATTTCTGACAGAGGTCAACAAATTACAACGGGATTAAACAATTGTTACATTAGCTAGGATCAGTTTCATTGGTTGACGACAATAAAATTATAAATCCAATAGCCTCCTACGAAAATTGCAATTAACAAAATATGATGGGTGCCTATCAGAGCCACTGGAACTGTTGAATTTAGATTTTCGGCAGTTGCGTAATACCTTGAGGCCTTAGGCCCTGGATGGAAGCTACACTGATGGCCTTTGCTGTCATGTCAGACTCTGTGCACACTACACTTCTACTTAGCTGGAGTGGAAATCCAAAGGCTGATCCTGACAGATACTACTAAAAAATGTTGGTGTCTGTATACTAAAAAAGACAACACAGCATAGCATGAAGCCCTGTGGGCAGTGACCTCTACTGAGACAGATCCATCGTTATCCCAGTTACATTACGTACCAAGACGTACCAAATTCCTCAAGGTACCGATCTCAATGTTTTTGCCATTATGCGCCAAGAGGTATCAAATTCCTCAAGGTACCGATCTCAATGCTTTTGCATAGACTTGATCTGGCTAAATAGTTTTTAAGAGGTTGAGGTTGCAAAAACATTGAAAATAGTGGAATTTGATACCCTTGATGGACCGGGATCAAGATGGATCTGTTCGAGTTTGCAAATATTTTTGAAAACTTGGAAGGGGTCGGCTCTACATCAGCTATCATCAGAGCTACACACAACATACAAATAGATGATGAGTCGTATCCTTCTTACATGGGCCGTGGAATGTGCCTCTTAGCCCACCAAGGACTGAAATCTAGCAATAACTCGAGGAGACCTTACCAAATCCTGCAACATAACAGGAAATGGCTAAAGCTAACATAACAAAAAAATACACAATTTACGTCATTGAAAACACAAAATCCAAACATGGATCCAGACACACGCACTTTTATCGGAACTATTGTAATTTACATGATATTTTTTCTGAAGTTGGCAAAAGCTCAGGTTTCAAACATAACTCCGTGCTCGATTTCAACTTAACATGTCAAAAAATAGCTTTACTACCCGTAACATGCCCATAACAACATCAAAAATCACAGATCCACAGCATAGAATTTGCCAGAGGCTGCTGAAACTTCCCCTAACTCAACAGCTTGGGGAAGACGACTCGTTGAATTGTTTAAATCTACCTTCCGATCACAGAACATAATATGGGTTCTTCAGAACCTTTGATATAAATTTAAAACCCCGGTTGGGAATCTGAGAAAATAAATAACTAGGGTTTTACAGACTTAATGGGGATTTTCAGTAAAAAGCAGAAAACAAAAACAGCACTTCACTGACTACTGAAGTTTAATCTCGAAATTAGTTTTTTTTAAATGAACCTTCATCTTACCTGCTGGATGCTTGGAGAAGCCCAGCTGCAATTTGTTGGAAGAATAAAGGGAAGGCCTTAGGCCTGTAAGCCCTGCAAGCCCTTGAACCATGGCTGAGCTTGCCATTTGATATAATTTTGTTAACTAGAACTCACAAATTCCAGCAGAGTAGGAACTGATGCAATTGCGTTTTATCGAAGCAATTGCAATTGGAACGGCAGGAAAGCAGAGTATTTGTACATAATCTTTATTGATTTCTTACTGTGAATGTTTTCTCCTCGCCATTTGTTTAAATCTCAATCGCATGCCATTTAAACAAATGGCATGCAGATGTAACATTGTCATTGTTTGTAACGCCTTCATTTATTTTTATTTTTATTTTTCAATGTCAGCTTTAATGATCACCGGTTTATGTTCAGATTGGCCATCTACCCTCAACTGTCATGAATGACACACCAAAAACAGCCAACCCAATTTTTTGAAAATATTTTTAGTTTTATATTAATTTTGATTACTTAGAATAATGTTCAGAGAAAATGATAAAATATTTTATAATGTGAATATATTTTAATGATATTTATTTTTCTTATAAAATTTTATATTATAAATATTTTTATCATATATGTGGATTTTTTAAGGTAAATATAAAAACAAAATTGTTATATAGAATTTATATAGTTTTTATATTTGATAGGTGTGTTAAAATAATCTCTTTAATGTTTTTTTTTTTTTTTTTCATGTAATGAATTTTTCATTTTAACTCAAGCTATTGAGGAAGGTTGGAATTTTAAGGGCGTAAGCCCTTTAGTCAAACTAATATTAAAAATTATATTACAAATTTTAAGAAACCGTTTCAAAGAATGCACAAATAATTTACTGGAATTTATTTTTATGATAAAAAAAAATTCAAAACATCATTAATTTTTATTAATAGGATTTTTTAAGATAGGTGTAGAAACTATGGTTTTGCTTTCGTTTGATTTCTTTTTTTTCTTATATTAGCCTAGCATTATCTAAATATAGGGTTGTGCACTCCCTTTCAGTGCCTTTCTCTAAATTTTCTACCCTTCCTTTAGAGGATAAGTCACTTTTCAAGTCCAAATGTGCAACTACAAGAGAGAGGTGGGTACCATTTTAGAAGGAGAAGTTGGTTTCCAACTCTGATACTAAAGGAATTAACTTAACCACCCACCAAGCATCAACAATTTATCATCTAGCGAATCCAAATTGTTCATCCCTGTGTTGTATTTAGGCTTGTATGTATGCCCTTCATGGCCTATTTGAGATGTAGTAGTCGTTCTCGCAAAGTTGGTAAAGCTCATCCTCATTTTGGATCCATTTCACGGGAACGTGGAATGATTGTTTGGTCTTTCCACAATTATTCAGGGACTTGAGAGGATAGTTTGAGGAGGAATCATGGCTCAGCAACCACTAAATCATAACTAGACATCTGGAACTACAAAGTTGAATGGTTCAACAGAAATGGAATTTCTTTGGGGTTCATAGAAAACATGTCCCATGGCACCAGTATCACGAACTACATGTCTATAAGCTACAAATTTGGTGAGGAGCCCTTCCTCAATGGAAGTGACAACCATGTTGCATGCTTTGAGGATCTTTCTCGTGTCGATAACTCATTGGAGGCCCTTCTCAATTTGGTCTTCAAAAATCGCAAGCGTGTGGATGATCTTAATTTCAATGTGGAACAGTTGGATCGACGAATCTCTCTTCTCACTTTTGCATTTGGCCACCTTGAAATCCTAAGTCAAATGGAAAACTGAACTACTCGGGAAGTGGTTCTCTTTGGAAAACCCATCCCTCTCCATGCAAACAGTTTGGGAGCTCATCTAGGTGGTGAGCTTCAGCGTTTGAGATAGTCTCATTTTTCTTTTATCAACTTTTTGTTACTCTTAGTACAATGATGGTCTTACCTAGAAAGGATAGTTTAGTTTGGTTTATGGAAGTCAATTATGGAGGCTCAACAAAGTCCAATCTAGTCACATTCAGGGCCCTGAAAATTTTGAAAATGTAACAATGGGTTTTGTTTGGATCCTTCCTAGACATATCCAACATGTAGACATTTAGATGTATATTTTTCTTACTTTTTGATGAAATCTAATGTTGACTAGCTTTCAAAAAAATAGAATGAAGCAAAGCACAAGAAATTTATTATCAAATTATCATCAAAGTGCATCATGGATAATACATAGACAACTCCACTTCCGTGAAAGATTTGATACAACTTGGTATGTGCAAGTTCACTTGGAATAATAGTCGAGGAATCCAAAGGAGTCCATACCTTGGAAAAACAACCATATTAAACTTCTTTTGACAAAGGAAGGAGAACACATCACACTACAATTTAGATTGCAATGAGCTTTTTTAAATGAATTGCCTCTACAAAGGCATATTATATTTACTTGGTGATTCAACTCAAGTTCTTTGGAAAAAAATGCGACAATTTCAATTACACCATTGACGCAACATGTTAACATTCGAAATTTGGTATGTTGCATTACATGTGGCTTAGCATTAACGGCATTGAAAGGATTCTAGGTTCCACTTTTTGTTTGTTTCCTAAGCTTATCACTTAATACACTTCATATACATAATGCCAACACATGTTACTTTTGAGTTGAATGTGTCACTTTTAGTAGGTTGTGTTAGTAGGTTGTTTGGTTCCATCATCAATTTTCATAGTATATGATCAATGAAAAACATGGGTAAATTATTCTTATTAAACACATATCTTTTAATTTTTTTTTAATAAAAGCATTATTATTGAAGGGTGTCTTTTTAAATAAAACTTCATTCTTGAAGGGTTATTTTGTCACCAAAATGTTGTGCGACGAGCAAGATAAAAGTTCAAAACGTCAAAAAAATGTAAAGCGTAACGATGAAATTAAATTCCAACATTGTCGAAGATAACAACTTTTCTCTCAACTACCATAACTACACCCAATTAACATAATATCTTTAATAGTAATATATACTAATATCGTAAAACAAAATAATAATAAACTTCAACATTCAATATAAAAAATGTTTAGAAAAAAAATTAACTTAACTGAAATAGATATATCTTAACCCTTAATCTTTAAAATAAAAAATTAAATATAAATTGTTTTCATCCCTCTTGATTCTCCAAAGACATGGGGTTGAGAAAAATGTATGGAAGTACAACAACAATTAGAGTGTGAATACTTTCTCTGAATTGTCTCATCGTTCTTTGTTCATCTTTATAGAGTACATCTTCATTTTTCTTATATGATATATTATTGTCTTACCCCTCGTTGGCATTCATTCATGCACTTTCTCTAGCATATGAGCCACTTTCTTCTATCTAAACCTTTTCTATAGTCAATTCTTTAGTAATTGTTGTATGTTTATGTTGAAATTTATTTCAATAAAAAACTTGTTACTATGTTATAGATACTCTTATTAGTCCCTGTCGAAGGCCAAGTACTATTGTTTTCGATTTGGGTTGACTACCTATTAGTTTCACTTGACTCAAATGCAATTTACCTTTTTAACTAAAGTTTCAAAGTAATTTTCTATTAATTAATATAAAGATACATGTTCTTTGCAAGCTTATTGGTTTATATTTTGAAGTGTTATAGTGGATATTGGGAATCGCTCCCTCTCTACTTTCTTCGATGGGAGTCTAATTATGATAATGGGCCATGATAATGAACCCAACACAAGTGAATTAAATGAACCTGACTCGTGCACTACCTCTTCACTCCTATCGAGGAATCACCTTCATTGTCACCCTTCTCATGACTGCCTCACCACCATCATTGCCACTTGGCTCACGTATTTCACTATCTCCCTTCTCATCATTGCTATACATTAAGACTCAATGGAATGCTCACCTACAAGATGTGATCAACTCATTAATATTCAAGAGAAAGCCTATCTACAGGTTGCAAGAAAAAATATTCATCTGGGGACATTGAAGATTATCGTGGGACATTGAAGATTACTTTATCCAAGGATGGCCATCCACCACCAAAATATTACATGCATTGCTTGCACTTGTAGTGTGTATTTCTACACCACAAACAAATTGTCTTGAATTTGTCATTGCTTCTAGCTGTTAGTTGGTTCATTCTCCAGCCAACTCCATGCTTCAGGTAGCTTGGGCACTATGATACACCCATGCAGGAAAAAAATGGTTCAACATTGACAAAGATAACACCTATGCGCGACAATTTGTTGCAAAGAGAGAAAGATTCATGGTGTCAATTGACTGTACTATTATTTTATGTATGAGGCATTCAACAGAGAAGTCTATTCATGGTTGCATGTGAACAAATGAGTGTTATGTACTCGTATAACCTAGACTTGAGGTGTATTACAAGGGTCGATGAAGTTCAAGAACCAAATAGGTACTATTTAAACATTCCAGGTACTATTCCTACTCCTATCTCCATTTTTATTGTAGTATTACTTTTCTTGCATAACTGATACCAAGAAGAAACAAAATACTATTGCCTATTTAAGGGTGGAAACTGGTCATATACTTGCAAGTTTGTTCCGCTCATTCCAACACCTACAGTTTATATTTGGTTCATTCTGCTTATGTTTCCTTGTCAATCATTGCTCATGTTTCCCATCAATCATCTCTTACTATGGCCCCGAATGAGCGACGCCTATACTAATGTCCTCAAAGTAGAGCCTTTTTTAGGGAAACTTGCTCTTGCTCAACGTAATCCTTTTCTTTTGCTAAAGAGACAAGATGCGCAGGTGTATGAGATCTGAGATGTGTAGCTAGAAATAGAACAAGTCGTTCCAATTAGCCCTGTAACCCTAAGGTAGTAGTCAATCCGATGTAGCTAATCCGACTGACATTAGTAGACGAGTACCAAACTATTATTTAATTTAGCTAAATCTAAGCAGGATACATAGCTTAATCTCTAGGACGATTTAGAGTATGAGCTGAACAATAGTTTGCTCACACAAATAATATTACCAAAAGACTTGGAATATCAAATACGTCATAGAAACTGATGATAGGATAAGGGATATGATAAAAGATGATTACAACGGTTGATGACCTGCCTATTAAATAAGGCTTGGGAATTGTGACTTGAAAGGTCATGTCCTTTCAATCTTATAGTTAATTATGTTTATTATTAGTTATTTAATTATTATTTTATGTTTGTTACATTGCCTTCCCCTTAAGGGAATCTTTGTCCTCAAAGATGTTTTGACCTTAATACCTGATTTACTTCAATATGTCGTCTCGGGATTTCTTCCATTTTTGTATTTTGCAACATTTGAGGAAATGAACCGATACAAATTACGGATTCCCTGGGAGAATTGTCGCATCGTATCTGCTGTGGTCCATCCCATATCTATTTTATCGGAGCTCTGAGATCTTTTTGTGGGATGATTCATCTCAATTGTTGCTTAGTCTGTTGATATTTTCACATGTCCACATAAGTCTTTTGTGAATATTCATTTTGACCCTGTCGTTGGTCAAAATGACAATTATAATTAAGATGTCTGTAAGGTGTAGGTGTTGTTTGTTCTTCTTTCTTTTGGACTGTGACAAGGACTTTATTCACTTCCTCGATTTGATTTTTAGACGCATTTTTCGGGATTTGTGCTTCTTGGTTCTCCAGTAGATTGTTATGATTCTAAATATTTTCGATTCTTTCCTCTTGCGACTTTTTTTCAATTTCTAGCTCCTTGATTTGGTTTTGTAGTTCCTGATTACGATTATTTAGGCATTGTTTTTCTTCTTGCTTTTCTAGTATTTTTCCTTCGAGGTCTTCACCGAAGTGTTCCCTCTTGCTACTATTTTTCAATTTTTTTTATTTTTGTAATTAGGGTTTTGTTATGATTTCTTAATCTGAAAATTTCTTCAGAATTGTTGGGTATTGTTTTATTACTCTTTGCGATCTCCAGCTTGCGTTCCTTTTTAGAGTCGTTGTTTTGTTGTTAAAGAACTTTTATCTGTTGTCGCTACTGGTCAACCACTGATTCTTGATCTTCTAATTTATGTCGTATGTGTGTCAGTTCTTCATCTTTGTCGTTAACGATTTTGTTCAAGCGTATTATTTCTGCTTCATAATCACTTATTTCTTTCTTTATCTCTTGAATTTTTTTATCTTTGATTGAAATCATTTTTGTCTTTTAATTTCTTAATTTGGGCCGACAATTTTTCTATATGATTGTTCTGGTCGAAATTTTTTTGTTCCTTGCGCTCTTTTTGCATCTTATGTAATTTAATGAGTACTTCTAATTCCATATTCATGTCTTGTAATTCTTCATTGTCTATTCGATAACGCTTTAACTTGGCTTCTAATTTCTCTATTTGTAGTCGTAAACCGATTTCCATGGTCCCTAATTTTTTCGACACTAGATGGTCATCTTGGCTATAGATGGTCTTCGATTTTCTTGATTTTGTTCTCTTTGTACTAGGTTAAATACCCTTTTTTCCAAAAATAATAATTATTTTAATAAAATAATAATAATTATTATTATTATTATTTTTAACAGGAGCGGTTATGTTATATTAAAGTAGTCAGCAAGGAAATTGCTGAAAAGAGAACTCGAATTGAGACCCAACACTGTCATCCAAAATTTGCAAACGTGGGAGATGAGGAAGAGGCTGTCCAAGAATTGTGTCTTGCCACCGTCTGGTTAATTTCCCGTTGCCTGGGATCCAATGCAACTCGGCTTTGAAGTATGGCATCATATTCTTACAAATATTAAAAATTGGAGAACCGTTCTTAATCTCACGATCCTCGTCGAGACATCTAAGCCTAGGTCCCAGGAAATATTTGCAGTTTAGTACCCGTCTCCTCCAGGAAGGTTTGGGCTCGAGCAAATTCCAGAGCAGCTTGGCTCCCATAGCCAAGTTTTGGATTCTTAAGTCTCTGATTTGAAGTCCACCCTCTGACCATGGCATTTTGATGGCTTTTCAGCTGACCAAAGCAAATTTTTTGCCCCCCCCATTATTCCCACCCTGCTAGAGAAAGGTTCTCATCAGACCTTCAATCTCATTTATTATTTTGACCAGAGCAAAAAGTAAGGAGCATTGATATAGCAGATAGCTGTTAAAAAAAACTTTAATTAGCACTACCTTCCCAACCAAATTGAGCCAAATTGCCCCCCATCCCGTGATTTTCCTTTTGATTTTTCCGACAATAGGTTTCCACGCTGAGCTCTTGGGGTTGGATTTGAATATGGGTACCCCTAGATAATTGAAGGACTCCCAATATTAATTATTATTATTATTTTATATTTTTTTTGCTTTTTTTCTTCTAAAAATAAGTCTTTTTTATAAAAATTATTATATATAGCAATAATATTAATATTATTAAACTATAATAACTATATACATATACATATACCTATATATA
>LPNX010223575.1:108690-135219 GCA_001517045.1 Pseudotsuga menziesii
GTCCTCCTCTAGACATAAAATGAGGATGGTGAATGACGAAGATAATGTGCAGTGAAACCATATTCCATCGGGAAGCAAAATCCCCATTGGAAGAAATCAAAACTTTTGATGGATTCAAATGCCCAAACTGGTCATCGACAATCTTACATATCTAGGTGCTATGCATGCATTTGCATGATATCAACGTGTCCAGGAATTACCTAGCCTGGAACACCTTTTCATAAACTTTGTATGCTTCTGGCTCACTTCTGGCTTGGAGACTTGACTTGTTGTGCTTGTTGCAATGTATTTAAGAATCTTTGCATGCTACCATGTTGTACATGTGAACTACGTTTTATGGTATATCTTTATAGTTTTAATGATTCTTTAGTAGAGGTTGAATCCAACTCGAGATGTCTATAAGTCACTTTCCTCCTTGAAATTCCTTAATTCAGAACCAGAGATGGGTAGTGCAAATCTTGGAAAATGTAAAACGCTTTCATGAGATATAGACGACACTAGGCAATGAATATCCTTGGTGTTATGACATGTGAAGCACCACACTGCCACTTTCTTGTTTTTATGCTTAGTTACTCAAGTCTCTAGGCGAGCATGCAAATTGAAACTAAAATGCTTGACAACTATTTTCACTTTTGCTAATATATTATATATAGCAGTTTTCCCATGCCAATGTTAAAAAGCAAGTGGTCATGCTGATTTTAATAGAGTCAATATGCAATGCATCATTTGAGTGGCAAAGCTTGAGTATAAACAATAATCAAATAACGCAAAAATACTTACTGGTTTAGATCTTAATTGGTACATCGTTTAATAAACAACAGAAGGCTAAAAATTGGTACTATATGTAAATAAATGATAGATGATATAACAAATTATGTTTGATTCATTTAAATATCAAGGAATGCTTTTTTTGTCTAAAAAATAAATAAATAATATCCATTTTTTTTAATGAATGGCATAAAAAACATCAACAGACTTTATATGGGATTTTAATATATAAATGTTACACATTTCACAACAAACTTTCATATCAATCATTCTCATGTCCATTGATTGATTATCAATATTAAAGTGAAAGGGGGGACTCATATAGCGTGTTCATTTTTTTTTTTCAGGAGGAAAAAAGCGTGGCCTTGATATTCTTATTAAAAGAATCAAAGGGCATTAAAATAATACCCACCCAAAAAGGGTACATCACAGAAATGATACAGATAAAAAAGTCAGTTCAAAGGAGAAAAACCATCTAGTCGTTGCCAGGGGGAGTGGTGAACAATAGAAAGTGTTCCCATCAGAAATTTATCTCATCATAAGGGATCTAGTACAGTCAGCCCAATCTATCATGAAACAATAAGAACAAATCTACGTATCAAAAAAGCTTCTCATAAGGAGCTATAAAAAGAAACAAGGGAGGGATAACAGCTCCTGTAGTATAGAGGGCACACCATCAATCTTTACATTTTAAAATCTTGTTTTTCAAGTTTTGTACATCATCCTTTATTAATTTTTATTATTAATAAACATACACCATATTAAGGCATTTTCAAACTTACCATCTAGATTATCACATAAATTTTATGCGATATACTCTATTTTCAAAAACATGTCTCAAACCAATGGTGGGAGATAAGTCTTTAAATTCATAAATAATTCATTCATTCAATATATTTAATCAACTCATTCATTCACTAAAACTATTGTTTTAACAAATTTGTCATTAGCCAATGCCAATGTTAAAAAGCAAGTGGTCATGCTGATTTTAATAGAGTCAATATGCAATGCATCATTTGAGTGGCAAAGCTTGAGTATAAACAATAATCAAATAACGCAAAAATACTTACAGGTTTAGATCTTAATTGGTACATCGTTCAATAAACAATAGAAGGCTAAAAATTGGTACTATATGCAGATAAATGATAGATGATGTAACAAATTACGTTTGATTCATTTAAATATCAAGGAATGCTTTTTTCGTCTAAAAAATAAATAAATAATATCCCATTTTTTTTAATGAATGGCATAAAAAAACATCAACAGACTTTACATAAGATTTTAATATATAAATGTTACACATTTCACAACAAACTTTCATATCAATCATTCTCATGTCCATTGATTGATTATCAATATTAAAGTGAAAGGGGAACTCATATAGCGTGTTCATATGTAGTATAGAGGGCACACCATCAATCTTTACATTTTAAAATCTTGTTTTTCAAGTTTTGTACGTCAGCCTTTATTAATTTTTATTATTAATAAACATACACCATATTAAAGCATTTTCAAAAACATGTCTCAAACCATTGGTGGGAGATAAGTCTTTAAATTCATAAATAATTCATTCATTCAATATATTTAATCAACTCATTCATTCACTAAAACTATTGTTTTAACAAATTTGCCATTTGCCAATATTAACGTTGGCGTCATGCCATGTAAAAATTGTCATCATTTTCATCGTTAAGTTTTGAGTTCAATGCAATGACCAAAACATCCATTCCAATTCATACAAGACGATCCCTCAAGCTCTTTCTACTCTCTCAACCAACAATCAATTATGAACCTCTTAGATGGAAAGATCCACGGGAAACCCAGTAATACTTCCTCATATTCGTGGATGGTAGAGGTGGTAAGCCGCCAATCATCCTAGCAGAAGGCTTAACCCTAGAAGACTCAAGGCTTGAACCCATGACCTCCCCCGAACCGAGAGAGTGTGCACACGTCTTACCAATTGAGCTAACCCTTAGGGCTAATCAATTATAAACCTACCCGACAGAAACTACGATGCCATGCATCACTTGCCACTTTATATACTAGTACTATCTGTGCCTTTTAAGTTTCAATGATGTTTTCTTAACCTAATCAAACTCCTTTGACCAACCATTTTAAATAATCACCGAGTATTGAAATAGTAAATAACCATCATTTTAATCACCGAGTATTGAAATAGTGAATAACCATCTTTTTAATATATCGGTATTGAAATAATGATAACCATACTTTTATTATAATATATTTTCATTTCTTATCCAATGCCAAAACACTTTGAATGGAAAGATACATGAAGTTAAAACTCAAGCTTATGTAAATATATTAACTTATTAAAACTCAAGTTTACAAGAGAGCCATTAAAATTATGGCTTGCAAAAATTATATATATTGAAGAATTCAAAGATGGAAGAAATATAGCTTTAAGCTCTTTGAGAATCTATTAGTGATGAGTTTTTTGGAGTTAGTCTTTTGTTATTTTTTATGTAGGTTATTCATTGTAATAACCTATTTTTAAGTTGGTAGTTGTTACAAATTTTGTTATGCCAAAATGATGGAGGCTAGGATTCTCTAGTCTGTGTGCCTGGTTCTTTGCCTTCCCGTTGTGTCTTTTCCCTGTCCTCTATGCACTTCACGTCTTGATGAGGCTCTCGAATGATGGAGGTTAGGGTTCTCCAGTCTGTGCGCCTGGTTCTTTGCCTTCCTGTTGTGTCTTTTCCCTGTCCTCTATGCACTTCACGTCCTCGGTTCTTTGTCTGGGCTCTGCCCTGATTCTCAAAACTGGTTTTTTTTCTAGAACCTGTGGCTCCCCACTCAGGTTTAGCTTTTCTTTTCCTTGTTTATGATTTGTTCCGGGGTGGATTGTGAAGAGTTATTTTCTCAGGGTAGCGAAGGTGCTAGGCTCGACCTTCCTTGGGGTTTGTTTCTTTGGCTGGCACTTGTCTCTTTCTGGGTTGGCGTCAGTTTCTCCTCATCTTTCTGTGGGTCTCAGGTTTTGTTTGTTGTCCTTCCCTACACCTGTTCGACACCAAGCCACTAGAGTTCCTCCCCCTACATGGGGGACTAGTACCAACCAGTGTTCAAAAAGTGGGAATAGGTTATGATTATCAACTTGGTCTTTGGTTATTAATGGAAGTTGAACTGTGTGGGGGTGTGGGACATTTATGATTTTCGTTCTTCGGGGGTGATGGTTATTATGCTTACGTCGCTTGTTGATTTGTACCACCTTAGGGGATCCCCGAGATACGCGGGGTTGACTCTGGATTTTGTTTTCTTCTCTGTATAGCACTTGATTACTGTACCTTCTTTTTTGGGGGGCAGGGTTATACCTTCTCCCTTCTTTGAGGGAGTTGACCCTTATCTTCAGGTTTTGGTTGTGACTCCTTCTTGTCAAGTCTTTGTTTTGTAGGGTTTTTTCAGGGTCCTTTGCACTGATGCGCCCAGTCATAGGGCTGGTCCTTCTTGTTTCAGTATTATCCGAACCGTCTTATGTGCTGTTTTTTTATTTCTTACCTGGGTCCCTTACCCTTAGGATTTGGTCTGAACATTCCTTGGTTTCTTGTGTCTGCTGACTTTCGATGTTGGTTTTTGTTGTCGAGGTCTGCCACTTTTTGTTTTCCCATGTAGGTGGATGGAAAGGATGGGGGTTCGCCCCTTTGTACTGGAGGGCCTCGGTCAGCCCATTTGCGCTCTCGGAGAAGAAGGAAAGCAAAAGCACATAAAGTGCATGAAGGGAAAATCAGGTATGTGTTGGGGCGTGACATTTACATGGAACGTGTTGAGGCTCTTTGTTCGAGGGCTTTTATCGACAGACTGGAGTACTATCATTTGGAGAAGAAAGAGTGGATTGCTTGGGCTACATAACATTAGAAGCCCCTTCTCTCCTATGTGCCCACGATCAGTTTGCTCGCAAAGGGATGGCTGGTGTTTGTTTCCCTGGAAAACGCTCATGCATCGGCCATACTGGACTCGCTCTGGAGAATCGGAGCTGGTTCTCTAGTCCTCAGTCGATGGCATGCTCATTTTGACCCCCTGCGGGAGAGGGTTAGGAAAAAGGCACTTGTGGGTCTTGCTCCCTGCTCTTCCCTTTCCATTGTGGAGCCGGGGTATTTTGGAGGGCATTGCCAATACCATTGGTCGGTTTGTTGCTGTGGAGGATGACTTTATGCACTCTTATAATAAGAGAATGGAAAAGATTTTGGTCGAACTAGACATCACTAATGGTCTCCTTGCAGAAATTGAAATCCTTTGCCTTGACCACCTCTTCACTCAGCGCTTAGATTACCTCAACATTCCTTTTCGCTGCAGTAGGTGCAGGGATGTGGGTCACTTGAGAAGGGAATGTCTGGTTTTACTCCATGATGCAGTCAGCTCAAGTACATGACTCTATCCTTCTGTGTGGCAGTCGACTCCTTACTTGGGATGTACTCCGCTCGAACACCCCTCTCCGATGCAAGCTACTCTATAAAAAGGTATTTACTCTCATGCTTGCTCGTTTTTTGGGGATGTGTCTGATTAAAAACTTTTGCTTTTGGATAATTTGGAGGGTAACATCTCTCTCCCTTCATCTAATGTGGGTATCGAGCCTACCGATTCTCATACTACCTCAGTATACGAGACCACCTTTGCCGCCTCTGTTGAACCGTCCTTACCACAGTCATCAAAACCTCCTTCTTCTGATCTTGCTCCTCTTACTACTTCCGAGTTGGGTTCTATCTTCTCAGCCAATGATTTTCCTCCTCTGGTGAGAGCAGGCTCTCCTGTCATTACTACCCCTCCCTGCAATCCTGTCTCTTCTCCTTCTTTTGCTGACCCCTCTCTTCAAAACTCATTGGAGATTTTCTTCGCAAAAACTCCTATTTCACCCTTTGTCCTTTCGCTGATTCCATATGTTTTGAAAACGTAACTATTCGCAAGAAAAAGAAAGCCTCTATTCCGGTGTCGGACTTGGTCCCAGGGGCTCAATCCTATACTCTTTTGTCCACCAGATTAAAAAATGCGGCGAGGAACTCATCCGCCTCCTCTCCTCGGGTTCTTAGAGATTTGTCACCCATTACCAGTGGTTCTTAATGAAAATTATCTCCCTAAATGTTCGCGGCATGGGGGGCTCGACCAAACAAAAGAGCCTCCACCATATTCTTGCGTCTATCTCTCCTGACATCATTCTCCTACAAGAAACCATGAGCAACACTTATCCTCCTCTTTTAGCATTCTCCAAGCTCCGTCCTCGATGGGAGTTTTGTGCTATCAGTTCCAAGGGTCTCTCAGGAGGTATTATTTTTGGTGTATTTTTTTCTTCTTCTTCGTGTAGATGGCTAAGGGCCTTTTGGTTTTGTCAAGGACCAAAAATGAGAGAAACTCTCAATATGATGGCTAATAGCCTGAAATCGGTGAGGCCCAAGAAAAGGTACTCTGATACCACATGAGCTGAACAATAGTTCGCTCACACAAATGATATTACCAAAAGACTTGGAATATCGAATACACCATATAAATTGATGATAGGATAAAGGATATGATAAAAGATGATTACAATGGTTGATGACCCGCCTATTAAATAAGGCTTGGGAATTGTGACTTGAAAGGTCATGTCCTTTCAAACTTATAGTTAATTATGTTTATTATTAGTTATTTAATTATGATTTTATGTTCGTCACAGAGTAGCAGAAGACAAAACTCAAGCATAGCTAGATTCAGCTTGCACCTAGGCATCTAATGAGAAGGATACATTAATGGCTAGCCTTGTGACTCTCGAAGCACAAGTATTCACTTCTTGTACCGAGCTTCATCATGCTGCAACCAAACGTGAGTGGCTATTTTCCCAGCTTTGAGACTTGATGGGTATGCTCGACAAAGGCCAGTAGCCCATCCAGGAGTTTCCTAAAAAAAATATTTTTAATGAATTACATAAACAAAAAGTTAATATTTAGTTAGATTATAAAATGTAATACTTAATCATATGCAATTTCAGGGAAATATGAGTACTTACCGACGCAAGCTTCTTTGTCTGCTTATCTCTGTCTATTTCTATGGGTTTCTGTTTCTGCTTAAAACCCCATCCATAGTCAGTAAACCCACACTCTTCCTGGCATGAACTGTTTTCCATTCCTAATTTCGTTGTGAAACAAGATCCATTGTAGAGCGAACGAGTCTCACAATGCAAGATTAAACTTACAATCTTGTGGTCCTCCTCTAGACATAAAATGAGGATGGTGAATGACGAAGATAATGTGCAGTGAAACCATATTCCATTGGGAAGCAAAATCCCCATTGGAAGAAATCAGAACTTTTGATGGATTCAAATGCCCAAACTGGTCATCGACAATCTTACGTATCTAGGTGCTATGCATGCATTTGCATGATAGCAATGTGTCCAGGAATTACTTGGCCTGGAACACCTTTTCATAAACTTTGTATGCTTCTGGCTCACTTCTGGCTTGGAGACTTGACTTGTTGTGCTTGTTGCAATGTATTTCAGAATCTTTGCATGCTACCATGTTGTACATGTGAACTACATTTTATGGTATATCTTTATAGTTTTAATGATTCTTTAGCAGAGGTTGAATCCAACTCGAGATGTCTATAAGTCACTTTTCTCCTTGAAATTCCTTAATTCAGAACCAGAGATAGGTAGTGCGAATCTTGGAAAATGTAAAACGCTTTCATGAGATATAGACAACACTAGGCAATGAATATCCTTGGTGTTATGACATGTGAAGCACCACACTGCCACTTTCTTGTTTTTATGCTTAGTTACTCAAGTCTCTAGGCGAGCATGCAAATTGAAACTAAAATGCTTGACAACTATTTTCACCTTTGCTAATATATTATATATAGCATTTTTCCCATGCCAATGTTAAAAAGCAAGTGGTCATGCTGATTTTAATAGAGTCAATATGCAATGCATCATTTGAGTGGCAAAGCTTGAGTATAAACAATAATCAAATAACGCAAAAATACTTACAGGTTTAGATCTTAATTGGTACATCATTCAATAAACAACAGAAGGCTACAAATTGGTACTATATGTAAATAAATGATAGATGATGTAACAAATTACGTTTGATTCATTTCAATATCAAGGAATGCTTTTTTCGTCTAAAAAATAAATAAATAATATCCATTTTTTTTAATAAATGGCATAAAAAAAACATCAACAAACTTTATATGGGATTTTAATATATAAATGTTACACATTTCACAACAAACTTTCATATCAATCATTCTCATGTCCATTGATTGATTATCAATATTAAAGTGAAAGGGGAACTCATATAGCGTGTTCATATGTAGTATAGAGGGCACACCATCAATCTTTACATTTTAAAATCTTGTTTTTCAAGTTTTGTACGTCAGCCTTTATTAATTTTTATTATTAATAAAGATACACCATATTAAAGCATTTTCAAAAACATGTCTCAAACCATTGGTGGGAGATAAGTCTTTAAATTCATAAATAATTCATTCATTCAATATATTTAATCAACTCATTCATTCACTAAAACTATTGTTTTAACAAATTTGCCATTTGCCAATATTAACGTTGGCGTCATGCCATGTAAAAATTGTCATCATTTTCATCGTTAAGTTTTGAGTTCAATGCAATGACCAAAACATCCTTTCCGATTCATTTATACAAGACAATTTTTCAAGCTCTTTCTACCCTCTCAACCAACAATCAATTATGAACCTGTCCGGCAAGGATTACGATGCCATACATTTTTTAGAAGAAAAAAGCGTGACCTTGATATTCATTAAGAATCAAAGAACATCTAACATGTCATCCCAGTGTCTGGATTGCCATGCATCACTTGTTACTTTATATATTAGTACTATGCGTGCCTTTTAAGTTTCAATGATGTTTTCTTAACCTAATCAAACTCCTTTGACCAACCATTTTAAATAATCACTGAGTATTGAAATAGTGAATAACCATCTTTTTAATCACCAAGTATTGAAATAGTGAATAACCATCTTTTTAATATATCGGTATTGAAATAATGATAACCATACTTTTATTATAACATATTTTCATTTCTTATCCAATGCCAAAACACTTTGAATGGAGAGATACATGAAGTTAAAACTCAAGCTTATGTAAATATATTAACTTATTAAAACTCAAGTTTACAAGAGAGCCATTAAAATTATGGCTGGCAAAAATTATATATATTGAAGAATTCAAAGATGGAAGAAAGATAGCTTTAAGCTCTTTGAGAATCTATTAGTGACGAGTTTTTTTGGAGCTAGTCTTTTGTTATTTTTTGTCTAGGTTATTCATTGTAATAACCTATTTTTAAGTTGGTAGTTGTTACAAATTTTGTTATGCCAAAATGATGGAGGTTAGGGTTCTCCAGTCTGTGTGCCTGGTTTTTTGCCTTCCCGTTGTGTCTTTTTTCCTGTCTTCTATGTGCTTCACGTCTTGACGAGGCTCTCAAATGATGGAGGCTAGGGTTCTCCAGTCTGTGCGCCTGGTTCTTTGCCTTCCTGTTGTGTCTTTTCCCTATCCTCTATGCGATTCACGTCCTTGGTTCTTTGTCTGGGCACTGCCCTGATTCTCAAAACTGGTTTTTTTTCTGGAACCTGTGGCTCGCCACTCAGGTTTAGCTTTTCTTTTCCTTGTTTATGATTTGTTCCGAGGTGGACTATGAAGGGTTATTTTCTTAGGGTGGCAAAGGTGCTAGGCTCGACCTTCCTTGGGGTTTGTTTCTTTGGCTGGCACTCTGCCTCTTTCTGGGTTGGCGCCGGTTTCTCCTCGTCTTTCTGTGGGTCTTAGGTTTTGTTTGTTGTCCTTCCCTACACCTGTTCAACACCAAGCCACTGGAGTTCCTCCCCCTACATGGGGGACTAGTACCAACCAGTGTTCAAAAAGTGGGAATAGGTTATGATTATCAACTTGGTCTTTGGTTATTAATGGAAGTTGAACTGTGCGAGGTTGTGGGACGTTTAAGATTTTCGTTCTTCGGGGGTGGTGGTTATTATGCTTACATCGCTTGTTGATTTGTACCACCTTAGGGGATCCCCAGGATACGCGGGGTTGACTTTGGATTTTGTTTTCTTCTCGGTATAGCACTTGATTACTGTACCTTCTTTTTTGGGGGGCAGGGTTATACCTTCTGCCTTCTCTGAGGGAGTTGACCCTTATCTTTAGGTTTCGGTTGTGACTCCTTCTTGTCAGGTCTTTGTTTTGTAGGGTTTTTTCAGGGTTCTTTGCACTGATGCGCCCGGTCATAGGGCTGGTCCTTCTTGTTTTGGTATTATCCAGACCGTCTTGTGTGTTGTTTTTTTTATTTCTTACCTAGGTCCCTTATCCTTAGGGTTTGGTCTGAACCTTCCTTGGTTTCTTGTGTTTGTTGACTTTCAATGTTGGTTTTTGTTGTCGGGGTCTGCCACTTTTTGTTTTCCCATGTAGGTGGATGGAAAGGCCGGGGGTTCGCCCCTTTGTATGGGAGGGCCTCAGTCAACCCATTTGCGCTCTCGGAGAAGAAGGGAAGCAAAAGCACATAAAGTGCATGAAGGGAAAATCAGGTACGTGTTGGGGCGTGACATTTACATGGAACGTGTTGAGGCTCTATGTTCAAGGGCTCTTATCGGCAAACTGGAGTACTGTCATTTGGGGAAGAAATAGTGGATTACTTGGGCTACATAACACTAGAAGCCCCTTCTCTCCTATGTGCCCATGATCAGTTTGCTCGCAAAGGGATGGTTGGTGTTTGTTTTCCTAAAAGACGCTCATGCATCGGCCATACTGGACTCGCTCTAGAGAATTGGAGCTGGTTCTTTGGTCCTCAGTCGATGGCATGCTCATTTTGACCCCCTGCGGGAGAGGGTTAGGAAAACACACTTGTGGGTCTTGCTCCCTGCTCTTCCCTTTCCACTGTGGAGCCGAGGTATTTTGGAGGGCATTGCCAATACCATTGGTCGGTTTGTTTTTGTGGAGGATGACTTTATGCACTCTTATGATAAGAGAATGGCAAAGATTTTGGTCGAATTGGACATCACTAATGGTCTCCCTAGAGAAATTGAAATCCTTTTCCTTGACCGTCTGTTCACTCAGCGCTTAGATTACCTCAACATTCCTTTTTGCTGCAGTAGATGCAGGGATGTGGGTCACTTGAGAAGGGAATGTCTGGTTTTACTCCATGGTGCAGTCAGCCCGAGTACACGGCTCTCTCCTTCTGTGCGACAGTCGGCTCCTTCTTACTTGGGATGTACTCCGCTCGAACACTCTCTCCGACTCAGGCTCCTCTGTCAAAAGGTATTTACTCTCATGCTTGCTCATTTTTTGGGGATGTGTCTGATCATGAATTTTTGCTTTTGGATAATCTGGAGGGTAACATCTCTCTCCCTTCATCTAATGTGGGTATCAAGCCTGCCGATTCTCATACTACCTCAGTATATGAGACCACCTTTGCCGCCTCTGTTGAACCATCCTTACCACAGTCATCAAAACCTCCTTCTTCTGATCTTGCTCCTCTTACTACTTTCGAGCCGAGTTCTATCTTCTCAACCAACGATTTTCCTCCTCTGGTGAGAGCAAGCTCTCCTGTCATTACTACCCCTCCCTGCAATCCTGTCTCTTCTCCTTCTTTTGCTAACCCCTCTCTTCAAACTCGTTGGAGATTTTCTCCGCAAAAACTCCTATTTCACCCTCTGTCCTTTCGCTGATTCCATACATTTTGAAAACGTAACTATTCGCAAGAAAAAGAAAGCCTCTATTCTGGTGTCGGACTTGGTCCCAGGGGCTCAATCCTATACTCCTTTGTCCACCAGATTAAAAAATGCAGCGAGGAACTCTTCTGCCTCCTCTCCTCGGGTTCTTAGATATTTGTCACCCATTACCAATGGTTCTTAATGAAAATTATCTCCCTAAATGTTCGCGGCATGGGGGGCTCGGCCAAACAAAAGAACCTTCACCATCTTCTCGTGTCTATCTCTCCTGACAACATTCTCCTACAAGAAACCATGAGCATCACTTATCCTGCTCTTTTAGCATTCTCCAAGCTCCGTCCTAGATGGGAGTTTTGTGCTATCAGTTCCAAGGGTCTCTCAGGAGGTATTCTCTCGGGATGGAACCCCCTCAGGGGGTGGTGCAAGGCCTATAAAACTTTGGCGGGCATCCTTCTAAAGGCTTGTTTCAGGAGCACTCATTTTTCCCTCTCTATTTTGAATTGTTATGGCCCCTACCTCCACCGTGATGTTTTTTGGAACGCAGTTGCTCGAGGTGGTCTCCTTTCCTTACCTAATCTGATACTCACGGGGGATCTAAATCTTACTCTTAATGCGTCTCAAATTTGGGGAAGCAAATCCCAAATCAATCCTCTTGGGCCGTTCTTCACTCAACTCTTTGTTGATTTCAATTTGGTGGATATCGCTCCTTCTTATGCAGGGCCTATCTGTAGAAATGGTAGGACTAGGGAGGAGGGCATCTGTAAAAGACTTGACAGATTCTTAATTTCCTTGAACTTGATTAACCTGCTCCCTCGACATAGGGTTTGGTCCTCCCCTTTTGTGGTTGCTGATCACTACTTGGTTCTTTTGGAGTGGATGGAGGAGCCAAACATTTATAATTTTCCTTTCAAGTTCAATCATGCCTGGCTGTTAGATGAAGATTTTGTCAGGATGGTCAGAGCAGAATGGGCCAGCCTGTCTCTCGGAGAACACTCGGATGAGATGGATGTCCTCTCGCAGAAGATCCGGTTGTTAAAAAGAAAGGTAAAAGTTTGGACGTGCAACAAATCTCTGGCTATGAAACATGATCTTATCTCCATTGAATCAGAAATAAAGAATCTATTGGGGTCTTCTGTATCGGGTATCCTCTCTGCACAAGATAATTTTAGGCTCTCCGTTCTAAGGGATAAATTAAAGCTTCTGTTGGATCATGAATTACGTTCAGCCTTGTTGCAAAGTAAGATGACTTGGGAAAATTTGGGGGATGCAAACACGAGATATTTCCATTCTGTGGCATCTGCTCGAAGGAATCAAAATGCCATTTGGGGCCTTCAGGACGATATGGGGAACTTGATTGAAGATGATAAGGGGTTAAAAGAACTTGGTATCAGGTATTTTTCAAAGATTTTTAAGGATGACAATCATACTAACATTGTGGCTCAGCTGAAGGTTATTTATTTATTCCCTTCTTTTATTCTTCAGGAGGAATCTGAGAGCTTCACTTGCCAGATTACCTTGGAGGAAGTGGAACATGCTTTAAAATCTTTCAAGCGGGATAAAAGTCCTGGACCAGACGGATGGCTAGTGGAATTCTTTTTGGCCTTCTTTGACCTTTTGGGAAATGACCTCCCGAAAGTGGTTGAATTCTCTAGACTGAATGGTAGAGTATTACCCTCCTTGAACTCTACCTTCATTGCTCTCATTTCGAAGAAAGAATTGCCTCTTACCTTCGTCGACTTCAGACCCATTTCCCTTTGCAATCTTGTTTACAAACTTATATCCAAAATTGTAGCCTTACGTTTAAATCCATACCTGGATTAGTTTATTTCGCCCCAACAATTTGGTTTTCTAAAGAATAGGCAGATTGTTGAACCCATTGCTATCACTCAAGAGGTCTTACACTCAGTGAAGACTAAAAATAAGTGTGCTTTAATTCTCAAGTTGGACTTGTCAAAAGCTTTTGACAGGGTGAATTGGTATTTTCTTAGACTCATCCTTCTTCAGATTGGAGTCCCCCTGGTGGGGGTCAATTGGATTATGGGCTGTTTATCTTCTGCAAACTTTGCTCTGCTTGTAAATGGTACCTTCTCCAGTTTTTTTCCTGCCTCCAGAGGTATTAGGCAGGGCTGTCCACTGTCTCCCCTGATGTTTATTCTTGTTATAGAGGGGCTTAGTCTTTTGATTGAAGATGCTTGAAACAATGGAAGGATCAAGGGTATAAGTATATCACCCCAGCTTTCTCTTACCCATCTGCTATTTGTTGATGATGTGATTCTCTTCGATTTAGGCAATTTCGAGGAATGGGTTGCTTTCAAAGTCATTCTTGACATTTTTTGTGTAGCCTCAGGTATGTGTATAAACATGGATAAATCCTATATACTTTTCAATAATGTGGATGAGGAGATCTTAAACAGGATCTCTCGTACTCTTTCTTTCAAATATGACCATATCTCCCAGGGTTTCAAGTATTTGGGCTATTTCATTAAGCCTCCTGGATATTTGGTAAAGGATTGGGATTGGCTTGCAAAAAAATTTGAAAGACGAATCCAACACTGGACCCATTGATTTCTCTCCCTTGGGGGTAGACTTGTCCTGTTCAAGGCAGTTCTAACTAGTATGCCTATATACTGGCTAGCTCTTGTTCCCATACCTAAGTCGATTCTAGACAAGCTCAGAAAGTTGATTTTTTCATTCTTATGGGGTTCATCTACTGAAAAAAGGAAGTACCACTCGGTGGACTGGTTGTCACTTTCTCGACCGACCTCCCTTGGAGGTTGGGGTATTAAACATTTGGGCTAGTATAGTCTCTCCTTGCGTTTAAAAAGCTTTTGGATGGCCCTTAATGGGATTGGGATCTAGAATCAAATACTGTCCACAAAATATTTAAAAAATCACCGTGTGGTGACTTGGATTCGCCAAAAGTCTTTTGCTATTAATGGTGTCTTAGTGATTTGGAAGGGCTTTATTCTTACTCTTTCATGGGCTGGAAGATGTCTCTCTTGGCTTGTGGGGAATGGGGTAGGTATTCGCATTGGCTCGGATTCGATTGTGGGCACTGATTCCTTGACTGTTTTCCCTCTGGATCTCCGTGATTATTTAGAGGATTATGGCATCACTTCTCTGGCACATGCCCAAAATTTTTCACCGGAGGCTCAGGGATACTAGCTCACTGCAGAAGATCTAGAATTGGGAGGTGACTGGAAATTATTGTGGGGCAATTTTATCTCGGGGCTCAAACAAGGAAGAATCAGACTAAATCGAAACGACTCTTTGATCTAGACTCACAATCGTCATAATGGGGATATCATTGCTGCTCTGGGGTACGATCTTATTGCTAAACACCTGCATGAGCCCACCTCTAATCAGCCTTAGGTATTGGACCTCCTATGGTCATTCAACATTCCTTCAAAAATTAGGTGCTTTATTTGGCTTGTTGTGAAGAATCGCATTTTAACCTGGGACAATCTCTTGAAACGTGGATGGAAGGGTCCTGGTGTGTGTGCCCTTTGCAGGAAGGGTGAAGACTCAGTGCAACATCTCTTCATTGATTGCATCATGACCAAGAGGGGTTTCTCTACTATATGTGAGCAGTTGTGTTTTCCACCTCTAATAAATTGCTCTGTCAGTTCTTATTTAGAACTTTGGTATAAGAGCTTATTAGCACACTCTGTATTTAGCTATCTGCCTCTCTTTATTTTTTGGAGCATATGGAAAATGAGAAACTGTTGTATTTTTGAAGATAAAAAGGCTTCAGTGTTTGGTATCATATAATAGGTAGAGTCTCTCTTTCACTTATACCCTGTCCCGAAGCTAAAGAAGAAGATAAGATGTATTGGAACCAGTCCACAGATCCATTCTCCTTGTGGCTTCTTCGATGGGGCTGCTACAGAGAACAATGGGGGTGTTGGGTTTGTGCTGCTACTCAGTGACTCACACACACTCAGCTTCTCTCTAGGATGTGGCAAAAGCACAAATACCAGAGCTGAACTTCTTGCTCTTTGGGCTCTTCTTGCAGTATCAAAGCATTTGGGGATCCCTCTCCTTACTATCTTTGGAGACTCCTTAGTCATTATAAATTGGGAAAACAAGAATGCTTCCTTGGACACTCCTTGCTTGGGCCATTGGTGCAATGACATAAGGTCCCTTATGTTTTACTTCTCTCGATTGACAATCAAACATATCTATCGTGAGCATAATCAACAGGCTGATTGTCTCTCAAAGAAGGCTTTGGTTTTAGATCCTGGATTTGGAATCTTTACTGAGTATTTGGACGGCATGATCATTGATCATGGGAACTTTCAGCTTTTTTAAAGCTTGGTGCCGGGACTCAGTCCCTCCTTTTTTTGGCACTTGAACTTCATTTTTCTATTGATAGACTGGATCAAGTCTTCCTTGAAGATACCTTTAGCCTTCTTATTGTGCTCAGGTGGGATTAGCTTGGTGGTCTAACTTTTGATTCATATATCAGCCTGATCTATCTGAGAAAAACGTTCATTGGTTTCTTCTTGCTGAGCATTAGTCTTGTTGCTTGAGAGCTCTTGTTTTCTTTTTGTACATGTAGCAAGGATTGATGGATGCTCCTGTAGTGATCAGAGGGATTCCCAAATGCTGTGTTTTACACAAGATTGAAGCCTGTCTATGAAGGTTGTTTGTATATGATGCCATTTGATTCATAATATGAATATCAAGGTCTGGTATTTTTTCCTCTTGAAAAATAAAAAACCTATTTTTAAGTTTTTGTTTTATGTTAATATGTTAATAGATGTAGTTTAAAAAAAATATGTTAGTAGATGCAGTTTAAAAAAAAAAGGTCGTTAAGTTTGTAGGAGGGCAGATGTTTCTTTGCTATTAGAAGTTAAAGTTTTTGTAATGAGAAAATATATTAAAGAATCTTTATTAAATGTAATATTTGTAGCTCTATTGCAACTTTTTTTTGTCTAATAAAAATTGTTTTTTTTCTTTTTTCTTTTTTTTTTATAATAAAAAATAATAAAATATTTACTTATTATATAAATATATTAATTTTTATATTTAACGTATATCTTATCCACCAAATCCAACACTCTGATTAAGAAGGAATGTATTAGAAGTTAAAGTCTTTGTAATGAGAAAATATATTAAAGACTCTCTTTATTAAATGTAATATTTGTAGCTCTATTGCAACTTTTTTTTTTCTAATAAAAGTTGTTTTTTCTGTATAATAAAAAATAATAAAATATTAACCTATTATGTAAATATATTAATTTTTATATTTAACGAGTATCTTATCCACCAAATCCAACACTCTCATTAAGAAGGAAAGTAAATAGTTCTTATCTGAATGGTGGAATGCCACAAATCTCTACAGCTTGTGGTTTATCCTTCCCAGCTTGTGGTTTTTCTAAATTTTTTTTATGATTTCTCTAATTGTTTTTATTTTAAAAATTTGATATCGTATTTAATAATAATAATACCTGCATTCGTTATTATACTTCTTATTTTCTTTTAAAAATAAATAATACTTGCTCAATTAATCAATATGTACACCATTCTTCGATGAATTATGAGGTGGATGGTAGGTGGTCTAACTCAAACTTTGTAATGTTAGTGGAAGAAGGAGTTGTGCTTTAAAAGGAAATTACAGTTGGCATGAATGTTGTCATATTATATTAATGGGTAGTTTTAAATTATAATTTCGGAATAGGTTTTATGGTTGTACAATTCCAACAGCTACTTTTTAAGTTAGTGGGTGGTTTCTATTTTTTTTAAATGTGTGAATGTATAATTTTTTTATGACTTTTATCATAAGAAAGTTGACTTTGAACATTTAGATTCAATAATTAACACTAAATAAATAATTAAAAATCATGTTTAACAATAAATGATTAATTAATTTTATATTGTTCATATTGGTATATAGGTTTGAACTAAGTTTGAAGGGATATCTTAATTAGTAAGACATGCACATGCTCTCCTAAAAAAGGGGGAGGTCACAAGTTTGAGCTTTGAGTCTTTCTAAGGCCAGGACTTCTTTCTAAAGGCCGATGGTTTACCTCCATTACCATCCATGAAACATGAGAAAGAACTGGTGGGTTTTCTAATCACTTATTCCCATGTGTGAAAAAAAAGTTTCAACCCAAAAGATATTTCCTTGGAGTTCCATTCACATAGAATACAATCAAGATTTTTGGGGTAAGCAAAAAAGTTTGTTATTGATTTAGTTAGTCAACAAAATTACTTAAATTTTGTAATAATTTTATGTTTTAAAATTTCTAGTAGGCGTAACAGTGAAGAACATGTGTTTCCTCCTAGGAGGTCATAAGTTTAAATCCAGGTGGGGGTAGGGTATGTACACCTATATAGACTTTAGCAGTTGCATCGTTGCATGGACGTGGGTCCCTTATCCCACAAACAAGGGGGTCTCATACACCTTCAAAATAAGTTAAAAAATGTGATTTTGAAAGTTGGTGTTAAACTCATAGAGTTCATAATAAGATTTATGACAATACAAAGAGCATCCAAAACAAAGTTTACATGTGTAAATTACGATCTTGGGAAGTTAATATATCAATTAGGATTCCCAAGGTGGTTTGGAATTTATTTTCTCACCTCGTCTCCTACAATTAGGGTTTTTGGATCTTGTGGTTTTTGTTTATTAGTGTTTGGATCATTGTGTTGAAATACAGTTTCATGGTATTGTTATGGGCATTTTGAGAATGAGCATAGTATCTACATCCCTTCTTAGAAATTGCTACCATCACTCTAGCCATTGTATTTGTACAACATTTTTCAGCATTCTTTGAGTAATGAAGTAAGTGTCACGTCCCCTCCCATATACCAGCAAGGGAACGCGGACATGTTGATATCGATCCAGGCAAACTAAGCCCCATGAACATAAATATAAAATTGCATTGAAATGAAACATACACAGATGCATGAATTATTGACATACAATGGAAGAAAAATCCATTCATTCACAGCATTTAACATGTTCATATTAATCAATCAACACATACAATTGCAAAGATAAAATAGACAAGAGATACTTATCTTAGAAGAAGTTTGTCCCGCAACGAGCTACGTTGTTGCAACATTCCACCCAACCATAGGCTAGTGTGCTCATTAATATCTTAGCAACACTGCCACCCCCGAGCTGGGCATGATTCCCACAAGGAATAAGGGAACACTAGCAGACTCACACATAGCCAAGGATTTATCAAAATTCAACCAAGCCAACACAGTTGGGTTTATCAGGCTGCAAAGGAGATGGAAAGGCTGACTGCTAAGCTAGTGAGATCAACCACAGAGCTATAGACACCTGCACCAGATCTAGCATGGCTTCTAAAACACCTACACACCCAACACAAGGAAGCATCCCCTTCTCTACTACACAGTCCCTTAGGCTATGCCTTCCCAATCAGTGCTATTCAGGGTGTGCAAAGAAGAAAACCAACCCCCTAGATCTATCTGTGAGGTTCCTTCTCACACTAGGTTTATCAAGCTAGTTCAAACCCCATTTCCACTCCCAAACCAGTTAAGATCAAAGCAAAAGATGCACATACAACAGAATACAAAATTCAGGGTTGAGGAAAAACGGTTTCAAAAACAAAATGAATTATCAAGATGGGTAAAAACAACCCCTTAGCAGCAACTCCATTTCCACAGTCGTTTATGGCCCTAACATGGCCAAAACGAACTCAACAACACACAAAATTCGTGGGTCTCTTCTCCCACTCGTTGGCATTACCAAAAACGATTTTCCCTGCCGGGTAACGAGGAAAACAACCACAAAAACGCCCAGCAAAGATCTCAGCCACTAACTATTAGCAAAACAACTTCCCAGCCATGGGGAAAAACACAGGAAACTGCAAAAACGTGAATGAGAGTGCCCAGGAGCTCCAAAAAAATGCGGGGAAGACAAAAACATGGATGCATGAAGAAATGGGCAACATTGTTGTCGGGGTCTGCCACTTTTTGTTTTCCCATGTGGGTGGATGGAAAGGCCGGGGGTTCGCCCCTTTATATGGGAGGGCCTTAGTCAGCCCATTTGCGCTCTCGGAGAAGAAGGAAAGCAAAATCACATAAAGTGCATGAAGGGAAAATCAGGTATGTGTTGGGGCGTGACATTTACATGGAACGTGTTGAGGCTCTGTGTTCGAGGGCTCTTATCGACAGACTGGAGTACTGTCATTTGGGGAAGAAATAGTGGATTACTTGGGCTACATAACACTGGAAGCCCCTTCTCTCCTATGTGCCCACGATCAGTTTGCTCGCAAAGGGATGGCTGGTGTTTGTTTTCCTAGAAGACGCGCATGCATCGGCCATACTGGACTCACTCTGGAGAATTAGAGCTGGTTCTCTGGTCCTCAGTCGATGGCACGCTCATTTTGACCCCTTGCGGGAGAGGGTTAGGAAAAGGCACTTGTGGGTCTTGCTCCCTACTCTTCCCTTTCCACTGTGGAGCCGAGGTATTTTGGAGGGCATTGCCAATACCATTGGTCGGTTTGTTGTTGTGGAGGATGACTTTATGCAATCTTATGATAAGAGAATGGCAAAGATTTTGGTCGAATTGGACATCACTAATGGTCTCCCTACAGAAATTGAAATCCTTTTCCTTGACCGTCTGTTCACTCAGCGCTTGGATTACCTCAACATTCCTTTTCGCTGCAGTAGATGCAGGGATGTGGGTCACTTGAGAAGGGAATGTCTGGTTTTACTCCATGGTGCAGTCAGCCCAAGTACACGGCTCTCTCCTTCCGTGCGACAGTCGGCTCCTTCTTACTTGGGATGTACTCTGCTCGAACACCCTCTCCGAATCAGGCTCCTCTGTCAAAAGGTATTTACTCTCATGCTTGCTCGTTTTTTGGGGATGTGTCTGATCAGGAACTTTTGCTTTTGGATAATTTGGAGGGTAACATCTCTCTCCCTTCATCTAATGTGGGTATTAAGCCTGTCGATTCTCATATTACCTCAGTATACGAGACCACCTTTGCCGCCTCTGTTGAACCATCCTTACCATAGTCATCAAAATTTCCTTCTTCTGATCTTGCTCCTCTTACTACTTTCGAGCCGGGTTCTATCTTCTTAGCCAACGATTTTCCTCCTCTGGTGAGAGCAGGCTCTCCTGTCACTACTACCCCTCCCTGCAATCCTGTCTCTTCTCCTTCTTTCGCTGACCCCTCTCTTCAAAACTCGTTGGAGATTTTCTCCGCAAAAATTCCTATTTCACCCTCTGTCCTTTCGCTGATTCCATACGTTTTGAAAACGTAACTATTCGCAAGAAAAAGAAAGCCTCTATTCTGGTGTCGAACTTGGTCCCAAGGGCTCAATCCTATACTCCTTTGTCCACCAGATTAAAAAATGTGGCGAGGAACTCATCTGCCTCCTCTCCTCGGGTTCTTAGATATTTGTCACCCATTACCAATGGTTCTTAATGAAAATTATCTGTAATGTTCCCAAAAGTGACATGCATGCAAACCCTAAAAATGACATGCATACAAACCCTAAAAGTGAGATGCATGCGAACCCTAAAAATGACATGCATGCCATCCCAACATTATTTTAATGATGCATGCACCATTTAAGTCTCCCTCCGCATGCATGCAAGTCAACGACAAATTAGAAGATAAAGTGACATGCATGCAAGTCAACGACAAATTATAAGATAAAGTGACCTAATTAGGTCAAAGATTAGGGTTTTACGTAGTTGAACTTTATAAATAGAGGAGAAAGCAAGAGGAGACTTCACTTTGGATTATTATTATTTTGGGAGCTCTTGGATAGCAGCACAGCGTGCAGCACAGCAGTTGGGGTTGGAGACGGAGTCTTCAGCTAACAGGATTTCGGCAGTGAAACATCTGTCCTAGTCTTATTCCGGGTAAGCCATATAGGTTCACCACTTGTTCTTCATTCATTCATCAGTTATAGCAGACGGACAAGCTCAGAAAGTTTCAGCCCGAACGAACCTCTCCTCCTACAAAAACGTCACCTTCAGTTTGGAGGGTTTTTACGGTGCTGTGGGGCAGTGACACGAGAGGAAAAGAGCATTATTAGACCACCCATCCAGATCCTTATGCATGCAGTTATCTCTGGAGTCATTATCAGCCAGAATATTAGTGTTAAGTGTTAATTTCTCTCTACAAACCTATAACCCTAATTCAGCTATATTTTAGGGCATTTTTGCATGGCGAGTTTGCATGCCCAGTTATTTTGCAAATTTGTATGAGATTGAGTGTGCGAGTCAGCACTATCATAGAACATTAGAGAATATCAGTATTTGGGATATTTCAGTGGTATTAGAGCATAATCTTGGCTAGATGTGGGCACATAGCAATTGAATAAAAGTGCATGTTGATACATGTGTGTACATGCAAATGCATGTCAATGATGTTGGTGAAGTGCATGTCAGAATAAAGGTTTTTCTCTGCCAGCTTGTGAGAACATGAGGAAAATGAGAAGGATCTTGACTGGAAATGGGCAGAGGTTAGCAGTACTTCAACACTTGCCTCGATATCAGGAGTATCTAGCCTTGGGTGATGATGTATGTGCAGCATTGTCCTTTCAAGATTATTACACCATCAAGTTCGAGATCCGGCCCAAGGATTTGGATGAGGATCTCCTTAAAGACATAGTAGGTGATAAGGAAGTATTGGCTGGAGAAAAGATAGGCGATGACTCAGTTAATGTGTCTCAAGAAAGGAAAATGATTGAGACCAAAGAAATTGAAACTGAAAAGCCCCTTACCCCGAAACTAAACTCAGCAGCCTCCTCCAGTGGTAGTCCTGTTGAAGGAGAATCATCATCAAAAGAAGTGGAACCTACAACGAGAACAAGATGAAGAAAGTATGCTTGCATCGATCCAAAACTATCAAAAGATGAGAGGAAACATGTTATGGCTACAAGAAGGAAATCTGAAGCAGCTGTAGAAGTACAGGAAAGGGAAAGCCCTAAACATGGACTTTATAACTCTATAGTGGTGGATGCTCAATCTCAGATAAGACTTGCAGGATTGGATGCACAATCTCAGATAAGACTTGCAGGATTGGATGCACAATCTCAGACAAGAGTTGAAGTGATTTCCTCTGTTAATCAACATGAAGATTCTAGTAAGCTCATATTTGGTGTTTTGGAGACAGCAAAGGGGAACCATATGAGTGCTTCAGTGCCGAGCTCAGGGAAGCAGTAGGAGAGAGAATCTTCTGGATTACCAGGAGTTTCAGGATTGCGTGCAAGTAACATGGAAAAGTGGATTGTTACTGACAATAAACAAATGTTGGATGGTCAAAAAGCTGAGGATCCGATACCAGATACTCAAGAAACAGATGGAAAGAAGCCAATCAGTACATCTCATTTGATGGAATCAGCCAATACACTAGTAGGGTCCCGTGTGGATGCACCTTTGTCTACATCATCGAATAGGAACCAGATGGTCAGGTTGCCGAATGGGGAATATATTGGTTTTGAGACATTCTTGCAGGTGGCTAGGAATTTGAAGTCGATGGGACAAACTGGCAGGGTTTTAACAAAACCAATGAGGGTTGAAAGCTCTACGGCTGGTTCAGAATCTATTAGTGAGAAAAATGTAAGTGAATCTTATTCTCAGCCTACAGGTGCATTCACTTCACAGCCTCAGGTTGGTCCTGATGCTCAATGGAAAGCAAGTTCTTCAGCAATTATTAGAAATGGAGCCTTAATACCTAGTTCTAGATTTCAAGGTGGGAGTCAAAACTCAGGAGTTGATGAAGAAGAAAAAGATAGCTCACCAGAGGATTCTTCAGTTTTTCCTTCCAAGGTAGAGTACACTACAGTGGAGAAATGGATACTTGACCAGCGTAAAAGGAAACACCTTGAGGAACAAAATTGGGCACAGAAGCAGAGAAAGACAGAGGAAAAGATTGCAGTTTGCTTTCATCAGTTAAAGGAGGTTGTTAGTTCATCCGATGATATTTCGGCCAAAACTAAGCGTGTCATTGAACTTAAAAAGCTTCAGTTGCTTCAACTCCAGAGGAGGTTACGCAGGGATTTCTTACATGATTTTTTCAAGCCAATCACGTCTGATATTGATAACTTAAGAACAATGAAGAAAAATAAACCTGGAAGACGCATGAAGTAGTTAGAAAGACTTGAACTGAAAATGAAGGAGGAACGACAAAGGCGAATCCGAGAGAGGCAGAAAGAATTTTTCAGTGAACTAGAAACTCACAAGGAAAGGATGGAGGATTGGTACAAGATTAAGAGAGAACGCTACAAAGGTTTCAATCGTTTTGTCAAGGAATTCCATAAAAGAAAAGACAGAGCACATCGCGAGAAGGTTGAAAGGTTCCAACGGGAGAAGATCAACCTTTTGAAGAACAATGATGTGGAAGGGTATCTTCGGATGGTGCAGGATGCAAAATCAGATCGTGTAAAGCAGCTTTTAAAAGAGACTGAACGATAACTTCAGAAGCTTGGACTGAAACTTCAAGAGCAGAAAGTGAGGGCAAAGCACCTTGAAGATGAAATGGATGAGACTCGAATGGGTAGTGAAGCCAATGAAAATGACCTGGGTTCTGTTGCCACAGAAGGGAATGATCAAGGACAACATTATCTGGAAAGCAATGAGAAATACTACCTCATGGCTCACAGTGTGAAAGAAAATATCTATGAGCAACTGTGCACATTGGAAGGTGGCAAATTAAGTGAATATCAGATGAATGGTCTGAGATGGCTGGTATCATTATACAACAATCATCTGAATGGAATATTGGCAGATGAAATGGGACTTGGAAAGACATTGCAGGTTATAACTTTTCTATACACTATTATGCAGTTCGTGGATCTAGGTTTGAAGACTGCCCTTATTGTGACACCAGTGAATGTTCTACATAACTGGAGATAAGAATTTGCCAAGTGGCGACCTTTCGATTTGGACCCATTACCAGTTTTCATGCTTGAGGATGTTTCTAGGGAGAACACCGAGAGAGAAAAGTTATTAACAAAATGGAAGAAAAAAGGTGGAGTTCTACTGATAGGCTATGCATCATTTCGAAACTTATCTTTAGGAAAATATGTGAAAGAAAAGTCTGTTACAGATGATATTTGTAAGGCTTTGCAGAGTGGTCCTGATTTACTCATTTGTGATGAGGCACACATGATTAAAAACACAAAGGCTGATATAACTCAGGCATTAAAACAAGTGAAGACCCAACGCAGAATTGCATTGAGCGGTTCTCCTTTACAAAATAATTTGATGGAATACTATTGTACGGTGGACTTTGTAAGAGAAGGATTTATGGGAAAACAACCAGAGTTCAGAAACCGGTTCCAAAATCCTATAGAAAATGGGCAGCATGCTAATTCAACCGCAAATGACGTGAAAAGAATGAATCAGAGATCACATGTCTTATATGAACAGTTAAAAGGTTTTGTACAACGTATGGGCATGAATGTGATGAAGGATGAGCTTCCTCCAAAACGTGTATGTGTGATATCTGTCAAACTTTCTCCATTACAGCGGCAGTTATACATCAGATTCTTAGAAGTTCATGGGTTTATCAAGAATGACAAGAATGCATTTGTAAAAGGGGCACATAGGAAATGCTTCTTCAATGCATACCATTCCTTAGCCAAGATATGGAATCATCCAGGGTTACTGCAAATAGCCAAAGAAGACAGAGACTCTCGACAAGGTGATGACATAATTGAGAATTTCATTTTGGACAGTAGCTTCAGCGATGATGATACAGATCAAGACTTCTTGAATGGAGATAAGTTGAAAGGAAAAGTGGACGGGACAAGCAGAAACAAAGACAATGATGTTTTGGAAGAGGTGGCCCCACAAGCTGATAAGTGGTGGGAGGACATTATTCCAGATAAAGCTTATGAAAAAACTGATTATAGTGGTAAGATGGTCTTGTTGCTAGATCTCCTCACCATGAGCCCTGAGCGAGGTGACAAGGCACTGGTTTTCAGCTAGAGCTTGAGTACATTAGATCTCATTGAGTCATTCTTGACAAAATTACCTCGACATGGAAAGAAAGACGAATACTGGAGGCAGGGAAAAGAATGGTACAGGCTTGATGGACACACAAGTGGAGCTCAAAGGAAAAAACTAGTAGAGAAATTTAATAATCCTTCAAACAAAAAGGTCCAGTGTGTTTTAATATCAACTAGAGCTGGATCATTGGGTATAAATCTTCCGGCAGCCAATCGTGTGATAATTGTGGATGGTTCCTGGAATCCAACACATGATCTTCAGGCTCTTTTCCGTGTATGAAGATTTGGACAGACAAAGCATGTTTATGCCTATCGCTTGGTTGCACATGGAACAATGGAGGAAAAAATCTATAAGCGGCAGGTAGCAAAGGAGGGTCTTGCAGCAAGAGTTGTTGATAAGCAACAGGTTCATAGGTCCATGACTAAAGAGGAAGTCTTACTTCTATTCAATCTTGAAGATAATGACAATACTGTCAATAATACTGATGGAACGAGAGAGATTAAGAGTTGGTGTCCTATTGAGTGGGCAATTCTTGGGAAGACATTCCTAGCCAAGAGTATAATTCCACAAGAGCCTTCAGATATTTGGGAAGAAATATGTGCAAGTTTGCATTGGGATCCAGGTGGAAGACCTTATGAGGGATGGATATAGTGTTTACTAATGGCGTTACTTGGGAGTCTACATGATGCTCCTTGTGTCGATACTACGCAGGGTAGCGGCGGATGCATTTTGACCTCTGCAATTCTTAGATTGATTTGGGACCTTGGGATTACAGTGACTGACCGTTTAGTGATTGCTAGAGGGTGCTTTCAGGAGGTCTCTGGTGATTGTACCGTACAGTGCAGTGTTTTGAGTAGAGGGTGCTGCAGATCTCCTAGGATAATTTGGGACCCTGGGATCATCCCCGGATTCAGTTGGTTCAGTTGATTGATTGTGGATTTGCGTTCGCATTGCTTGAGGACAAGCAATCTTTGGCAAGGGAGGACTGTAATGTTCCCAAAAGTGACATGCATGCAAACCCTAAAAATGACATGCATAAAAACCCTAAAAGTGAGATGCATGCGAACCCTAAAAATGACATGCATGCCATCCCAGCATTATTTTAATGATGCATGCACTATTTAAGTCTCCCTCCGCAT
>LPNX010223575.1:135456-159335 GCA_001517045.1 Pseudotsuga menziesii
GACGGAGTCTACAACTAACAGGATTTCGGCAGTGAAACATCTGTCCTAGTCTTATTCCGGGTAATCCATACAGGTTCACCA
Source organism: Pseudotsuga menziesii (assembly GCA_001517045.1). Classification (NCBI taxonomy): domain Eukaryota; kingdom Viridiplantae; phylum Streptophyta; class Pinopsida; order Pinales; family Pinaceae; genus Pseudotsuga; species Pseudotsuga menziesii. Next base: position 135,538 of record LPNX010223575.1, read on the forward strand.
CTTGTTCTTCATTCATTCATCAGTTATAGCAGACGGACAAGCTCAGAAAGTTTCAGCCCGAACGAACCTCTCCTCCTACAAAAACGTCACCTTCAGTCTGGAGGGTTTTTACGATGCTGTGGGGCGGTGACACGAGAGGAAAAGAGCATTATTAGACCACCCATCCAGATCCTTATGCATGCAGTTGTCTCTGGAGTCATTATCAGCCAGAATATTAGTGGTAAGTGTTAATTTCTCTCTGCAAACCTATAACCCTAATTCAGCTATATTTTAGGGCATTTTTGCATGGCGAGTTTGCATGCCCAGTTATTTTGCAAATTTGTATGAGATTGAGTGTGCGAGTCAGCACTATCATAGAACATTAGAGAATATCAGTATTTGGGATATTTCATTATCTCCCTAAATGTTAGCGGCATGGGGGGCTCGGCTAAACAAAATAACTTTCATCATCTTCTCACGTCTATCTCTCCTAACATCATTCTCCTACAAGAAACCATGAGCATCACTTATCCTGCTCTTTTAGCATTCTCCAAGCTCCGTCCTGGATGGGAGTTTTGTGCTATCAATTCCAAGGGTCTCTCAGGAGGTATTCTCTTGGGATGGAACCCCCTCAGGGTGCGGTGCAAGGCCTATAAAACTTTGGCGGGCATCCTTCTAAAGGCTCGTTTCAGGAGCACTCATTTTTCCCTCTCTATTTTGAATTGTTATGGCCCCTACCTCCACCGTGATGTTTTTTGGAACGCAGTTGCTCGAGGTGGTCTCCTTTCCTTACCTAATCTGATACTCGCGGGGGATCTAAATCTTACTCTTAATGTGTCTGAAATTTGGGGAAGCAAAGCCCAAATCGATCCTCTTGGGTTGTTCTTCACTCAACTCTTTGTTGATTTCAATCTAGTGGATATCACTCCTTCTTATGCAAGGCCTACCTGGAGAAATGGTAGGACTAGGGAGGAGGGCATCTGTAAAAGACTTGACAGATTCTTAATTTCCTTGAACTTGATTGACCTGCTCCTTCGGCATAGGGTTTGGTCCTCCCCTTCTGTGGTTGTTGATCACTACCCGGTTCTTTTGGAGTGGATGGAGGAGCCAAACATTTATAATTTTCCTTTGAAGTTCAATCATGCCTGGCTACCAGATGAAGAATTTGTCAGGATGGTCAGAGCAGAATGGGCCAGCCTGTCTCTCAGAGAACACTCGGATGACATGGATGTCCTCTCGTAGAAGATCCGATTGTTAAAAAGAAAGGTAAAAGTTTGGACGTGCAACAAATCTCTGGCTATGAAACATGATCTTATCTCCATTGAATCATAATAAAGAATCTATTGGGGTCTTCTGTATTGGGTATCCTCTCTGCATAAGATAATTTCAGTCTCTCCATTATGAGGGATAAATTGAAGCTTCTATTGGATCATGAATTACGTTCAGCCTTGTTGCAAAGTAGGATGACTTGGGAAAATCTGGGGGATGCAAACACGAAATATTTCCATTCTATGGCATATGCTCGAAGGAATCAAAATGCCATTTGGGGCCTTTAGGACGATATGGGGAACTTGATTGAAGATGATAAGGGGTTAAAAGAACTTGGTATCAGGTATTTTTCAAAGATTTTTAAGGATGACAATCATACTAACATTGTGGCTCAGCTGAAGGTTATTTATTTATTCCCTTCTTTTATTCTTCAGGATGAATCTGAGAGCTTCACTTGCCAGCTTACCTTGGAGGAAGTGGAACATGCTTTAAAATCCTTCAAGCGGGATAAAAGCCCTGGACTAGACGGATGGCCGGTGGAATTCTTTTTGGCCTTCTTTGACCTTCTGGGAAATGACCTCCCAAAAGTGGTTGAATTCTCTAGACTGAATGGTAGAGTATTACCCTCCTTGAACTCTACCTTCATTGCCCTCATTCCAAAGAAAGAATTGCCTCTTACCTTCGCCGACTTTAGACCCATTTCCCTTTGCAATCTTGTTTACAAACTTATATCCAAAATTGCAGCCTTACGTTTAAAGCCATACTTGGATTAGTTTATTTCGCCCCAACAATTTGGTTTTCTAAAGAATAGGCAGATTGTTGAACCCATTGCTATCACTCAAGAGGTCTTACACTCAGTGAAGACTAAAAATAAGTGTGCTTTAATTCTCAAGTTGGACTTGTCAAAAGATTTTGACAGGGTGAATTGGTATTTTCTTAGACTCATCCTTCTTCAGATTGGAGTCCCCCTGGTGGGGGTCAATTGGATTATGGGCTGTTTATCTTCTGCAAACTTTGCTCTGCTTGTAAATGGTACCTTCTCTATTTTTTTTCCTGCCTCCAGAGGTATTAGGCAGGGCTGTCCACTGTCTCCCCTGATGTTTATTCTTGTTATAGAGAGGCTTAGTCTTTTAATTGAAGATGCTCGGAACAATGGAAGGATCAAGGGTATAAGTATATCAGCCTAGCTTTCTCTTACCCATATGCTATTTGTTGATGATGTGATTCTCTTCGGTTTAGGCAGTTTCGAGGAATGGGTTGCTTTCAAAGTCATTCTGGACAATTTTTGTGCAGCCTTAGGTATGTGTATAAACATGGATAAATCCTATATACTTTTCAATAATGTGGATGAGGAGATCTTAAACAGGATCTCTTGTACTCTTTCTTTCAAATATGACCATATCTCCCAGGGTTTCAAGTATTTGGGCTATTTCATTAAGCCTCTTGGATATTTGGTAAAGGATTGGCATTGGCTTGTAAAAGTTTTTGAAAGATGAATCCAACACTGGACCCATCGATTTCTCTCCCTTGGGGGTAGACTTGTCCTGTTCAAGGCAGTTCTAACTAGTATGCCTATATACTGGCTGGCTCTTGTTCCCATACCTAAGTCAATTCTAGACAAGCTCAGAAAGTTGATTTTTTCATTCTTATGGGGTTCATTTGCTGAAAAAAGGAAGTACCACTTGGTGGACTAGTTGTCACTTTCTCGACCTACCTCCCTTGGAGGTTGGGGTATTAAACATTTGGGCTAGTATAGTCTCTCCTTGCATTTAAAAATATTTTGGATGGCCCTTAATGGGACTGGGATCTAGAATTAAATACTGTCCACAAAATATTTAAAAAATCACTCTGTGGTGACTTGGATTCGCCAAAAGTCTTTTGCTGTTAATGGTGTCTTAATGATTTGGAAGGGCTTTATTCTTACTCTTTCATGGGCTGGAAGATGCCTCTCTTGGCTCGTGGGGAATGGGGCAGGTATTCGCATTGGCTCGGATTCGATTGTGGGCACTGATTCCTTGACTGTTTTCCCTCTGGATCTCCATGATTATTTGGAGGATTATGGCATCACTTCTCTGGCACATGCCCGAAATTTTTCATCGGAGGCTCAGGGATACTGGCTCGTTGCAGAAGATCTGGAATTGGGAGGTAACTGGAAATTACTGTGGGGCAATTTTATCTCAGGGCTCAAACAAGGAAGAATCAGACTAAATCGAAACAACTCTTTGATCTAGACTCACAATCATCATAATGGGGATATCACTGCTGCTCTGGGGTGCGATCTTATTGCTAAACACCTGCATGAGCCCACCTCTGATCAACCTCAGGTATTGGACCTCCTATGGTTGTTCAACATTCCTTCAAAAATTAGGTGCTTTATTTGGCTCGTTGTGAAGAATTGCATTTTAACCTGGGACAATCTCTTGAAACGTGGATGGAAGGGTCCTGGTGTGTGTGCCCTTTGTAGGAAGGGTGAAGACTCAGTGCAACATCTCTTCATTGATTGCATCATGACCAAGAGGGTTTTCTCTACTATATGTGAGCAGTTGTGTTGTCCACCTCTAATAAATTGCTCTGTCAGTTCTTATTTAGAACTTTGGTATAAGAACTTATTAGCACACTCTGTTTTTAGCTATCTGCCTCTCTTTATTTTTTGGAGCATATGGAAAATGAGAAACTGTTGTATTTTTGAAGATAAAAAGGCTTTAGTGTTTAGTATCATACAATAGGTAGAGTCTCTCTTTCACTTATACCCTGTCCCAAAGCTAAAGAAGAAGATAAGATGTATTGGAACCAGTCCACAGATCCATTCTCCTTGTGGCTTCTTCGATGGGGCTGCTACAGAGAACAATGGGGGTGTTGGGTTTGTGCTGCTACTCAGTGACTCACACACTCTTAGCTTCTCTCTAGGATGTGGCAAAAGCACAAATGCCAGAGCTGAACTTCTTGCTCTTTGGGCTCTTCTTGCAGTATCAAAGCATATGGGGATCCCTCTTCTTACTATCTTTGGAGACTCCTTAGTCATTATAAATTGGGAAAACAAGAATGCTTCCTTGGACTCTCCTTGCTTGGGCCATTGGTGCAATGACATAAGGTCCCTTGTGTTTTACTTCTCTCGGTTGACAATCAAGCATATCTATCGTGAGCATAATCAACAGGCCGATTGTCTCTCAAAGAAGGCTTTGGTTTTAGATCCTGGATTTGGAATCTTTACTAAGTATTTGGATGGCATGATCATTGATCATGGGAACTTTCAGCTTTTTTAAAGCTTGGTGCCAGGACTCAGTCCCCTCTTTTTTGGCACTTGAACTTCATTTTTCTATTGATAGACTAGATCGAGTCTTCCTTGAAGAGGCCTTTAGCCTTCTTATTGTGCTCAGGTGGGATTAGCTTGGTGGTCTAACTTTTGATTCATATATCAGCCTGATCTATCTGAGAAAAACGTTCATTGGTTTCTTCTTGAAGAGCGTTAGTCTTGTTGCTTGAGAGCTCTTGTTTTTTCTTTTTGTACATGTAGCAAGGATTGATGGATGCTCCTGTAGTGATCATAGGGATTCCCAAATGCTGTGTTTTAACAAGATTGAAGCCTGTCTATGAAGGCTGTTTGTATATGATGCCCTTTCATTCATAATATGAATATCAAGGTCTGGTATTTTTTCCTCTTGAAAAAAAACCTATTTTTAAGTTATTGTTTTATGTTAATATGTCAATAGATGTAGTTAAAAAAAAATATGTTAGTAGATGCAGTTTTAAAAAAAAGGTCGTTAAGTTTGTAGGAAGGCAGAAGTTTCTTTGCTATTAGAAGTTAAAGTTTTTGTAATGAGAAAAGATATTAAAGACTCTCTTTATTAAATGTGATATTTGTAACTCTATTGCAACTTTTTTTTGTCTAATAAAAGTTTTTTTTATTTTATAATAAAAATAATAAAATATTAACATATTATATAAATATATTTATGTTTAACGTATATCTTATCCACCAAATCCAACACTCTCATTAAGAAGGAAAGTAAATAGTTCTTATCTAAATGATGGAATGCCACAAATCTCTACAGCTTGTGGTTTATCCTTCCCACCGAAATATACAATACCTTTTCATTTTTCTAATTTTTTTTTTTTATGATTTCTCTAATTGTTTTTATTTTAAAAATTTGATATCATATTTAATAATAATACCTGCATTTGTTATTATACTCCTTCTTTTCTTTTAAAAATAAATAATACTTGCTCAATTAATCAATATGTACACCATTCTTCGATGAATTATGAGGTGGATGGTAGGTGGTCTAACTCAAACTTTGTAATGTTAGTGGAAGAAGGAGTTGTGCTTTAAAAGGAAATTACAGTTGGCATGAATGTTGTCATATTAAATTAATGGGTAGTTTTAAATTATAATTTTGGAATAGGTTTTATGGTTGTACAATTCCAACAACTACTTTTTATGTTAGTGGGTGGTTTCTCAATTCCAACAACTACTTTTTATGTTAGTGGGTGGTTTCTATTTTTTTTTATGTTAGTGGGTGGTTTCTATTTTTTTAAATGTGTGAATGTATAATTTTTTTAATGACTTTTATCATAAGAAAGTCGACTTTGAACATTTAGATTCAGTAATTAAAAATTATGTTTAACAATAAATAAATAATTAATTTTATATTGTTCATATTGGTATATAGGTTTGAACTAAGTTTGAAGGGATATTTTAATTAGTAAGATGTGCACACGCTCTGCTAAAAAAGGGGAAGTCACAAGTTTGAGCCTTGAATCTTTCTGAGGTTAAGACTTTTTTCTGAAGGCCGATGGTTTACCTCTATTACCATCCATGAAACATGAGAAAGTACTAGTGGGTTTTCTAATCAGTTATTCCCATGTGCAAAAAAAAAAAAATTCAACCCAAAAGATATTTCCTTGGAGTTCCATTCACATAGAATACAATCAACTTTTTTGGGGTAAGCAAAAAAGTTTGTTATTGATTTAGTTAGTCAACAAAATTACTTAAATTTTGTAATAATTTTATAAGTTTTAAAATTTCTACAACTCTAGTAGGTGTAACAGTGAAGAACATGTGTTTCCTCCTAGGAGGTCATAAGTTTAAATCCAGATGGGGGTAGGGTATGTACACCTATATAAACTTTAGCAATTACATCGTTGCACGGACGTGGGTCCCTTATCCCACAAACAAGGGGGTCTCATACACCAAATTGGTGTCTGCCTTGGTTGTGACCTTCAAAATAAGTTAAAAAATGTGATTTTGAAAGTTGGTGTTAAACTTATAGAGTTCATAATAAGATTTATGACAATACAAAGAGCATCCAAAACAAAGTTTACATGTGTAAATTACGATATTGGGAAGTTAATATATCAATTAGGATTCCCAAGGTGGTTTGGAATTTATTTTCTCACCTCGTCTCCTACGATTAGGGTTTTTGGATCTTGTGGTTTTTGTTTATTAGTGTTTGGATCATTGTGTTGAAATACAGTTTCATGGTATTGTTATGGGCATTTTGTGAAAGAGCATAGTATATGCATCCCTTCTTAGAGATTGCTACCATCACTCTAGCCATTGTATTTGTACAACATTTTTCAGCATTCTTTGAGTAATGAAGTAAGTGTCACGTCCCCTCCCGTATACCAGCGAGGGAACGCGACCATGTTGTTATCGATCCAGGCAAACTAAGCCCCGTGAACATAAATATAAAATTGCATTGAAATGAAACACACACAGATGCATGAATTATTGACATACAATGGAAGAAAAATCCATTCATTCACAGCATTTAACATGTTCATATTAATCAATCAGCACATACAATTGCAGAGATAAAATAGACAAGAGATACTTATCTTAGAAGAAGTTTTTCCTACAACCAACTACGTTGCTGCAACGTTCCACCCAACCATAGGCCAGTGTGCTCATCAATATTTTAGCAACACTGCCACCCCCGAGCTGGGCATGATTCCCACAAGGAATAAGGGAACACTAGCAGACTCACACATAGCCAAGGATTTATCAAAATTCAACCAAGCCAACACAGTTGGGTTTATTAGGCTGCAAAGGAGATGGAAAGGCTGATTGCTAAGCTAGTTAGATCAACCACAGAGCTATAAACACCTGCACCATATCTAGCCTGGCTTCTAAAACACCTACATACCCAACACAAGGAAGCATCCCCTTCTCTGCTACATAGTCCCTCAAGCTATGCCTTCCCAATCAGTGCTATTCAAGGTGTGCAAAGAAGAAAACCAACCCCCTAGATTTGTCTATGAGGTTCCTTCTCACACTAGGTTTATTAAACTAGTTCAAACCCCATTTCCACTCCCAAACCAGTTCAAATCAAAGCAAAATATGCACACACAGCAAAATACAAAATTCGGGGTTGAGGAAAAACGGTTTCGGAAACAAAACGAATTATCAAGATGGGTAAAAACAACCTCTTAGCAGCAACTCGATTTCAACAGTCGTTTATGGCCCTAACATGGCCAAAACGAACTCAACAACACACAAAATTCGTGGGTCTCTTCTCCCACTCACTGGTATTACCAAAAATGATTTTACCTACCAGTTAATGAGGAAAACAACCACAAAAACGCCCAGCAGAGATCTCAACCACTGACTATTAGCAAAACAACTTCCCAGCCATGGGGAAAAACACAGGAAACTGCAAAAACGTGAATGAGAGTGCCTAGGAGCTCCAAAAAAACGCGGGGAAGACAAAAACATGGATGCATGAAGAAATGGGCAGCATTTTTGGGCAATAGCTTGCCCCAAAAGTCAAAAATCGTTTTCCCAAAAATGGCTGTTTCCTCAAATTCGAATTTGGACTGCCATACCTTTCCCATCCCATGCAATAACTAACTCAACGAATTTCTGGCATAATTAAATGATTGGGCACAAGAGACAAAATGGGTAGTTGACAGTTTGATGGGTTCTCCCTTTTGCATTTGGATTTTCCCCATTGGCCCAAAGGTTTGAATATTCTGCCCCCTTATCCTTAGGAAATCATGCCCCCATCTCATTATTGTTGCATTGACATAGATGGTTGTGGGTTTTTAATTAAGTTGCATATTTACATGATGTCCAAAATTATAATGTGCTGACTAGCACAAAATACCACCGACAACACGCTAAATCGATGGTGGGGCTTTTGCCTTTAGCTCCACACCATGAATAATTACAATATATACATCATATACATTTAATGCAAACGGGCTCAAAACTGGGGTGTTACAATAAGGTTTTCACAATATATAGTGTGTTTCTTTTATGTGATAATGTTTTATTTCATTTCATTCTCAACATTATATGAATCATTGGTATTTAAGCAAATATGCTCTTTGTTGCTTTTCCATCCATGTTCCCCATGAGGTCAATGTACAAGAATTTTGGTCTCAACTAACTGGGCCTACCTGCAAACAACCATTTCTCTCAACACAAGTGACCTCACATGGAAAACAAAATTAAAGACAATGTAGAAGAGGGTCATATCAAGTTGTTTATTTAGGAATTCCTTGAATGATAGAAGAATGAGATGATAGACCATTTAACCTAGATCGCTCAATGACGTTTAATAAGGACAAGGCATCTCCATCAAATAGTGCTTTAGTAAGAAACAACACCCTTCAAGGCACAAGATACTCTTGATATCCCTCTATTTGAAGTAAAATAGATGTTAAAACTTTAGAGAGATGGTTAAACAAGTCATATATTTATCATCATTTTTCCAATAATGAGAATATTACCTTTGTACTATTTAAGGCCTCTTAACCATGTCAAAACTAATGGGACTCATTGCAACAAACATTTCATAGATGGTTTTGGAATGAAACAAAACCCACTAGGGAGTATTTTGTTGATTCCCTCGAAGGAAAACGTTACCCTTTAGGAAACTACAATAACAATGAACGAGATGGAAAACTTTATACCAGGGTAAAGACCATAGTGTGTTAAAGTACACGAACGCCTTCCTTACTTTGCATGCGAATCTAGGTATCAAGGATCTGAGAGGTACATGATTCTCAAATACTACAATGGTCTACACAAATACATCCAAGCCAAATTGTAGTTCAAGGGCATCTATTCATTAGATCAAGGCCTTTTAATTAAGCAATTAAGTTTGAGGGGAAAAATAAATAGAAGGGTAGAAAATAGATTTGGCTATAAATCAACAATAAACAAAAAATGGTAAAGGCATACCTAACTCTCAAAACAAAAGGAAAAAGCAAAGATAGACAACCCTAATACAACTAGTCAAAGTTGCATTCTAAGAAGAATAATGAAAAATTAAAAGAGGACATATGCAAATGGTGTGATGCCCATAAATCTCATGGCACAATAAAGGTGTGTTTCATGTGTGATAGTCATTATTAGTTGAGATGAAAATATTTGACTTTGGTTTAGCCCCACTTACACCACTATAGAACATGGAAATGGATCATTGATGTAAATCCCAATGGTACTATTATCATCATCAAGAGCCAACTAGTGGAACCATAAAATCTTGAGGAAGGTGTATGCCTCTTGTATTCACAGATATAGGTGAATGGAACCATGTGGACATTGTTCATTTCATTATTGAAACTAGAGGAACTCGGCCTCAACAAAGGATATCAACAAGATGAAATTGTCAATTATGGCATTGCACCTCTAGCCATACACATGCCATACACTATTAGTTAGTTGAATTTGGAACAAGACATCAACATCGACAAACAAACCTACCTAAATTAAAACATCAAGCCACTTTGAGATGAGTTATTGTGTGATGTTGCCCCATTTTAATTGTTATGTTATGTTAGGACATGCATGTGTGTGGAAGCATCATGATGTTTACCAGCATATGCCCTACAACATCATTGTTGCCATGGGAGATCAACGATATAAAATACCAAAGGTAGCCTCAACTACTCTAGTGCCTTGGATCATTATCAAGCAGCGCCGAAAGATAATCTCTCAAATTGAGATATTTGTCTTCTTTATTATTTGGTTGAAGGATTAAATAAAAACATCGTGGTCACTATGTCCCCTTAAGAACTTGATCGATATAGTATAGATAAGAAGATTAGCTAGTGTAACAATACAAGGACATCATCACCTCACTTACACAAGTACCTATGCACTGTAAGATAAATCATGTAATTAATTTGACATTGAGTTCCCCTTTACCTAATGTCCTTGTATACAAATGCTCTCTTATCGAGAATGAAGAAATCAAGTACCATACTGCAGAGACAATACAAATTATAGTCAATTTGCCTCAACATAACAAAAATACGATCATTTACTTGAACATAGCAATGGTAAGATATAACATTGAGTTCCATTCATACAAAGTATAGTCAACTTTCTTAGGAAAGTGAAAAGAGTTGGTACTGATTCAGGTGGTCTTTGAGTCCATCACTATTTCTTAAATTATTTTAAATTTTGCTAACATTTTTTTGTAAGTAAGTGGGCCATGAGGGATTTGAACATGCGACCTTCAATTTACAACTTATCATCTCAAGTACTCATTACCAATTGCTCCACCCCCTTGAAAATTTTGTTAAAATTGAAATAGTTTATAAGTTCTATTATTTTAATATTGTAATCATTTTAGAAGTTTTTATTTTTTGTCATATTTTTTAGGCTTTTTTACTGTTTTTGTGATTTTGATAGTTAGTGCCAAACTCACATAGTTCATAATAAGCTTTCTAACAATACAAAGAGCACCCAAACAAAGTTTGCATGTGTAAGTTGTGATCTTAAGGAGTTAACATACTAATTAGGCTTATAAAGGCCTTGAATTCCTTCTGTCACCATGCTCCCAAGGTTAGGAATTTTGCCTCTCAAGGTTTTATTCATTATGTTAAAATGCAATTTCGATGTCTTACCATGGAAATTTTGTGAATGATAATAGCAGACACATCCCTTCTTAGATATCACTAATATTGTTCAAAGATTGGTCATCCATCCTCAATGTTATTGAATGATACTTTTTTTTAAACAAGAAGATTTATATTAAAGCACAACGCAGTAGGACTGCAAAAAGTTTACAATATTAAATCTCTTATGATTGGCATTTGGAAGAATCATGTTACTTATGAGCTAGAATACTTAGCCAATTCTTCAAATAGCTCCCTAATATTCCAACAAAATTATAGGTTTCAAAATTGCCTGAGTTAATTCTAAAGAACGTACCCAGTATCAAAATGCAAATACAACTAAGCATGGAAATTATTTCACTTGCTCGTCCCCATTTGCTCCCTCTGCTACTATATCTTTTGGATCAACATTGCCATGCTCCTCATTGGTTCCACCAAATTAATATATGTTGTCCCTTCTTTCTCATGAGGTGGAGGCATGTTGAGGAATGGTAGCTTACATTTATGCCCTCAAGATGAATCCTCCATCAAGATATGGCTTTCAGGTTGAATCTTCCATAATGGATTGAATTGCATCTTATTCATCTTCGAGGTGTTGGATACGAGCTTGTTGATTTGCAACCAGTTCCATCGTAGTAATGGATTGGGATGCTACCACCTATAATTGAATTTTTATGACGCTAACTGCTACCTCCATATCATCATTCCCTTCACTACTTTCTTCCTTTTGTGTGGCCTTCCCTTTAGCTTGTTGATTTTTCCCTTTGTCCATTGCAAATATACACGTTGCATCTATCCAACTACTATAATTTTTTGTTCTGCTCCTCCCTCTCATTCCACGAGCTCCATTTGATGGGCTATTGATCTTGCCCCTGTGTAAATATGTATATATAGTGTCAAGGGAGTCATCCCTCCAACTCATGCCAGCCATCTTGTCTATTAAAAAACCAATCTCCCAAATTTTGGAAAACTTTATAGTTTCATATTGATTTCAATTACTTAATCCAATAAGCATTAGTGTTATGAAAAATTATAGGAAAGGATAAATATTTTCCAATAAGTATGTGTGTGTGTGTGTCTGTGTATACAATAAAATTCAAAAGGAAAATATATTTACATTTAATTATATAATATATATTTTCATTTTGAAATTCTATATTGTTTTATCATAATATGTTTTGAAGTATAAGATAAAATTATTTATGATTGACACATTACTAAGATAGGATTGTCATTAAGTCGCTTCATAATCAGATTTTATTTCAAAAAAAAGGAAGAAACTACACTAGATATTCAATAGTGAATCAAAGTATACAAATCCATACATAATTGTCCAAAATAAACAACTGATAAAAACCTTATGTTAGAGCCTATATGATCTAAAGGAAGATACATATACATACATCACAAATTTTTCATTTCCAAACTATGCATAACAGTAAAAAATACCGGTGACAAATTTTTTTTATCAAATATAAAGTATTAATATCCAAAAATGATGTTAATCTGTCACTGGAAATATTGAACTTGCAAAACATCCCTTTGCAAGCTCAATATATATAGTACCCTCGGGGCACTCCAAAGCCTTTTTTTGACAAAAAGTCAACATGTTTGTTGAAGCATCTATAAACATGTGTGAAGGAGATATCCTCAAAAAATCATTGAATATCTTTGATCTATCTCATCCACTCAATTGAAAAAGAAACCTGTAGATGACACCTTTCATTTTCCCAATCAATAATGATCCTGGAGTCACCTTCCACATGCAAGGTAGAGATATGTTTGTCACGAGCAATGAATAGAAGAACACAGGGAGCTAAAAGTTCATCCATTGTGTTTGTACAAGGGCCACATCTCATCCAAAAACTGATAATAGTGTTGAAACCCGACACATATCACACCCTTAGTTCCACCTATCCCATGAGTCAACTGGGTGGTTACATCAAAGAAACCAAGAGGAATAGAATATGAAAATATGGGGAAATAAAAAAAAAACTCATTTTCCAACATTCTTTGACATAAACCAATCCTTATATGACCCGATAAATGATCCCACCACTTTGTATATAGAAAGTGGACCATCATAAAAAAGAACCTTATTTCTACAAGTCCAAATATGCCATGAGACAAAACAAGGAAAGGATTTATGAAGAGGCACAACTTTTCTCCAAGAACTGAAACTAATAGTCACATAATCTGAAAGCCAAGTACCTATGATTCCCAAAAGTTTTATGACTTCTACCCACACATCCTTTGATAAATCACAAAAAAATAGGAGACAAGTAATGGTTTCATTGTCCCTTTTACATAGTGAGCATATACCTAGACCAATTCCACTTTTCTTCTGAAGAATATCCGAGGTGAGAACTTTGTTCTCTAGAGCCAACCATGTAAACAACAAAATTTTAAAAGGATGGTGCCAATTCCATAAGCTAGCATGCCACCACTTGATCCTTAGATGAAATTGATACAAAATAATAACATCATAGGTGCATTTAGCATAAATATCCCCAATACTTTCATTCTAGGACCAAAACATTGTGTCCCCAAGGAAGACTCCACAATGTTGGAGACCACAAATATAATGAGTCCACTCTACTCCCAAATCCCCAACCAAACCCAACTTGTAAGCAATAATCCACCTTTGATTATGCTCACCACCTCTATAAACTTGATGTAAATAAATTTTACCATCAACCTTTAGAAATTCTAAACAAGAAGAAATTTTATGGAAATATGCCCCCCCCATGAATGAATCAAGAGCACTTAGCACACTTTTCCCATCACCAATCCTCTGAACAAACCACTCTCCTAAAATAGGGAAAGACATGGAAATATTCTTCCAAATATTAGAAAATTTCCTTCTCAACGGCCCAACAACCCTACACCAATCCTCCATCGACCAAGACTTTAAATATTTGCTATTAATCACTTCACACGAAAGGCCACCATGAAACATACATCTCCACAAGCTCTTGGAAACCAAATCCTTCTCGAAATGAAAGATATTTTTAATCCCCACCCTCCCCAAAACTTAGGGGAGGCAAGTCTCTTCCAGCTGACCAAATGGAAGGGAAATTTTTTTGAGTCCCAAACCAAAGAAAAAAAAAATTGTTTGATTTTCTCTAAAGTAGGCTAGTAACTTTTTCAGGGACATCCAACAAATAAGAATGTTCTCCAAAACATATTTAGTAAGGATCATTCTAACCCATAGGGAAAATCACCTATAAGTCTAATTTTCCAACTTCTTATCAACATTCTTCAACAACCATAACCAGTCTTCCTTGTTGTATTGATTAGGCTTAATGAAATAACCCAAATAATTACAACCCTCATACAAAGGGGAGGGGGTAGGGGTATTTTGAAAGGGAGTAAGTTTAAAATCTTCATCTAGACCATTCTAAAGGAAAGTAGATTTTGTAACATTGATAACCATACGTGAAGCATCACAAAACAACTCCAACGACTCTTTAAAAGTAGACCATTCCACCACCGAGCCCTTACCAAAAAGAATAACATCATACACAAAAACTATATGAGTAATTATGATACCATCTGAAACTTTAACACCACCAATTATGTCCTCCAATTTTGATTTTTCGATGAGGTCACTTTGACCCTCCACAACTAATAAGAATAATAGAGGGGACAAGGGACACCCCTATCTAAGGACTCTAGAGAAATTGAAAAAATCTATAGGGGCACCATTTAATAAAACAACAAAATTAGTTGAGGAAATGTACGCCATGATCCAATTTGTGACCTCCATGGGGAGACCAATTTGAAGCAGAACTAGAGGAAGGAAAGTCCAATCAACCCTATCATATGCTTTCATTAAATCCAATATCATAACCAAATCTTTAAATCACTTAGTTTTTATAGAGTGAAAACCCTCTCGAGCTACCACAATGGCATCTAGAATGTATCATTTGTGTAAAAAAACAAATTGCTCATTGGATACACTTTTGGAGAAAGATCACATGTTCTTGAAGGCTATACTTTTTTAGATCAACTTTTAAACAAGAGTGCAACATGATATGGGCCCTAAATTTATCAAAGGAGGAAGGATGAGATCTTTTATAGGTATCAAAGCTAGGAAAGTAGCATTTAGAGCTCCATAAATTTTCCCTTGAACTCTAAACTCCTAAAAAACAACCAATAAATATGGGTCAATAATGTCAAAAATTCCAGAAAAAATTCAACCGTTCAACCATTTGGGCCAAGATTCTCATCTTTTGTAAATCCTTGTAGAACCTTCTTGGTCTCATCCATAGTAATTGGATCACCAATTTTCCCACCCTCCTTTAGGGAAAAAATCAAGGATATAGTTAAACAACCTTCATTTGATTGAAAATTGAAGTTTGATCATATGCACCGAAAATATATATGAAATGAAAGATAGCTACATCTTCCAAATCTCTTCTAGCAAAAAGTAAATGACCAGCATGGCCCTTTATTTCCCAAATAGAGTTAATGATCCCTCTCCTCTCAACGTACTTATGAAAAAATGAGGTATTCCCGTCTCCTTGGGCGATCCAAACAACTATGCTTTTTAACCGCCATGTTTCCTCCTCTATCTTAAGAATATGTTCTTTACACTCAGATAGAGGGTCGATGATAGACTTGTCATCATTAGAAAGAATACCTCACTGAGTGTTGAGGAAAGCATCATGCAACTTTTGTTCCACATCAACCAACTTATCCTTAATAGCCTTTTTTTTCTCTTTTCCACAAAAGGACATCTAACTTTAACTCTTTTAGCTTAAGGCCTAGAGAAAACATAGGAGAGTTTGCAACATTAGTAACCGTGGAATTCCATTTAGTAAGAACAAGATCAATGAAGTCCCTTTATTTTAACCAATCATGATTAAATTTAAAAGGAAAGTTATATTTTTCATACTCATTCTGCAATTGATTAGAGACATGTCTTAACATATTCAAGGGAATATTTTCCAATAAGATATCCTTATTTAAAATTATTTTGTGAATATTTTGTACTAAGATACCCTTATTAGTCATTGCCAAAGGCAAGGGTACTATTGTTTTCGATAATCATTGACCAACTATTAGTTTTCTTTGACTCAAATTCAATTTACCATTTTAATATAAAGTTTCAAACTAATATTGTTTTAATTAATATAAAAATCATTTTTTCTACTAGTTGATTGGCTTATAATTTGAAGTGTTATTGCCGCAGCGGCGGTGTGGGTATTGGGAATAGATATTGCTTCTGACCATGCTTTAACAATGCTTTAACTCTTCTAACAATGCTTTAAGATCTTTTGACAATGACAATGGGCATCAGACAATGCACTGTTTCCTAAGCTTCTACTTCTTGCTCCTGAATTAGTTAATCAAATAACATGTCTAGCCCATTTTAATGCATGTGATACATCATCCTTTGAGTACATAGTTTTTTCCCACTCCGCTCATGCCATAGAGGCCAATAATGCAAGCTTGCAATGAGGCTCTATAAGCCATGTCTACAGCGTCATCTGAGAAGATTCAAAAGTGACCCTACCCATATCTGCAAGTAAACTACATTAATTATAGATTTAATAGATTCAGTTAGCTAGTGCAACAAAAAGGGGTGAAAGAGGACATAGATTTCCATCATATTGGACCCTTTATTTTAATACCTCAGTGGGTATTAAATAGAAAGCGAAAAGACAAAAATTCCACAAATCTAGTTTATTAATATTAATTAGTATAAAATCTTTCTTGATTTAGTGACTGGTCTAGTTTGACTTATCAACTTATCTCGGCAAAGTTGCTTGATAGAATCCAGTTCAAACCCAGGGATTCGAAGAAAAAAAGATCTATCGAACCTAACTATTATTTGCATCACAGATTATTGCTTTGAAATTAAAGAATCATTGAACAATTGAGCAAAAATGCATGACTTAAGTTAGATAATCAAATTACCAGTCTGTGTCATGTAAAGGAAGCAAAGCTGCAAATGTCCTTTGTGACATCAAAACCAGAATGAATGGTGAGAATGAGAAATTTGCACAACTAAGAAGTTGCAGTACAAACATAAATTACCAGCAAAACTTTAAAGCCATAATATAAAGAGAATTCTTACAACTTATGCTTGTCATTTTAATGATCGTTAGTCATTTCAAAGTTTAATGCAGATTCCACAACAGGTAAAGGCATCAGAAAGACAACAAGTGAGTTTCGGGTTATTCATAGAGAAAAAACAGAGCTATAAACCTTTGTTAGTGCGATAAGTTGATTGAGCCTGGAACCCTAGGACCTGGAAGCTGCTAGATCTGCCTTCTTTGCTTTTCCAGAGAGGATCAACTGAACTCATAGAAATGTCGCTCTTAGAAACGTCTCATCCAATCTAGTTGACCAACCAAGCGAACATCCCAAAGCAAGAGAATATCCAACAAAGATTCTTAAAATTCCACAAGTCGAGGAAGATACAGTAGGTTTCAGAAAGAGATTGGTCGTGAATAGTCAGTTCAGCTAGCCATGAATCCAACCCGAAACAACTTGCTTAACGTATGAAAGTAGGTTGTTACCACCCACCCGCTAGGGGGATTTTCATGCCTAGTGGAGCACCCTGGCGTGGAGGGATTCAAATAAGATAGGTTCACCTCATGTGCTCAAGACAAAGAAAACCAAACGCCAAATTGAAGACATGGAAGAATTGATTGCACGAGAAGTTTTTAGATCCATTGTAACCTGCTTAGAACTGAAACATGTTATGCTATTATGGTCATGAATTAGGGTTGGGATGCTCCCTCCTTTGCTACTTGAATTGAAACAGGTTCTGCTACTATAAATACGGAAGCACATGATGATGAAGACAATCTTCTAACCATGAATTTCTGGTATTTACAATTTTAATGAAGGTCATTTTGATCATTAATACCCATGTTATCTATGAAAGTAGGTATCGCTGAAACAACCCAGGAAGGCGTATAACTAACAATCAATTGACATAATGTTGCCACATGCATTCTATGTTTCCTCTTGGCATTCACATCCTCTGAATCGCCCATAACTATGACAAATGGCTAACCTCAATAATTGGAAAGTACATGCAAAAATATGTTAATTATTTGTTTAACTCTATGATGGCTATGACAATAATGTGGGAGATCGATATGTTTAGATATTAAAAAAATGTGTATTGGTGATGATCATTTGACAGAGTGTTGCATGCATGCTTTACTTATTGCCTCTTGGCACTCACATCCTGTCCTGTCCCCACATCTACAACGAATGGTTGAGATTAATAATAGTGAATTACATGCAAAAATAACTAAATTATTTATTGATTTGTGTGCATGCCTATGAAAAATAATGTTCACTATTTGATGAGTTGGACACAACACTGTATTTCCCTTTGGGATGGGAGGTTCTAGCCTGATTTGTTTGAGCATGCTTTCATTTTCTTTTTTGCCAGCCCGCTCTTCTCTGGTCGGGTTTAGCCAAATTAAGTGCCAGTTTTAGTTGATCTACCAGCAGCTAGACCTTGGCCAGCAGAGGCAACACCTGCAGTTGAATCAACACCAACAACAGTAGTTTTATCAGTGTCAGCAGATGTGGATCCACCAAATCGAGTTTAAGAAGCTAGAATTTATGTTCTGACACGATCCTCAAGGAAACTAGACCTTGATCGCATGCATGCTGGAATTCAAGTGCACCAATAATACAGTCGAGTTCCATCATCTAGCCGAGAACTCTATTAGGTAGTGTTTCAAGGGGCTTAAAGGCCAAATTATGGGCCAGATAATCCAGCTAGATAAGGGGACTGATGGGATGGCTGGGAAGAATACTCCCCTGTGGAATGAATGAAGCTCGTTTCATGGCTTTGCATCTCCCAACACACCTTCATGAGTTTCCCGATAACAGTTATCTTAATATTCTCCCCAGTTCAATGGGGAGAAAGGAATGTTGGCCGAGGACCATATTTATACCTTCACTGATTTTACTAAAAATTAGAATATCGATTTCAAGGATGTCTTTGTACGGATATTCATGCAAAGCTTAATGAAGCAGGTCATATGGCAAGAGATTGCCCTCTACCAAGAAAGCCTTGGTGTACTCATTGCAGAATCAATACTCATGCTACAGAATGCCCTGACCTGATTGCTAAATGGGAGGAGCACAACTGACAGCAGGTTTCCACTTGCCTTTCTTCCCCGCGACCGGCTTGCGCGAAGCCAACTAATATGCAGGTTCCTCAAAATCATAATATAATGTATGGGTGTATCACTTAAAGGGATGAAGGGACAATCTTCCACCCTCTCCTAATACTCTCCATCCCCCAGGAAATTTATATTCTGATCTAATGGGTGAGGGCATCAACAAGGGAAGAATATCCAAATATGATCTTGCATATTGTGTTCCCACGGAAGAACGACCTGAGGAGTCATCTTATATATTCTCTATGCCCAGTTTCCTGATCCTTTGCACATGTCTCCAAAGACGCAGATGCTTTTGTACTTTCTTTTATGAGTGGGTTACAGTTGGCAGATTCCATAGTCTATTCCAAAATCTTATGTAACCATTCCATTCGCCTACATATATGAGGTCTGTAATGTAATTAGAAAGTGCTTGGGAGAGAGTTATTGGTTAGAGTCCAGAGAATTTGTTGAGGTTGTATAAGAGAAAAGTGGGTCCCCCCTAATTGAATGAGCGCCTCCATGTATAATACTATAATTATGCTCTTAGTATCATAATAGCCCAAGCTAAGCTGGTGAAATAAGCTTACAACACTTGATGACATACATGCTAATGCATTAATTGGTTTGCAATTTCAATTTGGGTCCTCCAATTCATTCCTTTTTAGCAGGTGAAAAATCTTGCTTGTTGGTCTGACCCGAATTGGCATATCTGGGTTTTCCATTCCAGTAGCATCAACGAGGCAGTAATGGAGAAGTGGAAGAGTAGCGCAAGTCATAGAGCCCAGTGCAAAACATTTGGCGAACCTGCGTCAACGTCCCTCTGCCTTTGCTTGTCACCTATGGAAAATATTAAAAGAACCAAATATATTATGCACAGGTGCTACAATCACTTCTGAAACTGAGTATATTTACATTAAGGAGAACTCAAAATCCCAAGCAGTAATTCCCAGTCAAATAGAGACTCGGTAAAAACAATACAATGAATAAGTTTTGCTATTAAGATTTGGAGTCGATAAAATGACCCAATCAAAATAGGTATAGAGTTAATATTGTCATTGAAATTATCATAACAATCCATACAAGTTATCCAATATTGGAAGCAAAGGGAAACTAGTCGAAACCCTGGGGTTGGTTTCCCATTGTTTTAGCCATAGTTATATTAATAACAGTCAATGTATGTTGACGACCTCCGTATGGAAAAGCCAAAATGATCTCAGTCAATGAGTCCACTTAAACCCTATGAACGTTAAGTTCAATCGGAAAAGACTACACCCAGGATTAAAAAACAACCATTCGAAGAGTTGCATGGTGCCACAAGTGAAGAGAGGATTCTTAGGCATCACATAAAATCATAAACCCAGTAACAAAGATTGTTACTCAATATACAACTCACACGAATTGAGATGCTAAGAAAACCAAAGAAAAGCACTGCACACACTGGCCTAATACTCTTTCACAAGCCAACTTAATTGTATTAACTAAAAATGTCTTTTAAAAAGCATTTATACATGCTAACACATCCTTTTTACACATCCTTTTTGGCATATAAAAGGTTAATCCTTTGTATTATTATCACTTTTTTTATTTAACAATTACGCCTAAAAGATCATGAAAGATCTTTAAATTGAATTATGTAGATTAATAGTACATTAGTTTTATTTCACATCTACTAAGGGTATTGTGAGCATAGAATCAATCATTTTGATGTTTTGAACACGCTGGCCTGATTTCAATGCTCCATTGGTCTGTACACGTGGCAGGGACTTTGCCACTTTGTGGCACTTGTTATACCTGTCGAAAGGTAGGTATATTGTTTTGATCCTTGGTCAAACACTATCAGTTAGTGTTTTGACTAACAAATTATATCAATTTTCAAAAGTTTTAGATAAGACATCATTTTGACATTATTATTTTTATTTATTTATTCAAATAACCTTAATTTCTGTCTCATGTAATTGGCCTAGAAATTGAAGTGTTTTTCTAGGACCTATTGGTTTCCGAAAAGCCTTTTTAATTATTAATGGGCCTAATGGTTAAGAACATGTGTTATCTCCCTGGAGGTCACAGTTCAAAACCGGCGGGGTAGGGTTGTTCATTTGGCCTATTGTGTCAAGGCTTGAAAAGTAGGCAGGGACCCTACCGAAACCGGCGGGGTAGGGTTGTTCATTTGGCCTATTGTGACAAGGCTTGAAAGGTAGGCGGGGACCCCACCGAGACGTCTCCACCCTGATAAGTCACAAGTTATTGATATATTAGGCTTGCAAGCTGTTGGATATCTCTTCCACTGCTAACATCCACTGCCGATGGCATGTGGAATTAATGCAGTCCAATAACTTTCCCCGTTGTCTAGCTAGGGGACGATTTTCTCCCTATTTCCTGCTGGTTTTTACCTGTTTCTGCCAGTTGTCTAACTAAGGGGACGATTTTCTCCCTATTTCCTGCTGGTTTTTAGCTGTTTGTGGCTATGAATCTTCAGGGAATTTTCAAAACTTGCAAAAACATTGCTAGATCTTACAGAGTGTGGGTGTTTGGGAGGTTTAGTGTCACCTGATTTCATTTCTACACATGCCCAACAAACAACAAAAATTACAAGATTTTATGAGTTGAATTAACCAAATTTGGGTTGAAAATGGGCAGGAAAATCAAAATCGTCCCCTAGTTAGACAGTTGGAGCACTTTCTGCTGCCAATTGCATGTGGTTTCATCAATTAACCGCCTTTGCCTTCATCGTCATCTATAAAAACCGTAATAGGCCAGAAGCCATTGACACTTACCTTATTCATTAGTCTCGACAGAAGACTGGAGTAGAGCTACGAGAAGCTCAGTAACACGTCAGACCGATGCGCACAACCCGCAAAGAAATAGTATGGCCATACTATTGTTGAACCATCTGCATGTTTGGGTTTTTAATTGCCAAGTCTTGTCGGGTTTTTAATTACCAAGTCTTTTCATCATGTACTGTGTGATATTGCAGATGGTGGTGTCGTTGAATACTTTCGTTCTCATCTGAGTTTTCAAGCTATCTACAACAATCACTTAGCAGAGTTCTTCGATTGCTATGCTCAACCAACTGTGTTTATTCCTTTGATGTCCTAGACCAGATTTCAGGCCTCTATGCACATATTCAGTGCTTAACAATGAGAAAAACTCGATTTCCAATTTCATTCCGGGCAGTTATACAGGTGCATATTGCATAGTTTTATGCGTCTTTGAAATATGTAGTATCATGAATTGAGTTGTGTCTTTGAAACTTGCTCTGCTGCTCTAGGGGCAAATCTTGCTAAAAATCATAAGCGCTAACCAAAACGCCCCCAACCCGCTGGATTCTGGCAAACCAATTTTTGTCCAAATAGTGATTTACACCGTTTAAATCCTAATTTCATCCATGTGGATGGTTTTAAAATTGTGAATTTAGTCTATGACAATGAAATAAGATCGCTGAAAATTGTGAAAATAACAATTTATGGCAAGAAATTTAACAAGTTTTTATTAAATATCCGCGGTAAATGCAGGGCGTTTTAGTTGTCTTTTATTTTACGGCATGTGTTTTCGTTGTCTTTTATCCTGGTATGGTAGTATACACATTTACTGCACAAACTATTATTCAGAGCATGTACCAAGAAAAACTAACATATGGGTGAATCCATGGACCTGGGTAACACTTTTTGGCAAGCACATTTTGCCAAAATAAAAAAAACGTACCTCGGTCGAGGGCTTGTTAAGCCCTCGACCGAGGTATTAATACCTCGACCGAGGTTTTTTGAAGCCCTCGACTGAGGTTCGTTTCAGCCCTCGGTCGAGGTATTTACTAACCCTCGGTCGAGGTATCAAAACCTCGACCGAGGGTTAGTAAATACCTCGACCGAGGTATTGACCTCGGTCGAGGTACCTTCTTAAAAAAAATTATAAATAGGGGCCGCGCGGGCCCCAAACGTCATTTTCAATCACTCGACCAAGGGACGCAGCTCGACCGAGGGATAGAACTCGACCGAGGGACAGCGACAATCTAGCAAAAGCAACCCCACCTCCTCAAAATGTCGGAGCCAAGAGGTAACCATTTAAATTGTTTTTCTCAATTTAAATGGAATTAAATTTTTTTTTTTTATAAATTTATAAAATTTTGTAAATGTATATTTTAATAATTTTGTTTTGAAATTTAGTAAATGTATGTTTTTATAGTTTTGTTTTCAAATTTAGTAAATTTATATTTTTATAATTTGCATGTTTAAAATGTGTACCGGCAAGCAAAAATACTGTCGGATTTTTAAAAATATGTAGTTAAATTGAATTTTTTTGTTAATTTGTTATATATATATATATATAAATTATGTCAACCGGTAGGGTTTATGCTACCGATTTATTTTTGAAATGTGTCTCGGGCAAGCCGAAATGCTGCCCGATTTTTTTCAATCCTCCGTGATTTCATGGAGGATTGAAAAAAATCAATAAAACATCAACTAAACAAACCTATATGAACCATAAAGACAATTAATCAACTGTAGGCCCGAGACAAATAATAAATTTTTTATAAAAATTTATTTGAAATTGGTTTTT